>OW026368.1:24016711-24594453 GCA_932273885.2 Leucozona laternaria | reverse complement strand
CCACAAAAAAAAGATTTCATCTAAATCGCACGAGTTCTTTTCGAGCAAAATAGGTCCTTCCTTAACGGTTTTTAAACATTTTTTGTATGGGACCTACCGTTATTTTTGGTGGTATCAGAATAATTTAAAAAAAAAAATGTTACATAAAATGTCAAAAAAATACGTTTTACAAAGTTTTTTAAAAATCTATTGAGTTTAAAAAAAAAATAATAAAAATGTTAACCTTTTTTAAAAAATCACAACATTTTTTTTTTCAACATTTGGTACACAATGTTATTTAAAAGTATCAATATCATTTTTATCAAAAATTTGTCAGTTAAACCGTGGTCCAGAAAAGCTAAAATAAAAAAATATTGCTGTGGGAAGTGCCACTAAACATTTTTTTTTTAGCTAAAGGTAGGTATCTTTTAAATTTTACTTATTCAAAAAAACGCGGAGCCGAATTTGAAGAAAAAAAAAACATACTTTTTTTCCCAAAAATTTTGTAGGACAGGACAGTTATTTTTGATCCTAAATAAAATTAAAAAAAAACGTGTTATCCGTTTAGGCAGCAGGCGAACAGACACACAGACACACAGACAGACGGGTATTTTGGCGCGACCCACTTTTTCGTCTTCCCTATCATCCTAATGTGCATTTTGATCAAAATCTGGAGTTCGATTTTTTTGTACTAATCCATAACTTGTCATATAGCGGCTCATACATTTGTATATATGGTAAAGGTATATACAGAGTGATCGGTATGAGATGCACCAAAAAGCTAGAGAGAGTAAGTAAGGTTAAGACAATAAAAAAATCGTAAGGGAGGGGCTCTATTTCCTCCCGTTTAGGCGGGAGGGGAAATTTTCTCAAAAATATACTTAAAACAGAAAAAAAAAAATATTTAAAAACAACGGTTAAATTTAAAATGCCATGATATACCTTTTTGTAAAGCCAAAGATCTCTTATATTATTGTTTTTTTTTCTAAATAAATTTGTTTTAGAGAACATTTTTTGAAAAATTAATTTTCAAACTCAAAATTTTGAAAAAAAATTAAAAAAAAAAAAAATTTCAAACTCATTTTTTTCAAAATTTTACGTAGTTAAAGACTAATTTCGTTTTCAAAATTCAATGCTCCTATTAGTTTTTAGCCAAAAACAGAAAACCGAATGCTTAAATGTCTTGTCCTTTTTGAGAAAATTGAAAATAACTAAATCTACTAGCTACGTAGTGGAAATAGGATCTTTAGAGCAAAACTTAAGCAACAGATTGGGGTCAAATTAATGGAGATTTTAGCATCTTGTTTTTGGTGTTTGACAAAAAATTAATACGAGCATTGAATATTAAAAACAAAAATTCTACTTATTGAGGTAAAATTTTGAACAAAATAAGTTTGAACTAAATTTTTTTAATTTTTTCTCAAAATTTTGAGCTTGAAAATTAATTTTTAAAAACTCGTTCACTTAAAAAACTTTATTTAAATTCAAAATAAAAGAAGAGATTGGTATTGTGAGTTTAACCGTTGTTTTTAAATATAATGTTTTTCAATTTTATAGAAAATTGCTTTGTTTTATCTCATCTATCGGGTTTTTCAATAAGAGCGCTACAAAAGTTTTTATAAATAAAACAAAAAGGGTTTTAGATATTAATGAAATTCTTTGATCCTGTAAAAGTACGTTTGATACCATTATGTATGGAACTCGATTTCTTTTGCATGGCCACCACGGGCACGCTAGCAGAAGTACAGACGCTAAACCCAATTTTCGACGGTTTTCAAGCATAAATCGGCCGATACTGCTGCAATTTCACGTTCGATATTCGTACGAAGTTCAACAATCGTAGCTGGCTTGTTGGCATAGACCATAGACTTGAAGTAATCTCACAGGCAATAGTCTAACTGGGTCAAATCGCACCACCGAGGAGGCCAAGCGACTGGACCATTTCGTGAGATAACACGTTCTCCAAACTTGGTTTCCAATAAATTGATTGTGACATTCGCTGTGTGGCTTGTGGCACCGTCCTGTTGGAACCACATGTCCTCCAAGTCCATATCATCCAATTGGGGCAAAAATATTCGGTAATCATTGAACGGTAGCGATCCCCATTCACAGTAACGTGCCGGTCTTGATCATCCAATGACGCCGCCGGCCCATAAACCACACCAAACCGTAATTTTTTCGAGATGCAATGATGACTCATGGAGTACGTGTGGATTGCTGCCTGACCAATACCGTATATTTTGTTTATTGACGAAGCCATTCAGCCAGAAATGAGCCTCATCGCTGAAGATGATTTTTCGATGAAAATCCGAATCATTTTCAAATTGTTGCTCAGCCCAATTCACGAACATACGACGCTTCTGGTGGTCAAGCGGCTTCAGTTCTTGCGTCAATTTAATCTTGTAAGGATGTAGGCCAAGATCTTTTCGCAAAATTCGCCACAACGACGTCACAGAGATGCCCAACGCTTGAGAAGGACGTGTGAGAGACACATTTGGGCTTTCTGCAACTGAAGCCTCAGCGGCAGCAATATTCTTGACACTACGGGCACTTCTTTGTCTCACTGGTACGGGAACATTTTGTACTGTGCCTGTGGATTCAAATTTTTCCACTAGACCCTCAATTGTTGATCTGCTAGGACGATTATGACGACCATAAATTGGACGTAGCGCTCTTAACGTTGAGGCCACTGACTCCGAATTTCGGTAGTAAATTTTAGTAACTTCGACTCGTTGTTGGCTCGTATATCTTTCCATCATGAAATATCAAACCTTACTGAAGAGAAATGTCAAAAGAACGGCAAGAAATATGGCGTCGTTTGCTGTCCCTGTTGCTCTACTTTTGTAGCGTCCCTGTTGAAAACCCCTGTATTTAGAAACAGGAAGCTCCATACAACGATGCTGTTTTTTTTTCAAATTATACCAAAAAAACGTATGAAAAGATTTGAATTAAACTTCCTTATAAGAATAAACAATCATTATAAGATAACAGCGTTTCGGGTTTTTGGCAAAAAATTCACAAAACCGAAATAGAAATTCCAGGTTCTTTTGAGAAAATGGTCTTATTTTTAGATATTTGCGTATATCTCTTCAATTGGTGAGGCCGATTTGATTATTATTTTGCAACCTCGTGCTTAAATTTAAATATGTAGTTCAAACAATTGTTGAAATAAATTGTTTTTAATATTTTCTCGTTAGAAATGTCATTACATTATTGAACCACAAACACGAACATACATCTTCAATGTGTAGCTTAATTATAGTTGTAAACAACAAGATCAAATTCGTGCCGTTCATACTGGTCTTGAAAATTTTGTTTGTTTATTTCTAGTTTCTATTTCTACCATCGAAAAAATGTGTTTTAAAAATTTTCGAAAATTGCATTTTTGTCGCCTATAGCTTTTAGACCAGTGTGATGCATTGTGCGGCCCTGTTTGTAGTTCCTACCTTTCGAAAACATGTCTACATTTTATTTTTTTATTATGAACATTTTTTCCATGTTTATTTGGTTAGTTCCATTAAAATTAATTTTTATTTGTTTTGAATTTTTGTTTAATCTTTTGTTGGTTATAAGTAAACAGGTTGAAAGGGTATAAAGTTATTAAAAGGCTTATAACATTTTCTCTACATAACTTTGTCTTATCTTTTAATAAAATGATTGTTTATTAACTTTATCCTGCACTATTGAGGCAAAAGAGATTTAAAATTGCATACTTATACAAACATATACTTCAGAAAACATAACCACCGCATTAAATAAAGAATTTAATTCACAAATTTTGTTTCCATATAAAAAAATTCTAAAGTTTTAATGGTATTGAATTTTTGATAACTACTTAATTATGAACATGGAAAATAAAGTTTTAAGCCTGGATATAGGTACATAATTATAACCCCTCCAATAATCGTGCAACATCGCATACCATCGTATTAATATATGAACTCTCAGAGAACCAAGCACCGCATCTTAAGAAATTTACACGCACTCTTAACCTAGCAGTGTAGTGTGTGTTAAAATTTGTTTCATCCCTGACACAAGGATTTCCACTCAACTTTATTTCATCCGAATAATACACACTTTACGTTGTTGGAATACTACTCAAGGATTATGTTGTTCACAGAGTCTACAAGCAGGTTAACCTATAAGCTTTGGATAACAAAACCAAGACCTTTTTTTTTTGTGTTTTGTTTTTCTTGCTGCTGCCCCATATCACAACGTCTTGGAATAATTGATCGGAATTGGCGAAGCAGGACAATTGAATTTTCAAAAGAATTTGAGATTTGTGGAATTTTAATGAACCGGCAAGGCTCAAGGCATCTGCCTATACTTATAGCCTATCTACTACTCTGCTGGCTCGGCTCCTCTGACATGTTTTCTTATTGATGATTTATTTATTTCTATATATGGGTATATCTCTACCATTGGCAATCGATTGTAAATATAGAATGAAGAGAACAATAAATTGTTTTTTATGAACGCATTCATGCTGATCACAATTCACAACATGAAGGCAGGAAAGTTGAGGAAGTGGATATACATAAGTGATGGGGGTGGAGGTTTTGGGTTTTGACTTTAAGGAGATAGGTTCATTTTAACTTTGTTATCCGCTTGCCAGTTTTAAGAGTAATGACTATTGAAAGGAGACTTTTAAAATTCTCCATAAATTTTAAGATGTTTTTTACTTAAGTTGAAAATCAGTTAGTTAATATACTTGACTTATGTCCTCTTCAAATATTTTTCGGATTTGAACTTAGCATTAGATGATGAAGCAATTCCAAAAGGTGGTTGTTCGTGGGAATGAGCGTCTGTGTTGTGTATGTGTAGACCAAATTGCTATTTATCTGTTGTGTGAGCTTAAGCTTTTAAACAGATGGACTGATTTGCTTTAAACGTGGTACGGAGGCATACCTACTAACAATGTGAAAAAATAAACACCGATGGCAAAGGGGGTGTAGCATGTGGGTATAGTACTAGTACTTGAACATGGGCATTTCGTCAAGCGACGAGATTCCATGTACAGATTGTTTCGTTTTGTGCTTAATCTTGAAAACATTCGACATGAGTTCCGATAACTTTATTTATAGTTCAATATTAAAGCCTTTAAATTAAAGGTTAAATATCAGATTACAATTGTGCATAAAAATTATTCAGGAGAATCAGGGCCGGCCCCAGCTAAACTTGCGCCCTGTGCATGATTTGTTAAAAGCGCCCCTTTTTATATTTGATACATACATACATACACTGATACACATGCATAAGACTTTTCCACATTACCCTAAAGGTAGACTTTCAATGCCTAGGTCTAGTGGGATCTTTAATTTTATGATATTTTGAGTTAAATTCTCGTTGAATGCAACAATGAAAGTGAAGTTAGTTAGTGGGCAAGAAATAACATAGCACAGTTGTGATGGATGTTATTTTGGGATTATTTCAACAAGTTTTGTGGTTAAAATGCAAATGGCAGTACATATTTGTTAGCTCAAGTTCAGATTACATTTTCTTGCTCCTGGTAATGCGCTCCCAGAATTGTTCACCCTGTGCATTTGCACATCTTGCACATATGGTTGGTCCGGCCCTGAGGAGAATCACACAAATTCATACAAAAATCAGATTAATTCATACTTAAATCAATTTAATTCACGGCAAATGACATTATTTCACATAAAAATGAGAAGAAAAACAACAACAAGTATAAGAATTAAACATCAATATCAATGAATAGGGATTGAGAGGGATATAATATTAAATTCATTGATGGTGGATGGGTGGACGGTAGAGGTCGAGGTTGGACTCACGGTCAGCTCTAAAAGAAATAATTATTTAAAAAGTACATACTTGAAAAAAAAAAAATTTAAGAAGAAAGTAGGCAAAGGTGCTTGCTTTTTGGAACCAATAATTTTTTTTTAGTTATCCGATCTGTAAGGTTGAAGTCTTAAGATAAAGGTAAAATAAATGTGAAGGTAAGAATAAATTCTGCAAATCGATAGATACCTACCAGGCAAATTGGCTAGATTTTTAACTTGAGTTCTTATAATCAGATCTTGAAGGTTAAGGTCTTAAAATGTATGTAAAAAAAAATTATATATAAAAGGTATACAGCTTCATTCAATTGTAACGGGCCATTCATTTCGTGGTTTCAAGTTGGTAGTGCTGGCATTTGACATGGAATTGGACACCTGTCAAACTCAGCTGTCATTTGAATTGTTATAATGTTGGTTAAATGTTACTCATTTACGATAATGGATCGCTTAACAATTGAAAAACGCGTTAAAATTATTAAAACTTACCCACTACATAAGTGGTGATTCGTAGCCTTTTTTCGCGCATTACGCGCTGATTATGGTCGTCATCGTCATAATCGACTGACTACGCAAGCAATCGGTAAAATTGTGAAGAAATTTGAGGAGTGTGGAAGGGTTATACTGATGTCGTTAGGCCTGTGCATCATCGTAACGGACGCTCAGTCGAAAATATTGCTGCTGCAAGTGTAAGTGTTACTGATGATCCGAATTTATCGATTTCCCGGCGTTCGCAGCAATTGAACGTTTCGTGACCTATTTTTTTTTTGGCCATGACGGCGATTGAAGATCAGAACTTGGACGATATGTGGTTCCAACATGCCGGGCAACATGCCACACAACACGACCAATTATGGCTTTATTGCATGAGAAGTTTCCTGGTCGCGTAATTTCACGTTTTGGCGAAGGCAATTGATGGACACCAAGATCATGCAATTTTACACCGTTGTTGAGGCTAAGCAAAAAACAGTGTTGACGCGAATAGTGCCCGAACTCTAGACGCATTAAAACCAACATTACTCAAGTTATGGCCGAGATACCGCCCGAAAAGTGGTAAAAAGTGGTTAAAAATTACCTCAAAAGAATTGCATGCTGCGAATCTTCCCGCGGCGGCAATTTAAATGATATTGTTTTTCATACTAAATGGCAAAGTCCAAACTTTATAATGAAATATAATTTTCATCAAAAATATAAAAATGTATAAATTATGTGTAAAAGCACATTTACCCTTATATCTCCTATATTCTATTGATTTATCAACAAATAATCTATCCTTGAAACAATTTTTGCTTAGCTATATAAGTGGTTATAATAATTTTCAAATAAATTAGCCAATTTAAAGCGCGGAAGAGCTCTTGCATGCGTTCCAATTATTGCGCATTCTGTTTTATCGCCTTTAACACAAATTACGTTAACAACTTTTAAAATATTTTATATTTTATTTTACCCTCTGTGCTGTTGTATAAGATATAAATTTTTTATAAAATCACATTGTTAACTTTTTGAAACTTTATTCGGCAAAATATTACACAGAGACGTTGTTGGTTATGTTCGTGCCCCATATACCATAAGTTAGTGCTTTTATATACACGAAAAGGATAAAGCAAAAGTACTGATGTGATGGCATAAAGGATTATCCTCACAGAAAAAAAAAAAAAAAATATAATAACAATAATAATCGTATGAAGTTCCATTGAATGCTCAACAGAGATAAGACTCATGATGAATATACTAACAGTAGAGAGATATAGGTACACAATTTCCATAAGCTTCTTCTACCGCCCCCATACACCCCCTTGACATAAGCTATATTTTCCATTTCCATTTCGATTTTATTTTGTTGAGGTTTCAAGTGATATACAATTTTATTTATGTTTTTTTTTTTAAATAAAACAAAAAGAAAACCCAAAATTGTGGCAGAAAAATCAACAAGAAAATAAAATCCCGAGCCTGATCCAGGAAGCGGGCACGCACAGTCACACACCTGCACCCCTCTCTGCCTTACATGGCGTCTTTGTGCTTCAATTATTGTTTGTGAAAAGGAGTTCTTCCATGCTCGCCTCTGCCAAGCCAAGTCAGATCATTTATTTCCGAGTAAGTGAAACTTTTTCTTTTGTTCGATGAAGTTTCCTTTTTTTCGAAACACAATATGAATTCCTTCCCTTAGGTGAAGAGAGGGCGAAGAACGTTGATCTACTTTTTTTGCAACAATAAATAAATTTTGTTTGTAAAGATTTAAAAATGCAAATCTACTTATTGTGTTTTATATATCTACCTGTTATCTATTTGCTAAAGGAATAAGTTCAATAAAGTACGTAGATATTACATATGTTTATGTATCACAATAACAAGAATAACTTTGGTTGTATGGATATTCATTATGCTACAACATATTTCCAAAATTAAATTTTAGTTTTTCATCTAATGATGGATTTTTTTATTTTTATATTTTATTGCAGAATCGTTAAGTTCATATTCAACAACGATGACAACGACGTCAACAACATTGTCTCCTTCAAGTATCCTGCCATATTTTGACTTTGATGTGCCTCGAGATGTCACAGTGACAGTGGGACAGACAGGATTTCTTTATTGTCGAGTGGAAAGACTTGGAGATAAGGATGTAAGTATATTTTTGATGCATTTATTTATTAAATCCAATAAAGTAAATGCCATACGTCTGCAACTGCGATGTATGTGGGAGGATATGACCTTATCTGTTATTAGAATAGATACAGAGTTTTGACATTATTTTGATGGAAAATGTTTTCATAGAAAAAAACTTATAAATTACTGCTTAGGGCTTACAAAATGTCATGTGTCACAAACAGAATTTTGGCATGTTTTAAGGACTCAGTTTATCAGTGGTGATGTGAGTTTACTAATTCTGGACATAAATTAATCTACAATTAACTCAAGAAGCAGCTGTCAGTAAAGGATATATGCGGAAGAACCTAACAAACACTTTAAAAAAAAATCTGTTCGGTAAACTCCTACAATTTGGAGAGTTAACCCGTGAGTTTAACTTTAATGCCGCACTCAAAAATTCGACCTGGAGCGTCAGTTTAGGTGATGTGACTCTGCCAAAATGCTAAAGTCGTAATTTAAAGTAAGGAAAGTTGCAATAAAATGACAGAAAATATAACTCGGCTGAAAAGGTAAAGTATCTTAAGTCAATTTTTAACATTTTTCAGGAGAGCGAAAAAACTGTGGAAAGAAGCTTCCCAAAAAAACCTTTTAAACATCATAGACTTCTTAGAATAAACTTTTTATAGAGGTCAAATTTTGTGAACTTTTTTTCTAAATTTATTGTAGAAAGATATTGTTAATATTTATTCAGTTATAGGGCAAATTATGACTTCAGATAGTTTGCCTTTTCTCAGTTTTCAAAAAAAATGTTGGCTATTTTATCTTAAGTCGACTTAAGGGTGATATTTTTTTTTGGGTTTGAATGCGGTAAGGTTTCTTAAGTCCATTTAAGATGTTTTACCTTTTCAGAATTATCACAAACTTTTAAGATGAAATAATCTTAAGTATACTTAAATTTTTTTAATTCGCTACAACACAACATCTTATGTGGACTTAAGATATTTTAATTTATGCCACCATGCTATTTTCAGATATAGGTTGATTTTTTTTTCCTTTATAAAAAGGAAAGGGAGTGAAATAGAAGAATTCGGATAAGACAGAATTGTGCGCCTCTGTGTTGGTAATAGGGTTCATTAAAAAAAAGCAAATCATCTTTAGTTGACTTAAGATACTTTACCTTTTAAGTCGAGAATATGGCGACTCGTGTAAGATCATCATTTGCCATAATTTTTGACAAGTTTGCAGAGAAGAAATTTATTTGTCGAAAAAACTAAACAAATTTGTACGAATTGACAACCATTACTGTAAGATAACTTGCCAGTAATTCATTCTGAAATCAATGAGTTGATAGAAAGAGAAAGCCGTATACGTAGACTGGGTAAGAACGATTACAGGGAGGCATTGGAGATTCAGTTTTCAGTGCCTGTAGGGTCAATAAGTGATTTCCTTTTATTAGTTAATTTGTGGTCGTAATTATTATATTGAATAGCCATACAGATTTGTTTTGTTAAATTACTATCTTTGTATTATTTTATAATCGATTGATTACTTATAGGTACTAGGGTGTCCCATAATGAATGGTTTAAACTAGGCCAGGTCATGACCTCTCAGAATTTAGTAACTTGTCCATATCTAATCATAACGGTATCCGTTTAATGGCCTTTTTTTTAATTTGGGAAAACACCTACTTTGAACTAGTTTTTAATCACACCTCGTCCATAATTGATTTTTTTTAAATTTTTTCAATTGAATAGTGTCTAGTAAGATCAATTTTTCCTATTAAAATATTTTTGATTTCCTGCACCATTTTGCTAAAAATTAATAGATAATAGAGGATGTTATTTTAGACGTGTGGTTTTGTGGTAATTAAAAGACTTACTTCTGAACAACGTTTGCAAATCGTGCATCGCGCGCTGCGTCCAATATTCGGTCGACATAATCGCAAAATCGCATAAATTCGAGCAACAATGGATCGGTAACGCACCACGTTTAATCTAGTGGATAATGCGCATTATCAGAGACGCCGTTCAGTGCGTACCGAAGACGGTTTTGCTGCTGTGGAGCAGATTATTATCGAAGGAGACCCGAATGAGTCCATCTGCCATCGAGCGCAAAAATTGGAGCTGTCGAAAATAGGGCCTCTCGGCTGGAATTTATTCGAGCCAGCCGCGGCGGCGGCCACTTGCCCGAAATCATTTTTATAACATAATGGCAAACCCTTATCTTTATAATTAAGCTAAATTATTGGCCATAAGATTAAATTATATGCGTTTTATTTCTTCTTAAGAACCACACCTAAAAAAAAACATCCTTTATAATATTTTGATCCAACCGTATTTTTTCATAGATTTGACTTTTAGAAAATATCGTGTTTTTTTTAATTTTTTTAAAAAGTTTAAAACTTACCAAAACTAGCTTTAGATCGAAAAAGTTAAGAAAGTTATAACAATTTCAATTCAAGCAGGCTTGATTTATAAAAATTGTTCAAATGACTCTTTTCTGCACCTATACAAAGCCCAACAACGTTTTAAAAACTTGTATACTTCCCGAATTTTTATCTCTTTAGCAGACAATTGTATCCGTTTCTGGAGTTCACTGATGCCATTGGCATTGCATACACTTTTTCTTGAGGCAGCCTCAGTAAAAAAATATTAACTTTATGTATATGTTATGTTTTTTTATAGCGATTCCCTAAGGGAAAAATTAATTTTTTTTATTAGCTCCAAAATGTATACCTGCAATAAATGGGTGTTTTTGTAACCCTATACTAACATCAGATAGTTATTTCCAACTGTCAAATTGTGAACTGTCAATATCATTTTTATTCAGTAGTCTTTGCAATTTTATCTTGATGACATACACGCTTCGACAACGTTACCAGATTTTAGAAATTTGCTTAAAAAATTCGATGAATTTGCCAAAAACAACTGGCACTGACTCCACTGTCTTATCGAAAAATTGTATTGCGAAGATAATCCACATAATATTATGAGATTAACGAAATGCTCTCCGTACCAGCCGCCGCCGTTGCATCACAGAAAATGCACATTTTGGTAGTGTTCCGTCCGCTGTTGCGTTTTTTAAACGGGCTGGCAGAGCAGATGATGATCCTCCAAATGGTCTTTAACCCAGTGGTCTAAAATCAAGGGAGTGACATTACCTAGTTTGTTGGATTAGCCGCCTTATAAACACTAAATATTAAGCAAGTTCAATGCAGTTAGGGCTACCAAACGTCAGGATTTAGGCTGCATATGTCAGGATCAGGCCAGGCCTCTATATTTGTCAAGCGTTTTCGTTCTTTTGGCTACTAAGAGTAGGTAATACAATTTAAAAGTCAATTCTATTTGAAAAAAGACCAAAATGATAAAATGTACTGTTTTTTTTTTTAATTAAATAGGTATAGGAATTAAACCAAAGTTGCTGGGAGGCAACCATAACTGGTTTACTACAAACTTTAATACAAAATATTAGCAAAACCCCTGATAGCTGGTCAGACAAGGTTTTTCAGGAAATGCACTTTTCGCGTTGAATTTTGGGCTAAGTTTACCTATCCCATAAGGGATTTGTATTAATTAGGTATGAAATGAATTTACGAATCCATTGTTCCGACAGACTTTGATTGGTTAGTGTAAGAACCTCGCTCACCGGAGAGCCGAACTAAGAATGATCAAATGACCTGTTGTTCACAGATTAGCCACATGAAGATGAGAATCCCCGGCAGCCATTTTTATTTGCCTACAAGCTTCGGCTGTCAGATATCAGATAAAAAATGAGAATGTGTGTATAAAAACCTCACACATAGACAGTAGGGATCTTCAGACACCGGTTAAATTGTTGTTGCAATTCATATCTATTCATCGACGCGGGAAGAAATTACAAATACAACAATGTAAACAAATGGGTTTTGGAGGGTGAAACGTACGAAACATTCTCATCTTCGTATGCCTAATCTGTGCTGTTGTTCACATAAACAGCAACAGAAAAAATATACAAACTTGGTTTCTCACTCAAACCAGAACCAAGACTGCCACTTTTTATGAAGAATCTGCTTGAGTCAGGTCACCACAGTAATTGAAGCGAGTCCAAAAATAAAACCTAAAAAGAGCATTTTCTAACCGAAGCAACCCGAAAAAGGCTTGTCCGACCAGAAACGTAGCGGTTTTGTTAATTTTTGGAATAAAGCTAGTGGATATATCCTCTTTTCCAACAGCCCGATGAGATTGGTAATCTAACGGTCGAATTCGAGTATAAAAGTTATTTTTATCGTGGTAAGTTTATTTTAAATAAAATTTAATTTGAAAACAAATACATATTTCATTGTCAGGCTTTTCTTTAAAAAAATCAGGCTTTTCTCTTCTAACCGTCCGGCTTTTACATTTTTGTTGATGGTAACCCTAAATGCATTACTCAGCCCGAACGTTTCGCTATACAAATTACAATGAGTGTGGTCACCGGGAAACTGCCAGCGAGATGTTATAAGCGATTTTGGCTGTGCAGGTTGTAGAGGTGCGTCGAAGGTTCTGAACATTCATATTCGAAAAACTATAAATGTCATGGATGTGTTAACAACCGCGAAAACCTTAACAGTTATATGTAGAGAGATGTTAAAACGAATATTGGTTCATACAATTTTCGCCAAAGTTCATTTTTCTGTACAACTTTCGACTGATAGGCTTATTTGTTGGATAAATCGCTAACTGAAAGTTTAAAAACGCAAAAGTAATAGGTTTCTTTGGCAGTGTTTGTCAGAGAATCAAAGTCATGCATACAGAAGACAAGGACTTTACGTTTTAAAGGGCCCATACACACAACACTTGTGTGCACACCGGTGTCATGATACTTCGCTATACACATCACACCAATGGAGACACCGACACAAAAAAATGAAAAATGTTTGATTTTTAGTGTCGGTGTCTCGATTGGTGTGCACACAAGTGTTGTGTGTATGGGCCACATTACGATGCAGACAAAAACAATTGAAGTGCGGTTATCCGAAAGTCAAAAAATTTTACAATATTCATGGATTGGTGGCTGTTGTGCCGTCTAAATCAACTGATGCTTCAAGTCACAACCACAATCTTCATAATCAGAGTAGGGCGTTCAGAATATTAACACTTTTGACGCACTTTGCCTCGTTGACGTTGCCACTATAAATAGGGATGTGCCTTGCAGACAAACAATTCCTTTCATACTAAAAAAATGTTGCTGAAAGTTTTCGGTCTTTTCATCATTATTTACACTCAGTGTGTTTTTTTTTTTTTTAAGTAAAATGCTCATGATTCTTCAACGGAAGTATTGAATGGACTCAGATTTAAAACAATATCCTGCGGGTTATGGGTTTGCTTATTCCCGTATTGAGTATAACCGAATTGTTTGTTTACTTTGGTAACAAAACACAAACCTTACTGAATGAAGTTTTGTGTATTTACATTTACCAAGAAGCTGAGCTTTTCAGTTTGTTCAACTTCAAAGGATATGCCATCATTGTGGACAATCAATAACGATTATTTACAATTCAGTTGATTTTTTTTATTCAGTGAATTTAATCGAGGACGATATCTCTTTAACTTTAATTACTTTACCTTGGTATAGCTATACTCAATACTCATGAGCGACACAATGAAAATGTTTATGACACTGAAACATTTCTTTTTATAAATGAATATAAAGTTGCTATTGTTATTTTACAAAGCCGAAAAAAGGTAGAGAAAAAAATAAATACGAAGGTATTCAAGTTACTGGGCTTAGTAACCCACATCTTCAACTATACTCTGTTCAACAAAAATTGTCAGTACACAGAATATAGGACGTTTGCCTCTCAGTCTGGTTACAATGGCTTGCATAAATTTGTCCCTCTTTAAAGCTCCCACAGGGTTTCCGTAGTTTAAATTATAAATGATACTTCACCTTTCAAATACTCACTTCATAAATTTGTTATCGAGAGCTTCAAATCCCAAAAGTTCCATAGCAAAATACACAGAAAAAGCTCTTGAATTTGCTTACAATTGGGAAAGGTAACTCTCAACTCTGTTTGGGTGAGCACAAACATCGTAGATGACGATGACGAGGGCACGATCGTTCATCAGTTTGAAGCCTGATTCACAATGCGGCGTTGATACTCGTTGTAGTTGTCAAACCAATTTCAAACAATGAAAGCATAAGTGGATACACACAATGCGGCGTTTCTCGTCGTCACGTCACGACAAGGAATTTTTGTCGTAAAAACGCTCGCTGCATTGTGAATTGGGCGACGATTTTGTAACTAGAAAAAGATGACAGCTGTTCTCGTCACGCTCACGTCCCGTTTCCTCGTCGCATTGTGAATCAGGCTTGACAGTATCCCTTCAGTAGTGGGATACAACGGTCATGGTGGAATGTACGACTTTTTACAACATTTCGCATGCAACTATTCGCATGCGTAAGTCAGTAGCTTGCTAATTTGTGCAGTGGATTTTTTCCCACTCCAGTGTCGTGAGCGTGCATCAGGCACCACTGCACTGAAAAAGCTCTCAAATAAGCCCTATATTGACAATTTTTGTTGAACAGAATATAGCAACAGTCATAACTGCTGGGAAGCAGACAGACGTTACCATATGGACCCATGTGCCATGAGGGTGCATGCGCCTATATATTTTTACATCCTGAAATTTTATTTCTCATCCCTTTAATGGAGAGACTATATAGAGTGAGTTAAAATAAAGGGTTTTCCAATAAGAGGTGTTATTTTGAATAGCCCGCTATTTCGGTAGCTGTCACTTTTGAAGCTGTCATTTTTTGACATTTGACAAGTAAAAACTACGCCATTAATAAAAATGGAACGACACACGCTTCAACAACGCATTGAAATTATTAAAATTCACTATAAAAATGGTGAAAATTTGGCAGAGACGGTTCGTAAAACTAAAACATTTTTGGGTCGTCGTGAAGCACCTTGTCGGACCGCAATACAGAAATTGGTGGACAAATTCGAGCTGTTGGGACAAGTTAGTGATGTGAAGAATAAAACCCGTGCACGTCGCTCAAGAACAACTGAGAATATTGCTGTTGTAGCCCAAAGTGTTGAAGAAAACCCAGGTTTGTCCATTCCTCGTCGTTCTTTGGAATTAGGCATTCCACAAACGTCATTACACCGTATTTTGCATAAAGACTTGGGTCTTAAGGCTTATAAAGTTCAGTGATCCGGAATTTCATCGAAAAATCACCTTGACTGATGAGGCCCATTTCCACCTCGGAGGCTACGTCAACAAGCAAAACTGTCGCATCTGGGGCTCGGAAAACCCAAGAGTTATTGTTGAAAAGCCTCTAAATCCTCAACGCGTGACTGTTTGGTGCGGTTTATGGTCCGGCGGGGTCATTGGACCTTACTTTTTCGAAAATGAGGCTGGAGCAACAGTTACGGTCAATGGATTGCGCTATCGAGAGATGATTAATGATTTTTTATGGCCGGAATTGGATGGTATTGATCTGGGCAACGTTTACTTTCAACAAGACGGCGCTACGTGCCACACAAGCAATGAAACCATCGATCTTTTACGGGAAAAGTTTCCGGACCGTGTTATCTCTCGAAGAGGTGATCACAATTGGCCACCGAGATCTTGTGATTTAACACCTTGCGACTTCTTCCTTTGGGGCCACGTGAAAGATAAGGTCTACGCCAACATCCCAGCGTCGATTCAAGACCTCAAAGATGGAATTCGTGAGGCTATCGAGGACATAGGGCAGCCACTTTGCGATTTGGTTACGGAAAATTTCATGAAAAGGATATGGTCCTGTAAGCGTGGTCGTGGCGGCCATTTGGCTGATGTTGTATTCCATTATTAACGGCATACCTTCTTCTTTATATTGAAATAAACATCCGATCATTTATCTCAAAAAATGCCGTTTTTCTTTGAATATCAAAATAACACCTCTTATTGGAAAACCCTTAGCTATTTAGTTATTTTTGTTAGAGTGTGTGAAAGTGCCCCATCCCAAGTATAATACTAACTGTTGCGATGACAAATTTTGTAAGAGTATCTCTTGTCATAAATAAGTGCCTCTCACCTTAAACCATCGGTTTTGGCAGAAAATTATAGGTCACCTCTATTCCTGACGTTATTACGTACACATATGGAATGGTTGAGAGTTGCAAGACACTAAGCCCTGGCTCTCGACGAGCTGTCACGCCACCAAATTTATTTATTTATTCTTAAAAATAAATACATTTATGTTATGTATTTGAAACCAAGAGGAAAAAGAAAAGTCAAAGTTAGCAAAATCATATTCCTTACGCGATGAGCGTTGACTTCTTACCTTTTCGCATGAGTGTAGGAGTAGGTAGGTACGATCAAAAAGAACTTGAAGTCTAATGGGTAACTCGTCCATACCTACCCTAACTTAAGTCTTTAAGTTTCGTTTCAGCAAATGGGCCTAAGGGTTCTAAACATTTCCACCAAATTTCAGCTTACTTTGTTTGGATTAGGGGTTAATTATATTTTGGAAGAAAAATTTGGAGCAAGTCCTAAGTTACAAAAAACACGCACTTATAGATAAAGAACCAAAGACGCATAGACTAACTGATCCGAACCGATCCCAAAAACATTCCCAAATTTGTAATTTTAAAAAGATGTTGCAAATATTGATTAACCTTGAAAATGTGAGTCTGGATATAAAGGGTGTTTTTTTTAGAGGTATACAACTTTAAGTTGGCAACACTATTTTGCCTGGAGGCAATTTTGTCCAGCTGTCAAGTGATTTATTTTTAGTTTGGTTTGGCATTTTAACATAAATGGATTGACGCCTGAACAACGCTTGCCGATGATCCCAAATTTCATAAGCGAATTTTGTTTAGCGATGAAGCTCACTTTTGGTTGAATGGATACGTCAATAAACAAAACTGCCAGATTTGGAGTGATGATTATTGTCAAGTGTATGTTGAGACACCGTTTAATCCACAAAAACTGACTTTTTGGTGTGCTTTATGGTTTGGTGGAATAATTGGTCCGTACTCCTTTAAAAACGATGCTGGCCAGAACGTTACATTCAATGGTGACCGCTATAGAGCCATGATTACTGACTTTTTCGTTCATCAATTGAACAACCATGATGTGCTGTGGTTTCAACAAGACAGCGCAACATGTCACACAGCTCGTGCCACAATTGATTTATTGAAGGAAACGTTTGGTAACCGCATAGTTTCACGTTACGGACCCGTGAATTGGCCTCTAAGATTGTGCGATATAACGCCACTTGATTATTTTCTGTGGGGATATGTGAAATTGCCAGTCTACGCCGATAAGTCCGAAACGATTAACCACTTGAAGGACAACATTAGCAGCGTTATTGCCGATATACGGCCACAAATGTTGGAAAAAGTCATCGAAAATTGGACCTCCAGATTACAACCGTGCCAGAAATCATATTTAAATTATAATGCCAGAAGATTATCTTTTGAATAAAGTTAATTTTATGTCCATTCAAGAAAATCATCTTTATTTTATTCCATTTCAAAGTTTTATACCTCTAAAAAAAAAACACCCTTTATAACAAATACCTCTTAATCTTGTTAAAATTATTCAGTATCATTACTTACATTCATATAGCGTGTCATTTAACCTTTGTTTACCTGCTTTAAGGCTTAATCCCCATTAAATGAAGCACCTTTTTCATACACATGACAACAGGCCAACGAGAAGCCAAATCTCAAGTATTATTTCAAGATGCTGTCTTCCGACTGGTAATCGATTAAGAGTTCATTCCATCCGTAAATCATTCTGGCTTTTATTCAATTTGCAATTTCTTCGACATCATTCATTCAAGGCATCATACATGCGTATGTATATTTATCACGAGAATTTTCTACTTTGCTTGTGTGAAAGTCTGTGTCTTCAGGGTACCCGCAACTTTCGATATTTTTTACGTTCTAATTTTGTTTCCTTGGGAAAATAGTTCGAGTAATTTTTTCCAACTTCTTATGGCCAAGGCACATGCTCTATTCAAATTCACATATTGATTAACCGGTGGGCACCACGTTCACTTAACTAAAAACGACTTAGGCAATTTACACCCCCCCCCCCCACACAAACTAAACCATTCTTTTCCGATGTTCACGTCTGGATGATATAAGAGTTTCCTTATAGCATTTTATGCCGCATGACTCACATACATTATAAGCTATAAAAACTAAACTCCCAACAATATAACTGACATCTAAACAAGCACCAAAAATGAATGAAGGCTGTAGGCGGCAGTGTGGTTTTCGATAGACACGTCAGTCGTTCACATATTTAGGAAAAGGCAAGGCCGCTTTGGCCACAAAACCATCAATCATGTTCATTTTTTTTTTTTATCAAAATTTATTGACTATACTTCGTGAGTTCAAAAAATACAAAGCGAAGCGCAACATGTGAGTGGTTGTATTTTGTTGTTGTAGGTAGGTATTTTAGGTTATGGAGAAGAAGAGGGCTCTAATTCAATAAAGTATAACCAACCCCGCAAAGTAGCCCTAAGAAAGCATGTCAGGGCCAGTGCCCGGCTCCTTCACCCAACCAAAGTCTTTTCTGCGTGCAAATATGTTGCCTGTGAACTTTTAAGTTGAATATTATGTAATTTACCCCCAAAAACGATATGATTGATGACTTTATGAGATGTTGGAATTCATAAAGTTGACTGCCCACAGGGTGTGGTGGCTGATAGTGGCCAAAGGTATAATCATTTAAGGTAGAGCTAGGAAGATGTGTTTGTAATACTTAAAAAACCACAATAATACCCAAGCCCGCATTTAATATGTTTATGAACGAATTGTGTTCTCTCTGAAGGACGGCTAAGTAGCGCGAAAGTTGTTGTTGTTTAGAGAGAATAGGTTAACTAGGTACATAAATATCTTTTAGTAATTATAATCCAGAGTTCTAGGAAAATTTTTACAACACATTTTGGTAGTAGGTATAGATTTATAAATTAAAAAAAAAAATTCTAAACGGTATGTATCGAACGGCAAAAGCTTTGAGTCTCTGTAAGTCTTGACGTTCGATGTATTGAATTTTATATACATTTCATATGCAATATTCCATATGTATTTAACGAAAGAAACTAATCGAAAGAATGCTTAATATAAAATGTATAACGAAAGATGAGTTAGTTCTAAGAAAGACTCCAACCGAGAAGGTTGTTAATCGAAAGAATAAAGAATACAACAGTGTTTTTTTCATTATCTATTTTCCACTATAATTACCCGTGTTTCATTTATCCTACACCAAAATATAGAGCTGCCGATACACGGTAGATATTTTCGTGAAGAAATTGAAGGGTGTTTTTTTAGACGTGTGGTTTTCAATATGGCAATACTTTTTTCGGAGTTGGTCTTTTTGACAGCTGTCACTTGTTTTATGCTCAATTTGGTTTGTCATTTGATAATTAATAGATTAATTCCTGAACAACGTTTTCAAATCGTGCAAATTTACTACCAACATAATGGTTCGGTTCGTGCGACGCATCGCGTGCTGCGTCCAATATTCGGTCGACATAATCGCAAAATCGCATAAATTCGAGTAACCATGGATCGGTAACGCACCACGTTTAATCTAGTGGATAATGCGCATCCTCAGAGACGACGCCGTTCAGTGAACCTTGAAAACCACACGTCTAAAAATGTGGCAAGTTATGGATAAGTAAAAAATATCAAACTCGAAGTTTTGATTAAAATTGACGTAACGATGATAGAGAAGACGAAAAAAAATGGGTCTCGCAAAAACGTCCGTCTGTTCGGCTACAGACTAAACGGATGGGTGGATTTTCTTTAAACTTGGTACTTAGCGTTTTTTGGACATTCCCCCACACGTTTTTTTTAATTTTTTCTATCACCGAAAATAACGGTATACCTGTCATACAAAATATTTTGGCCAAAAAGAGAAAATCTTATTTTTCTCATAATCGGCTGCCCAGATTTTTTTTAAAAAAACTTCAATAAATTTAAATAGTCATATATGCTGCCTTTAAGTAAAAAAAACTGGTTCCGAAAAATTGTTATTAATAGTATACCTCCCAAAGAACCATTTTTTGGAGTTTCGCTTTTCTCGAAAACGGTTCAACTGATTCTTATCAATTTTTGTATGAAGAATTATTATCACATTCTAAATAATATTGTTTACCAAAATTTTCAAAAAAGATATTTTGTTAGATTTTTGAAGAAATTTTGTTTTTGAATACTTAATGTGTATTTCAAAAAGGACTTTTTCGATTTTTATTAAACTTAAAAATAAAAAGCAGTTTTTTTTTAATATTTTCTAGATTTTTTTCCTATAACCAAAACGAATGGTACCTCTCATACAAATGTTTAAAAACCATTAAAGATAATCTGTTTTTTCGCAAAATCTACTCCTACGATTTTGATGAAAAATTTGTTTGTGTGTCGAAATTAGTAAGGTCTAGCATTTAAAATTATTAAATTTTACATTGAATTATAATTGACAGTAACTATTACCATAGAACGTTTTTTTTTTTTATTTTCGATTATCTCATCATATGACTTACCAATAAAAATAAAACTTTTATGTACAGAGGCTTGTAATAAGTTTAAATAATATTACATATCAAAACTCTCAAAAAGTATATTTTTGGATTTTTTAAAAATATTTAAAAATTATTTTTTTGAAAATTCGATATTTCGAAAACGAGTCGAACAGTTTTTGTAAAATTAAATTTTTAACTCCACATCAATAAGTAATTCAAATTGGCGTACCTATTCTGTGGAGCCGATTTTGAGAAAAATAAGTTTTTCCTTTTCGGCCAAAGAATTTTGTATGACAGCTACTGTTAGTTTTGGTCCTAAAAAAAAAATAAAAAAAAACTTGTGGAGGAAATGTCCAAAAAACGGTATTTACTAAGTTTAAAGAAAATCGACCAATCCGTTAAGGTTGTAGTCGAATAAACAGACAGACAGAGACTTACGGACGTTTTTGCGAGACCCACTTTTTTCGACTTCTCTATATCATCGTTATGTCAAGTTTGATCAAAATCTCGAGTTCGATTTTTTGTACGAATTCATAAATTGCCATATAGTACCTACATATATCCGCAAGTAAAAATTCAAACGTACAATAACATAAATATCAAGCTATTTAGTTTAATGTAATTTTGAATGGAAGACGAGGAGGTTGTGCTAGCGTTTGGACATAGGTAATAAAAATAAAAACCGAAATCGAAAGTAGTCGATGGTGCTTGCCTTAGGAAACCAATAACTTCGGTATTAACAAACCAATCTGTAAGGTTGAGGTCTTAAAATGTAGGTAAAATGTAAAGC
This sequence comes from Leucozona laternaria, assembly GCA_932273885.2. NCBI lineage: Eukaryota > Metazoa > Arthropoda > Insecta > Diptera > Syrphidae > Leucozona > Leucozona laternaria. The sequence goes on along the minus strand of OW026368.1, from coordinate 24,572,811 downwards.
CACATTTTAAATTGAATTTGCGAAGCAATTGGCATCGGAAAATTGGCTAGATTTATAATTTGAGTTTTAATGGTCACATTTTCAAGGTAATATTCTTGAATTAAGTGACATTAGACATGCCAATTATAACAGTTTCTGTTTTTAAAAGTACTCTTTATGAGGCCCCGCAGGGCCAGGGACCTCAGCCGGTGGGCATACTTCAGGCACCGAGAGTTTGATTTTTCAAGTCACGCTCAACGTACTCCCACTTTCAATGGCGAAAAACTGTTATAAAATATCAAGTTTCACCCAGTAATTCAGCACAACAACTGTCAAAGGCATTTCGGCTCGATTTAAAACTATACAATTCTAATCGTTAGATGTTGAAGGTTAATATCTTTAAATATAAATAAAATGTTGAGCTTCAATCAGTTTTAAGTCTGAAAAGCGACTGATAACTGGAAAAAATATTTGACTGCATGTCGATAGGCATCTCGGCTATAGTGAACTATAACAAAAAAAAAAAGAAGTGGACTAAGGAAGTCACCATTTAATGACGACAAGATGCATAAAGGACGTCTTAAGAACATGTCATAATGCATTACGTGTACATAATACTAACTAACCTACTAACATTGTCATAAAATATGGTTTACTTAGATATACATATAGACATCTATACCAGAACTGATCTGCTTAAGATAGAGATTTTTCACATCACATACGATGTCGAAATCCTTCTCCAAATTAACCAGATAGGCACTCATCGTGAGTAATATAGCGTGTTAATGAGAAGCCAACAATTTGTATGTCTAAAAGAAAAATTCAGCTTTCGTTAAAAGATAAATTTCCCTGCAACAGCTGTACAAAGAATATTGCTGGAGATATAAAAATATTTATTGGTCTCGACTCTGAATACATAATTTCGCGTGTTCTCAATACGTGTCTAGTGCTCTTGGTGATGGTGTTCAAGTAGAAGCATCTACAAGTACAAGTCAGAGCATAAATAATGTAGCTTTAGCATTAGCACTTTATAATTCTCATTAAAACAGATACAAAATGAAAGCAACCAACCATTTTACTTCTTTGTCTTCATTAGGTAATATTTTTACTTTTTAATGGCAACACTGGATGGTTTTTTTATTTTTTAAAATAATACTTACAATCATTTGGCAATTGAAATCTCAATTTTCTGGGAAATTAAAAAAAAAAAAATGCCATTTTTATTCTTCATAAAACTTGAACTTTGAAATTCTCTGGAAAACCTTTGTCAGTTTTTCTTTTTATTCACGCAAATAGCGTTCTACATTTTTCATCGAAAGCATTTTGTTTTCATGAAAAAAAATAAATTAAAACCTTTCAGATGGAAACACATCACTTATTTGAAGTGTCTCAATTAAGAACAAACCCAATTTATTTAAAATAAAAAAAAAATAAATACAAATATCGCAGAAAATAGATTAAGTCCAAAACGCAAAATAAAAAAAAAAAATATAAATGAATTTACAAAAATCCAATTTGCCACAAAACGAACATCCTATAACTAAAGAAATCCTGATGATGGCACCATCACACTTCACACACCCAATGGACTCCTTGTTCAAATAACAATACAAGAAGCCGCAACTTGATCATGATTATCCTGTTGCTGTCCTTCTACCTGTTCATTTTGTGGCTGTGGCAGTTGCTGATGCTATTGTTCTTGCTGCTCCTGCTCCTACTCCTGATGCTGATTGTTTATTCCAATTGTCGAAATATCATCGCTCCCACTTGAACTGGGTACCAACGCATGTCTACGGCCACCCACTTCCGCATCATCTCCGTTATTTTCAATGGCAAAGGTGGTATGCAAGCACACGGTACCTATTGCTATCTCCTGCTCTTCTTCTGCAATTGGCGTGTTCCTCTGTGCATCCTGTAAGTTTGTTGACATTTCTACTGCTGTTGCTGTTTCTGCTGCTCCTGCTGCTCCTGCAGTTGAATCTGACTTTTCCAATCTCCGCATCGGGTGAAATGTTTTTCGATTTTCCAAAATTAATTTTATTTCCCTCGCAGACTGCCACCATCTGCGGATGTAAATTATGGTTGGTAAGCAAACTCTATAGCAGGTGAAAGGATGTTGCAGTGGAAATTAAGTTTTTATTTATCGTTCCCTATACTCAGAGTCAGAGTACAAGGTGAATATTGTGGTTCGTGTGTGCTTGTGTTTTTGAAAAAAAAGTTTGTTAAGCAAATCAATTATTTGTTTTGGGATTTATTTTTGAAAGAATTTTTTCTGTAGGTGGTGTTAAAAATTCTTTAAAAAAAAATTCTCTACTTAATCTTAAGTTATCAATCAACTCCCTTAGACTAAAATATGATTTTCAGTCAATTTAAATCCCGAGTTAACTCAACAAATTTGGTTAGTTAACTCTGGATTAGCTGAATAAGTATTTCTGAAAGATGCGTGTCAAAAATCTATTCGAATTGAGGTACGATACTATGAAAAAGGGTGATTTTTGTAGTGGCGCCATCTCAAATTCGATAGCTAAACATTGATTTCTGTATTGTCGCATTTCGATTTCGATAGAATTTTGACAACTAGCAGTTAAATTTAACTCTCTACCGAAAAACTATTTTGAGTTAAATCGGGATTAAAGTTAAGCTAAGTGGAGCAAAGGAATTGCATGAGCTGGAGTGGGACTGAGGGCTGAGGACAGAAGGGGGAGTTAAAATCATACTGGCCCTATTAAATTTTCTAAATTTCGTTTTCGAAAATTCGATGTATTTCCATATTGATATTTGGCATTTTTTCGGAAGACTTATACATAGTCAATTTTCAAAAAAAAAAAATGTTTTGAATTTTTACTTAAATTCAGACAAAAGTTTATGATTTTAGCTTGTAAAGGGTTCGCCATCTAACGTTTTTTTTTTCAACTAGTGCTTATTTCGTGAATGGTAACACTTAGCTCATGTCTGATTTGACAGATAATTAGTTTTATCCTTCCGCTGAACGAATATGGTTGTGTATACGCTTGAACAACGCTGGGAAATATTGCGACATTACTTTGAAAATCATGGTAATGTTGCAGAATGTGTGCGAAAATTGCGTACGGATTTTGGAAGAAGAGAAGCACCGTCAGCTCCATCAGTGTGCGTGAAGCGCCATCAACATCAATTCACCGTCGTTCTCAACAATTGAACATTTCGGAGACATCATTGAGACGAATTTTGCATAAAGACCTTGGTATGACGCCATACAAAGTCCAATTGGTTCAGGAGTTGAAGCCAACTGACCATCCAATGCGTTTTCGCTTCGCTAAGTGGCCCTGCGATCGACTTAGAGAAGATGCCGATTTTGCCAAGAAAAAAATCATCTTTTCAGATGAAGCTCATTTTGATCTTGGCGGGTAGTAAACAAGCAAAATTGTCGCATTTGGGGCACAGAAAACCCGCACGCATACATTGAAAAGCCGATACACCCAAAACGAGTCACTGTTTGGTGCGGATTTTGGTCCAGAGGCATAATTGGGCCATTTTTCGAAAATGAGCAAGGAGTGGCCGTTACAGTCAATGGCGATCGTTATCGGGCCATTTTGAACGAATTTTTGTTCACAAAAACTGAAGAGGAGGATATTGGCAACATTTGGTTTCAACAGGACGGCGCTACGTGCCCTGTTTTTGAAGATCGCATTATCAGCCGCAGAGCTGATGTCGTTTGGCCACCTCGGAGCTGCGACTTGACACCGTTGGACGTCGGGTGCCGTAAAAGATAAGTGTTACGCCGACAAGCCGGAGACAATTGACGCTTTAAAGGACAATATTCGTGAAGCCATTGGTGAAATACAGCTGCACACAATCGATAATGTGCTTAAAAATTGGACCGATCGTGTAGGCTACTGCATGGCCAGCCGAGGCAGCCATTTGAATGAAATTATTTTCCATTATTAACCGGAAGGATTGTACTTTCAAATAAAAAAAGAAATTTAAGAAAATATTTAGTAGTTTTTTTTTATAGCATTTTCAAAAAAAAAAAAGTTATTTGGCGGACAAATTGATTAATTCGTTAAGTAGAAAAAAAGCTAACAGAAATATATTTCTATATTATGGAGGTACATAACGGGTCATTTATTTCATGGTTTCAAGTTGACAGCGCTGGTATTTGACACCTGTCAAACTCAGGTGTCGTTTGAAGTGTCATAATATTTGTCATTTACGATAATGGATCGCTTAGCAATCGAACAACGCTTTGAAATTATTTAAACTTACTACAAAAGTGATGATTCAAACGTAGCCACTTTTCGCTCATTACGCGATGCCGGCTTCCGTGGTTTCATGTTAAATTGGTTTCCTAGAAAACAGATCTCAAAGAGTGAAGTTGTGTGGGGTAAGGAGTAATATTGGATACCTTAATCTTGGTGTACCACAGGGATCTATATTAGGACCTATTTTGTTCGCACTAAACTTTTTAAGAAGGCCTACTGTGTTTGCTGACGATATTGCTTTAGCTTATGTTTCAAGCAGTCGTTTGGACTTAATATCCGATATAAATTGGGATCTGATCATTTTGACGATTTGGTTTGCTGAACATAATTTGGTCGTAAGTTCAAAAACTAAATTAATGTTTTTCAGTTTATCTCCAGTAAGTAACTTTGATGTTGATGTTTATTTCCATTCTCCTGAATGTGATAGATTCAAACTGCCAGTTCGAAATTTTTCACCTGGGGCGATGCAATTCGCGTTACTTTTAATGGTCACATAAATTATTGTGCTAATTTTTTTTTTGGTACAGGGAGTAAATGAATTTAAATACTTAGGGCTTATTATTGACTCCAACATGAATTGTTTCACTCATACGTCATACTAGTAATTTAGCTAGATATTTTCCTTCGCAATGAGATATTTTTATCATTTTAAAAATATATTATCAACTGATCTATTAAAAACTATTAAGTTTGGTGTTTTTCATTCTAAACTATTTACAATACGGAATAGTTTGCTGTGGCGGCAGTCATTTAAGCAAAATTAGACCATTGTTATAATCTTTCAAAAACATACTGTAAGAAGGATCTGTGGTAAACCTAGACGACATACAAGTTTCTCTCTGTTTTCTTATCTGAAAATTCTTCCTGTACGTCATTTGTATAGTTTTAAAGTACTCAAGTCTTTTTTTATGAGATCAGGTAATCGTAATTTTCGACTTATATCAAGATATGATCTTGGAGGAAACTCTTTTAATCTTTTCACTGTTCCATTATTCCGCACCACAACTTTTCTTAATATTAATTCGATCATTTCGTATCGTTTTTATAACAAGCTTCCACGTTTCCTGAGAACAGTTACTACTTTTCGAGTTAGACTATCTAAAATCTAGAATCTTTGTTTTTGGTATACTCTGGTTTAAATTCATTTTTAATTAGTTTATCTTCTATGATTTAACTTTTGCACAATTATTGTTGTTCTTCATTTTTTTAAAGGTATTTTTGTTGCTATTCCTTGAATGTCAAAAAAAAAAAAATTAAGATTAAAAGATCAAGAAGACTTTTTTTTTAAATTTAAATTTTAACAAAAAATGGATGAAAACCGAATTGCAATGCTCTTAAACCTCCCATATTACCATTTAAATACCAACACATCAAAACTTTTAATAATTTACTCTTAAAGACAATTTATTGATTTATGGAGAAACTTGTATAAGGTATTATTTGCATAAGAAGCATAATCAAATAATATTGAAGTTTTCTCATCCATATAAGTTTTGATTAAAACCAACAGATTGATGTCTTCAATAATTATCTTGCAATACCTAATCTTCTGTATAGGTGCATCCTCTGCAAAGACAGGGACAAACGTAGCTAAGGCCTGTGCCTGATGATCCAGAACTTCTTCTACTATTTGTCAGTTTAATTACATTATGCCTGTTTAGAAGGGATATCACGCCAGACATGCAAAACCTGCAATCAACATAAGCAAAATTTCTGACTGACTAACGCTGGCTGACTTCTCTCTACTTCTTTAACTGTGACTGACTTTGACAGGCTTGAGGTTTTGTTCGATTTAATTGTGAAATTTAGCTTTGGATTTGATTGGCTACACAAATACATATATCTGAGCAATCTCAGATACAATCTTGTGGATGGCTTGGCCTAGCCAGATACAGGATGGCAGAAATACAAATCAGGCACACAGGTTTTGGCTTTGAGTTTAATCTATATTGTGATGTTCGAATTAATGAAGATGTATGTATTTGTATGTAGGTAAGCGAGCGGAGATAACACGGAGAAGTTTTGTTAGCCTAATTGTATCTGTTTGTATTGTTTGGTATTTGTATTGATTTAGTAAATTTCATAAATCGAATGAGGATTGATGTCATATAAAATAATGTTGAATGATGTTATGAATCATTAAATCATCATGAATGTGATGCTTATTGGAAGGAATATTACATGTGAATCATAAATAAGCCAATTTATGTACTATACTCACTCACCTATACCAAGGTGCTAGTTGTCCTCGAATAAGCATGTATACATTGACAAAGTACACCGAAAACTAAAATAAAAAAAAAGATAAATAATTGCAATTAATGGTTTGTATTTGGTTGATAGAGATACCATCTGTCGTGTTTTTTGAAAAAGTCAACATGTAGACAGCTCAGTAAATTTTTACAAGCAAGCAATAATTAAACGACTCGGTAAGTTGCGACATACCTAAGTCCATAGCTAGTGTCATATCTTTTTGAATATTTTTGCAAGTTTTTTTTCTTTTAAATGCCCCATGCCTCGCTTTGTGTGGCAACAGTAGTATACCTATGGTTGTCCGTTTAACGGGTTCCAGGATTTTAACTTTCTTTACGGGTCCTCATCCCATTCATATAACTCCGTTGCTCCGCTTAGACTATGTTAATAGCTTTCTAACAGTGATGGTCAATTGAACTAATAAAAAACATCATAAAAGAGACTTGAATTTGTTTTAATTATGGCTTGACATAGCCGCCTGCCTGGCGACTGAACGTGAACATACCCTAATGGCCAATTTCATAAAGCCTTTTTAACTATTTAAAAGGCTTTTAAATCTTTAAATGACGTTTGTTCCATACAAAATACGTCATTAAAAAATATTTGTGAAACAGAACATAAGAGGAGCAACGGAGTTTCGTGAGCGGTACAAAGGACCCAAAGCGAGCGTCTTTAAAGTATAATCGCAAACATTTAATAATACGAATATTAAACCAGATTTTCAAAATTTTAAGGATCATTTAGCGATAGTAATTATAACATTTATATTATACTAGCTGACCCGTTGAACTTCGTTCTGGCTAAAATTGATAAAATTATTATTAATGTGCCTTTCGAAAGTCGAGCCTCCATATTGAAAGAATGAAACTATTTTGGAGGAGATGGCGTGATTGCGGGATATCTTAATACGAAAGCCACATCCGTCTCGTATTTTAATTGCGAACTCCAATGTTCGATCATCTTATCGACGGCATTATTGCTCACAAACACTGAAAAGTCCTCAATGAAAAGTGCCACATAACCGTCAATCAATTGCATTACCTAAACATAGACTCAATGTGCCGATAACTTAATTTTTTGGAAATCATAATTTTTGTGGAAAGAAGCACAAAATTCAATACGAATCCATTGAGTCGGTCAGTAAATATACCTTTATTCGTTGATCACGTAATAAAATACTTTCGTTGATATAAAACTGAAAAATCAGCAATAATTTGCGCACTAACTATTATCGCGACGCAGCCTCTTATCAATCGTCAATGTGGACAAACCTGAGTCTGAGAGCGTAACGCCATCTGTTGGTTATCCCATTTTTGACGGGGACAAAATAAGCTAATTTTCAATTCCATAGTGTTTGACATTCCTTAGAATCAATATTTTCTCCTTGCCATAAAACAGGAATTTTTAAACATCGCCACCATCCACCCCTAAAATTATGCAATTTCGGGTTTTTACGATTTCGCTACTATTTCATTCAAACATTCCAATTTTTCAATAGGAATCCAACGAAAAATCCCCATGCAAATCGGATGATGTTCAGCCAAGTTGTGTGCGTACAAACAAAACATCAATTCATTTTTTCATATTTAGATTTTTTCTACTAGATCTTGACATCCCATATGTGGTTTATTCGCGGAAAAAGTATGCTATCTAACATGTAATTGGTCAAAAAATAACCTATGGCTGAGTAATTACTGAAATTAGCTGACCTCTTATGAGATTACCAAGACCTTTCACATGGGATACTTTTTTGCCGAATATCGCACTATGGAGTGCTAAGATCCCATAGCCGTGTAGTTTTGATTTGAAGCTGATTTTTAATTTAAAATCAGCTTTGGGGCCTTTTTATTTGATTTGGGGCAATAGTTATTTCCATTTTAAAACTGGAGATATTTTTTCCAAATTTTTTTTCTAAAAACAAATTTTTTAAATCCGATATTTTCCAAGAAAAATATTTTGAAATTTCCTATAGTTGTCGATGGAAAGATGGCAAACCCCAAATCATGAATATGCAAGTTTAAGATAATTAGGGCTGTTTGTTCAACCGCAAATTAAATACACAGATTTCACGTTTGCGTCGGAAAACGTAGATAACAAAAACTTTTTTACGGACAAAAATAATTGTGTTTTTTTGGTCTTGTGACAACTAGATTCACAAGCGCCACTTTCTAGATCATCGCTCTGCGGTTTTTAGGTCTTTTGGACCATTTTTTAAGCTGAGAATTGGATAAGCCATCATTAATAAAGTTTTATTTTATAGCTTACCTATACGGGATTACCAAAAAGTTTCTTATTATTTAAAATTATTTTTCCTCTGTGTCTGAGCGCAATTTTAAAAATAATATTTATTTTGGTATTCTCTATAGAAATAATATAAAATAAAAATTTGAATTTATGGCACACCCTAATGTGAATATTCTTGTATGTTGTAAAGGTACCTACATTTTAGTATATTCATTTGAAAGTGCACAATTTCATAAAAACAATACAAGTAAATAAAAATACCACACTTACTGTCGTAAACAAAAAGAAAAGCAACCATCCTCTTGTCCAGACTTTTGCTACAGCTGGCAGATTGCTACTCTTTTCTTCAACGAAATAATGTTGTATCCCAACAAGTATTGTGCCAATAATACCAAAGGCAACCAATGTCAACAAAGAAAACATCTGGCAATCTTCCTGTGAATATAAAATAAAAAAAATACACTTAATTGGGATTAAATTAATTTAATTTTAATTCCTATCCTATGCTAAAAGCATTGCCTAACCTCTACCACCATTATTCGTACCACCTTCACCATATCACCACATAAACTCCAATTTCCATACACATGCGACCCAATTAAATTAATTTATTAAAATCTAATTAAATTGCTAAGCACTTTTATATATTCTTTCCTTGGCTATGGTTGTGCTCTCTCTTTTTTAAATATACATACTAACATATGTATTTGTGTATAATGTACATAATGATATTGAGGATAAAGAAATGTTAAGGAGTGCATGGTTACTTTACTACAGTGCTGTGCAAATAATTTTATCTAATGTGGACGAATTTTTCTCCGAGGATATTTGTATTGTTTAAAAAAAAATGTTTTTTTAAATGGAATTATGTATGATAACATACTAATAGTAATAACACTTGTATAGCAAAAATTATTGAACCATGATTATGAAGATTGAAGATTTGAATGAAAGAACAAAAACTTGAGGGTTGTACCAACGAGTTTATGCAATATATGGAGATATATTAATTTCTCGATCTACAGATTCCTTTTTTTGGGGCAATTAGTGTTAGTCATTCACAAGAACACCTTTTTTGAACATCTCTATTGCATTAAAAAGTATCTAAGGTCGGGTTTCAATAAATCCACTAACCCAATACTTAGCCAAGGCGCCATCAAATCCCTGGACTATGGCCATATCAACTCATTGTAAATATAACAGCTCTTTACTGCTGATCATTTCTAATTGAGATGACAGAGTAATTTTATATTCACCTCTGCTGGGTGCCGGGCCAGAAAATTGCAAAGCTGACAAACTCGCCAAAAGTTGAACAATACTACCTATTTCGCTAAATAGAGCAAACATAGGTAAGGTATATCCATTTTTGCATGCAAACTTATCCTGAAGCAAGATGATAGAGAAAACAAGCCTAAAGTGTTTAAGTCAATGCTCGATCTAAAGAGCTCCAAGAGTATATAATATCTAAACAGACTTACCGGACACTCTGTTTAATAGGCAAGCACGCAACGAGGCTTGCACTATTTTCAAACGATTTCTGCAGATTTCTGTATGGATGAGGAAGAACTGATTCTACACCTTCACCGTATACTTGTGCTCCTCTATCCCAAAGATATAAACTCCATCTAGGAGATTATTACTAAATGGTGTTTTTTTTTTAGGCTTAGGTGGCAACACTATTTTAACTGGCGGCCATTTTGTCAGCTGTCAAGTGATTTATTTTTAGTTTTGTTTGGCATTTCAACATGAATAGACTGACGCCTGAATAACGCTTCCAAATTGTGCCCAAATGGGCCCAAAACAAGAATTTTTTATTTGTTTAGCGATGAAGCTCACTTTTGGTTGAATGGATACGTCAATAAACAAAATTGCCGTATTTGGAATGACCAAAATTCTCAAGTTTATGTTGAGACACCACAAAAACTGACTGTTTGGTGTGCTCTATGGTTTGGTGGAATAATTGCTGGTAACCGTCATAACCTAACCATATACAGTCGACTCTCCCTAAGTCGTACTCTCCCTAAGTGGAATTTCTCTCTAACTCGTACTTTTTCGCCATATTTTAACATTCCCTTCAATTTTCCATACAAAAACCATTCCCTGAGTCGAACTACCCCTAAGTCGAACCTCTCTATAACTCGAACACATTCTCTTGATCACTGGCATTTTTTTTTCACTTTTTAAGTCGAATTTTGTTTAGACAAAACAAAATTAAAAAAACAGTACCCATTCAAAATTCGTATTTATATATATGTATATATGTAACTACGAACCATCAAGTACCTACACACTTCAATACCCTTAATATGTATTTGTAGCATCGCGTGTGCCATCATCGTCTGTTTCTTCCTATTCAAAAGATGTTTTTTGTTTTATATTTTTGTTCAGTTTCGATGAATTCATGAGTCCTTATTTTATTATTATTTTTTTAAAAATAAGCAAAAAGCTATATATTTTTTGTTAACTTTTTGTAAGTATGTAAGATTTACCTTTTTATTAAATAAAAAGAAATACAAAAAAAGTCTTTCTCTCTATAACTCGAATTTTTCCAAAACTCTCTCTAACTCGAACAAATCATGGTATCCCGTGAAAATTCGACTTAGGGAGAGTCGACTTTACCTAAGCCAATACTTGTCCTAGTCCACCTAAATGCATACCTATACCAACAAAAATCTACAGCCTCTTGCGAGGATGTGACGAATCCTCCGAATGAAAGTCAAACTATGATAGTTAATTTCCACAAGAATTATAAAATGTCAGTTGGGAAAATTTAATATTTTTAATTCATTATATAAAATCAAAAAAAAAAAAAATTACTATACCTGCCAAAAAGGATTATAATTGATTTGAGAACATTTTTATTTTAATCAGACATATTCGAGACCTTAATTAATTAAAAAGTAATTTTGTCATCCCGGCCTCCCGACATCAATATTGAAAGTATGTAGAATAATTAATTTTAAAAAATGTTTCTTTTTTTCTCGAATGCACATATAAAAGTTTAATTAAAAAATACTTATTGGATTAACTGATGCGGAAGAAAACCAAACATAATTTTTTGTATCTTTCTCCTTTAAGTTTGGTATATCGTATATGTGTCAAAATTAAAGTCCATGTTATGTGCCAAACCAATATTCCTCAAACATAACATCAGGATCAGGATATACGTTTGCGATTTTCTCTTGGTTTGCAACATGCACTTATGTAGTGCATTTAAGTGAGTGAGGACTGAGGATGCCAGCAGATGACCTCAATCCTTTGATCCAACAAAAATAAAGCAGCTGCATCAATTAATTCTCCGTGTGGCTGGAAAGCAATAATTATAATCGTTTGTTAAATTATCAACTGCATCATCGCTGCTGCCGTATAATCATTTGGCTGGACGAACACAACAAAAAAAAATATCTTCTTTCTCTGTCTCTTTTTTTCGGTCTACACTGAGAAAATCTTCAGTATTGAATCAAAGAAATAGTGCTTTTTTCTTGAAGCGCCGAAAACCTCATTTTCTTGGAAATCAAAATATTCTGGAAAAAGCACAAAATTCAACACGCAATCCATTGAATTTCACTTGGTCACTGAGTGATCACATAACAAAATACTTTCGGCGATTTAAAAGTGAGAAAATAGCAATTATTTGCGCACTTTATCGACACATAACCTCTTTGTATCAATCGTTAAAGTGGAAAGATCAAATCTACTCAGGGGTCATACGTGAGAACGAAAGTGTAACGCCATCTGTTGGGTTGGCTATCCCATTTTCGTCAGAAACAAAATAATGCGAATTTCAATTCCGTATTGTCATTAATTAGAATTAATATTTTGCCCTTCCTTACAAAATGCAATTTTGGAATTTTTCCCCTGATAGTATGCAATTTCGGGTTTTCACGATTTTCCTACTTCTGCGGTTGAAATTTAAAATTTTTGGCTCGGTTGTTTGTTTAATTTGTTCAATATGAATCCAAAAAACAAATCCCCACGCAAATCGAATGTTCATCAGCCGAGTTGTGTGCGTGTACGCAATCTGATGCTATCTCTAATGTTCGGGGACTCAAAACAAGTCTCTATTTAAGAAAATTTAATTATTTAAGAAAATTTCTGAAAACCCGAAAGTTATAAGGATTATAAATTAATTTTGAAAGAATTTTTGATGGTGCAACAGGTCGTGAAGAACCACAAGGTCCAGTGACTAGCAATTCTCAACCATATTCCTTCAATTTTCTGCCGAATACAAAATATTCATAAAGCTACGATTTGACGGTCAACGAAAATGGTCAACGCGTTTACTTTCTGATGTCAAAATGTTGTCAAATTCCGTCCCAAAGTTGTCTTGGCGTGTGATCGTCAACGCAAAATACTGTCCATGAGTTGACAGCTGCGTTGACACCTACGTTGACATTGTTTTTACCTTCAACGCATTGACTTTTTTTTTTCGTTGAACGTGTAATCAACCTGACCAAATGTAAGGACACATTGACGCAAAGCGTGGACTATAATCCCAACGTTCCAGCGTCGACTTCCGTGTGACATTGACGGACTAGCGTCATTCGTGTGATCGTCAAGGTGTTATGCATTGACATGGTCAACGTTGACGGTCCATTGGCAGTGTGTTGATGACTTTTTTGCTGACGTCAGAGAGTCAATGCGTTGACCATTTACATTGACCGTCTAATCATAGCTTAAGTATTTCCTTAAACATTTATTAATGGAGTTTTTTTTACGTGTAAATTCTCGTGTGTCATGTCATTCAGCCAAAGATATGCTCGTAGGTGGTGCATATTTACTTGCCACACGAAAAAAAAACCAAAACGAAAACAACAACAACATAAAAATACGCATCTCATTTGGTTACACTTATGTACATTGTTGCCAATTTCGACGATAATAAGCATAAAAAAGTTGGACTCTTATGGGTAAGCATACTCCAAAGTCCAAAATTGATGGGAAGTGGTTGTGGCAACGTTTGCGATGCGATGGTGGAAAAATAATAATAAAAACCAAAAAAAAATCGGAAAACTTACAACCTTTGCGGGAAAATGCACTTACCTGCAATGCCCGTCGGCTCATCGAATGCGTATACCACATACGTAGTGATTGTAAACATGTATATCTGAAAGTAAACAGATTTGAGGGATTAACTACGAATCAACGGTACCATTGTCGTCCGTGACATCCTCTTTTATATCAATATTATAGACAATTTATGTGGGCATTGTGCATGCGGGTGGGTAAATGTTTGTGGCTACATGCTCTTCTGTGGATATCATAGGGTCTATATATATACAGTCTGTATAGCGAGCATGTTGCCTGTCAAAAAATGAAGGACATTTCTCGCGATTTATGCAAATGCCGTATCTCCTTAATTGGGTCCACTTTCAAGGAATTTAAAATAACTGCTAATTACTCCGTTTACGTTACCATACTATTTCGATTGTTTGTTTATACTCTTGTACAAGTAAAGCCTTGCTGATGGAAGAGTTTAATTTGCCTTCAATCAAAGTTTGTTGAAATCATTTAGATGTGATTTTCTCTGGAAGACAAATAGCATTCCATATCCAATTTAATTCCAGATAATTGAAATACTTCAATGCTGATATAATACACCTTTTCTACGCATTACTTCATTTGATACTTTGAGTTCTTTAATTTGCATGAACAAAGTCACCACCTCACCACCTGATGTAGAATGGATAGACAAATATGTGTATACCCTACCCAGCGATGCCAACTGAGGCTTTTTCATGTCTTTTAGGCCTTTTTTCACTGCCTGAGGCTTACTATCATTTATTTCAATAAATACAGAGATGCAAAGTGAGGATACAAAAATTCATGTTATGGAAAAAAAAGTGGCCAGTTTTTAAAAAAAAAACATTTTGGAAAACTATATGGATTTTCAGTATGTGCGGGTAAATGATGTAGTTACTTTAAAATATGATAGCTTTTATCGTTAGAAGAGATATACATTCTTGGGAGGAAAAGTGTCTGCAAACATTGCTGTTACCTCTTCAACATTACGTGCATGCGATTTAAAGTTATTTAGCGAAAACTGTCTAAATTTTTTAATCGAAAGTGCAAGACAAATTTTATTGCGATTTCCTTTTGAGTCACTTTTGATGCTGATGAAGGAAATGGCGATCTTATAGAGCCTTGAGAACTCTTTAAGAATAAGTCGATATAATACCACTTACCCAGAATTTTCCGCATGTTATTATTGAAAATAACTTTAACGTTATTGATATTGAATTCAGATCTTTGAGAACTTTAAATTTTACTACCGACTTGGCAAATATTTCCCAGTTTTGGAGAAAGGCATTTCAATATGTTTCCTTTTCTTGAAAAATTTATAAACCATATTCTATGCTTGCCGCATTCCTCGGCGACGCGACGGTTGAAAAGATTGTTTCATGCATTAATTTAAATAAAACAAAGCTGAGGAATAGGCTTAAGGCAGAAACTTTGAGGGCTAATCTTCACGCAAAGACGCTTTTCAATAATAAAAAATGCTATGATCTTGAATTTAAGCAAACATAAATATCTTTGTTTCAAAAAATATGTAGGATGTTAAAGAAGAGGACGATCTAGATTTAAAATGTGCATATATTTTGTAGCTACTCAAAAAGTATACCTTTGTAACTTAAATGACTTAATAAATTAATGTGCCTTTTTAAATGTTTCTTGTGATTTCTTTAAGTTTTTTTTTCAATAGAGGATTATTTTTTTATTTAAATCATATTTGTGTTTTATTTAAAAAAAAATTAGGTGAGGCTTTTTTTTGGAAAAAGGCATCTTTTTTTCTCAAGTGAGGCATTATTTTACCCAAAGTGGTTGGCAACGCTGACCCTACCCAACCTTCTTACCCGGAAAGAGCATTGAGATTTAAATTTTTACATCAAAAAAAGGATTAATGCCATTCTCGATACTTATCAACACAGCTTTGAATGAAATCTAATTTAGGGTATAAGCCGAACCATTTCCTTCCAAATACATAGACATGGATAAATTAATTACAATACCTTCACTTGCACTTCAACAAATCAAAATGTGTCCACTGTGTGGAAGCAATGAATGGTTATGGTACAGCCTGGAATTAGCTCCGGGATCTTCGTACCAAATATGTATGTGGGATATTCCCAAAAAAAAGGAGGGCATCTTAAAGGTCAGTTATTTGGTCAAAAAAGGTCAACTTGTTTCGGAAATTGGTCAGCCGTGAACATTTTCAATCAATGGCTAAGGTATTTCAAGGTCATCAGCAATTTGTAGCTCCTTGAAAAGATCTTTAAAAATTTTATAAAATAAAACCTATGGCTGCTGAGAAATTATTGAAACTAGCAGACCTTTTAAAAAGTCATTAATTACTTACAGATGGTATACTATATTTGCAAATATACCACAAATGAAGTGCTAAATATCGCTGAAGAACTTGAAACACTTTAAACATTGATTGCAAATTTTCTACGGCTTGTCAATTTCTGATACTAGTTGACCTTTTTTTTACCAATTGCTGACCTTTTAGATGGCATATTTTTTTTGTTGAGAATATCCCACACGTAAAGGGTGCTTAGGTCCCGGAGCCAGTGAAGCACTTTATTATACGTTTCTGTTACCTCAAAGTCTAATGCATTCTACTGCTGGCGTATTCCCACCAGGGTTTTCTCCAATTTTAACCCATTCAATTTTTTTTTTGATTAAAGTAAGATCCTACTAGTATATAAGACAGACAAGGTTTAAAGGTTCGACTCTCTATAGGTATATTGACCAACAAAACGCTAGAGGTACCTTCCCGCCACTCACTTAGAAAGGGTGATTTTTAGACCGAAAAAAGTATTTCCAGATTGAAAACCACACGTCCAAAAAAACACCCTTTAAATAGAACCATTTACTTGATTCTCACTTTCCTTGAAAACGGTTCAACTGATTTTGTATGCAGAAGCTTCTCGAAAATATAGATAGAATAATTGGTACCTAACCAAAATTTTGAAAAATATTTTTTTTCATTGATTTTTAAAAATCGACTTGGTCCATTTTTTATTAAATTTGACATCAAGCGGTTTTTGAGAATGTTTAAAACAAAACAGTAGCTGCCTTGTGTATAGCAAAACAAAAATTTGTAAATTTTATGGACTCCTTTTTGATTGAACCCTTTAGGTATCTGATTTTCGCTTTTCTCAAAATCTGTTCAACCGATTTTGATCAATTTTTGTATGCTTTTAAGAACACGCATGAAATAATTAAATAAATTAATATCGACGAAAAATTATTCTTTTAACCAAAAACAATAAAATATCTCTCATACAATATTTAAAACCCGTTAAGAAAAGCTAATTTTCTTCGAAAAAATAAATATTAGTTAAATTTTTAAACAAAAGCTTCTAATAACTTAAAAATAACATCAGAAAATCAGTTTAAAGTTTTTGAATCCCAAGCAAAATATATGAATTGTTTTCCAATAATTCTAATAGTTTTTACTTGCTCTAAAGGGCAAGTATTGGTTTCGTGAAAAAAAATTGTTTGTGGTTGAAATCAAAACTAACACTACGATAATCGAGAAGTCCAAAAAAGTGGGTTTCGTCATGCGTAATTCGGTCTATGCGTCTGTGCGTCCACTGTAATTTGAGCTAGAACCTAAACGGGTGGACCGATTTCCTTCAAATTTGGTACAAAACATTTTTATGTGATTCCCTAGAGGAAAAATTCGAATATATCTTTGCCATGGTTAAAACGATTTTGTTATTATTTTGCAATCTGATGCTTCTCAGTAGTAGTAGGTGCTTTTTCGAACATGCGACTGGTCACTTACTACCTACTCACTCATAGCTGTAGGGCTTTCAACTCACGTCTAGATAAGCTCAACTGAAAGTGCAGAATTTTGTGAAATGAAATACATAATGTAGCCTCAGGTAGCCTCAGGGCCAGTTTTACAGTCGAAACTTACCGGAATTAGTGGCATTTAAGTATCCCATACTAGGAATTTAAGCTAAATTTCATAGCTAGCGTAGTTGGAACTTAAGTCACAAACGTCGGAGACTTAAGTGCCATTTATTCAGGTAACAGTGCACTGTGATATTGGGGATTAATCTTTCATATTCCCCACTTGAGTGTCACTTTTCTGAATGTGAAACTAGCCCTTAGTTTCATATAGCCGGCGCAAACTCAAGTCACCAACATCGGAGACTTAAGTGCCACTTATTAAGGTAAGTGGGCACTGTGATATTGCGCCTTTACTCTTTCATAATACCCACCTAAGTGCCACTTTTCTGACTGTGAAACTGGCCCTCAGCTTCATCTACCTATACACCTTGAGTTATGAATCAGAACATTTTTATTTTTTGAAATTAAAAATGTACATAGAATTTCAAAGGCGTAGCGACCGGCGGCGGCGCGGAGGCTGTTAACTGAAGCTTGGGTATGTGAAAATAAAGTTAATCGCCGGTATAGGGGTGGAACTCGAAACCAATTGTTAACAGTCAAACGGTGCATCGATGAAATTAGCAATATGAGCAGGCAAAATCCCTTCTGTTCATGGTAGTGTTAGTGTTAGGGTAGGTCCTGCTTGTGCAGCTCGGTGAGTGTGGCAGATGGATTGAGTTAAGATCGCATTCCATATCTGACCATCAAAGGGCGCTCACCTAGTTAGCGCGATTAATAAGCGGAATTAATACGTAACTATTGAGTATTTTACACAATGCTCAATATTTAGCAGTAAAACACGCCGACACCGCCCTTAATTAATCAAATAATTTATTTAAAACCCTGAAGATGCGCAACTTTGAACAATAGCTTCGTATGATAAATCAGTCAATCCGTCCTCGCTCCCCTGGCAATTCAGCCCATGTGTAATAGCACCACATATCAAGCTCTAATACCACAATCGAAAATAAACAAAAAGGATTAAACCTGCACCCCTATAGAAAACGCAAAACCGACAACATCAGAGCCCACGCAACAAGACTAGGAGTACCTACGTACCTACATTAACTCATAGAGCTGTAAAGTAAAAGGTACCTACCTACTACACTTGTTAGGCGGGTGGAAAGTATTACGTAAGTATGTACGAGTTCGGATTTGAAGACTCCCTAACAGTATGCATGCAACACAAAACTAGCTAGTTATGATTGTTTCATTTTGTGTAAAAGCGCTCGAGGCTACAGTAACAGTTACAGCGCAGCAAATGAGCTGAAAAATTATTTTCAACAAGGCAATTAGCGGAATGTGTTCCGACAGAGAACTAGGATAACGAAAGGGTTGCTGGTTATAGCTGGTAGAGGTTGATAGGTATACCTATACTATACAATTTCAGCAACTGCCTTGTTCTTTTTCCCAAGCCCCCCCAGCACATCTATACTTAAAGAGCATCACACACAACACTAGTTGGCTCAACGGGGAAATCTACTGGGTCTAAACTTTTGAAGAGACCGAAAAACTACATCGTGAATTGTTTTTTTATTTATTGTTCTTTTGACAAGTAGGTACTCATATGGCATGAAAATATTTTCCTTTATTTTGGGAAGAGGAAAGTGAATGAGACAGAAGGGAGTTTTGTATTAACAATGCAAGAGCACATTCCGGGTCATTGTGTTTAGGGTATAACTACACCACCTCCTGCGTCCAACCAACATAAGGGTACCAACCCTTTATGGCGAATTAGTTTTGTTGGGCTGCGATGCTTTTGGTTTAAGTTTTGATGTTTTTTTTTATTGTTTTTAAATAATATTTTTGAAGAAAATAATAAGCTTTTAGCAATTTAGTAAACAAAGCTTTTTGTGTGTTTCTGTTTATAGTAAGTTAAGGTAGAGCACTTGAAGTAATTATTGTTTGAAAAACAATCCTCTCGTCGCCTTTGTGATGGGTGGGGCAAAAAGCAAGTGGTGGTTGGGGACAAAGTTAGTCGTCGTCATTTTTGATTGAAGAGGACATAACTTTAGGTAAATTACTTTGCACAGGAAATCTTAAACTTTAATTTTGAAGATGCGAACTAAACACTCGTGTTAAAGTTTCATCATCATCAAGAGTGTCCTGTACACAATACCTAAAGTAAAGAAGTACCTATACAAAGAAAAGTTTATATAAATTTTATCAAGTTTAGAGTAGACGAAGGTGAAGACTTCTTTATGCTTCTGGTTGAAGATATATTATTGTTTAGATGAGACTCTGTTATGTCTTGCCGTTAAAATTTACATACCTTCCAGATAGGGAAATTGAACTTTGGTTTAGCTTTTGACAAAATAATTTAATTTGTTTGAATGGAATTTCACAAATATTCTTAAAGGCCTATAATACAAGGCCAGATGAATGTAGGAACACGTTAAAAGATGGGTACCTATACACTGAGGATCTGAAAATAACGCATAGAGTTTTAATTGACGGTGGCGCGAAGCGCGTGGTAAAGATACCCATTCAACACCTGTTAGACACAACATTCTATTAAACTTGTAGGAATATGAACAATATATCCGCCTACCTATAGCCGACCAGCAAAAAGTGGAGATAGGGATATTCAATCTAAAATCCAAAAATAATGCAACAAGAGATGAATTACGTCCATATTATCTACTCGCTTAATTACGATTTTAAATTAATTTAAATTAATTAAAATTAAAATTATTTAATCTGATTCTATATTATATACATTCATTAGATTCTCACTTAAACTGGACCCATGTTCTGTAACTCTCGCATCGATGAAATCAGTCGAGAAACGGTGAAAATTGAAAAAAAAAAATTATAAAGGGTGTTTTTATAGACGTGTGGTTTTCAATCTGGCAATCCTTTTTTCGGAGTTGGTCTTTTTGACAGCTGTCACATGATTTATGCTCAGTTTGCTTTGCCATTTTATAATGAATAGACTTACTCCTGAACAACGCATGCAAATTGTGCAAAAATGGGCTCGAATCGAGATCGTTGTTGACCCCAATTTTCACAAGAAAATTTTCTTCAGCGATGAAGCTCATTTTCGGTTGAAAGGCTCTACGTCAATTAGCTAAACTACCGCATTTGGAGTTTGGGTAAACCTCAAGCCATTGTTGAGACGCCTCAAAAAGTCACTGTTTGGTGTGCTCTTTGGACAGAGCGAATCATTGGTCCATATTTCTTCAAAAATGAAGCCGGCCGTAATGTTGCCGTCAATAGAGAACGCTATACAGCCATGATTAATGACTTTTTCTTGAATGAATTGGAGGATGTTGATGTGGACGACCTTTGGTTCCAACAAGACGGCGCGCACTACATGCCATGCAGCCAACGAAACAATCAATTTATTTATTTATTTATTTATCAATTCATCCACAGATTTTGTATCTTACAGACTACTAACAATTTTGAAAAAAAAAAAAAACTTATATTATTTACATAAATATTGTATTTTAGTTTTATATTCAATTCTATTCATAGATAAATCAATTTCGTTACAATAATTATTAAAAAGTCTTATGCATCTGGTGAAAGATTCATTGGATCCATAATTATGCCTATGTCTAGGGTTTTGTAAAAAATGACGCTGACGCATTCTCCTTTCTGGAATATATATTTCAAAAATTTGTAAAATTGCTGAACTTTTTATACGGTAAGAAAAAACATCATGAACAAACAACAAGCACTGAATAGAGCGTCTTTTTTCTAAAGAGCCAAGACGAATTAGAGCACATCTTGAGCTATATGAAGGAGTGTCAATTCTCCACTTTAGTTGTTTTATAAAAACTCTTGTAAAAGCCTTTTGAACTCTTTCAATGCGATGTATACCAATGGAGGTAAAAGGTCACCAAATAATTGAACAGTATTCAAGGATTGGACGGACTAAAGACATATAAACAGATTTTAAAGCATACGGGTTTGTAAACTCACTGCAGTTTCGCTTGACACAACCAAGCATTGAGTTAGCCTTCGCAATAACATAATCTATGTGAAAGGCAAATGACAACTTAATATCAAAAATGGCTCCAAGATCACGAATCTCAGATTTGCGATCCAGAATCTGGTTGATAATTTTGTAGTTGTACGTCAATGGAGTTAAAATTCAATTAGCCGTGAAGACATTACATTTTTTAATATTCAAAGTAAGCAAATTTTTTTTGACACCAATCAACTAATAAATTTAAATCGTTTTGAAGGAAACACGAATGTGCGGTATTTTTAATGCACATAAACAATTTAATATCATCTGCATACATTAGGCAGGAAGCACTTTTAATTAAAGATGGGATTTCATTTACAAAAATATTAAATAGAAGCGGCCGAAGATGGCTACCTTGAGGTACACCAGAAAGAACTTTTATTTTTTTAGAAGTTATATTACCAAGCTTTACACACTGTGTCCTATCAGTTAGATAGCTTGATAACCACCTAAGAAGCAGGCCATGAATTCCAAATGATTAAAGCTTACCTAACAAAATGGAATGGCAAATAGTATCAAATGCCTTTATGAAATCTGTATAGATTGTATCCACTTGATATCTAGATTCTAGGGCATCAGTGACATATTTAGAGTAAAGCATAAGATTTGTTGCAGTGGACCTTCCAGGCATAAAGCCATGTTGCTCATCACAAATATGTTCTTTGATATTAAAGTATAGATAATCTCTAACAATAAGCTCAAATAACTTTGGAATTGCAGATATTTTCGAAATTGCTCTATAGTTGTCAACTAAATGTTTCGGCCCTGAATGAAACTTTTGGTGAGCGCATTACCTCGCGTTGTGGGCCTGTGGCGTGGACTCCAAGATCGTCCGATTTGACACCTCTGGACTATTTTGTGTGGGGTTATGTGAAGTCGCCTGTCTACGCAGATAAGCCCAAGTAGACGATTGAAGCGTTGGAAGAGAATATTCAGCGCGTTATTAATGACATATACGGCCCCAATTGCTGCAAAAAGTGGTCGAAAATTGGGCCTCTCGGCCGGTATTTATTCGAGACAGCCGCGGCGGTCATATGCGCCAAAAATCTTGTTTATATACATAATTATAAAAGATTATCTTTGGGATAAAGTAAATTTCATGTCAATTTAAAAAAATCATCTTTCCATTTCAAAGTTCTATACCTCATAAATAACCACCTTTTAGTGTAGTGATAATGATACGTACAAAACAATAATTTCTACGTACTACTTTTTTTTAACCCCAAATAATTATGCTAAACAAGACTTTAAAAGTTTCGTATGTTATTTCCTTCAGAATTCATGCAGTATAGAGGATTAAAATGTTTCTATGTTTTTTGAAAATGTCTTTCACCTGATTAAAATTGGTGTATAGAGTAAATTGAACTGCCAAAACTTTATATGATGTATACGGACGCTATTTATCTTAAATCTTACCTTAAGTTTTGTATGGTTTTGTATTTAAATTGACAAAGTTCACAGGTTGTTTTTCCAGAAGTGCTTATCCAATGTTCTAAGCAGAACGTGTGCACATAGCTTAGTGTTCCTTTGCATAAACATGGTGACACTAGTCTAAAATAAAAACAATTTATACAAAATAATTAATCGGTTACAAATAAAATTTTATTTTATTTTATATCATAAAAACAACAAAGTCTTAGGGTAGTAGTAACCAAACGTTTGCCCCAGACATTTTAACTCACGGATTTAGGCGGCGCGGTGGATAAACTGAGGTTAAACGATAGTTCAAGCTTGTAATTTGCTATTATTACATACTTGAACCTTGAACCATCGAACAACCGACATGAAAGTCCCACGCCTTAACCATCACGCCACCGGCTAACTCGATGATTGTGTTTTGTGTTTATGTTTGGAAACTGAATTCGAACTAACCCTGTCTATTTACATATTTATAAAGATTGTTATTTATTTCTACGAAAATTAATTATGCCAACGATATTTTGTTCTTCAGATAAATTTATTAAGGAAGGTATAGCTTGTTTTATTTTCAACGAAATCAACCATTAAATACACACCATTGCAGAAGTAGGTACATACCTTTAGGGAACTGAAGCATGGTGGGAGGTTATATGAAACAAATCTCTTCTGTTTCCCTATCCCAAAGTACATATAGACTAAGAAAAATCAAAACTACTGTTAATTAAAGTAATTAAGTACATTTTTGTAAGTATAGGTATAGATTTGGTTTACAAATTAGGTAGAACTTAAGTTAATATTCCACCCTAATTACCATAAAGTATACATATACCAAAACGCATTTAAAGGCCATTTCCCACTTAAAAATAATATTCATAATTCATAAGGGGGGGGGGAGGGTATAAGGGGGGAATGCTTTACCTTTACCTTAAAAAAATCAACTATCGTTACGATTTTCGTGTTCCCTTCAATTCGTTCCACCAACAAAAAAAAATATCCCCGTTTCGCAAATTCTAAAAGGCCAATAAACGAACAAAGCGACAGATTAAATTATCAGGTTGACGGGTCTGAGTCAATTTTGTAAGAAAAATGCAAAGCGTTAAAACTGATTTCTACGTCTTACAATTAAATCAAGGACTCTGGTAGAAGTTTTTTAAGTCTGCGTCCAATATTTGGTCGACATAATCTTCTTGAAAACCACACGTCTAAAAAAAACACCATTTATAAGCAGCGAGAGGTATTTTTTACTTCCGCCCTACCTGATATCACCGACGCCCTACCTTAAATTCAACTCTAGCTACGGCCCTGCTTTGACATATCTAACTAACACTTTGAAAAAATGACTTGAATATACATCTATACATCTGTATTGATTTCCATAATCGATATAGTCTAAGTTAAATATTTAGAATATACCTATCATAGAAGTTATATTTACAGTAATTTGTGTGTATACAGAATATTTTGATAGGTATATCCCTCTGTTAAAAGCATAAATACACGGATTAATTAGTAGAGTATTTGCTAGTAATTTAGACTTTGTGCTCTATTTGAATAGCTATATACATATATAGGAATAAGTATAGGTTTAAAATGCATTTGAAAATCCTATTGAATTTGAAATTCAAAATAATTAAAACCAAACATTGATCACTATAAATTTTCGCTTCTTAGCTATGCAATTTTCAATAATCCTAGAATTAGGTCGAATACTATTTGTGTATTGGAACAAGACTCTATACAACAGTCTATACAACCTATAGCATTACTTTGCATTTGCTAAAACTGAAAAAGAGGGGAGAATCCTTTTGCAATGCGGCACCCGATAAACTGAAACTGAAACTAAAACTGTGTTTCGAAGTCCTTCAACCACATTTTGTGTGTAATTAGTATAAGTGAATCATTTGATAACAGCAATACACTCGTACTCGTACATTTATACTGGCGGAGCACCGTTTGCCACCATCTATTGGATTTTACTCAGTGATGTGAAAAACAAATACAATTACTTGTATCGTGTATTTGCATTTTTCACATTTGTTTATTTATTTAAACAGACAAATAATGACAAGAAAATTTATTAAAATTTTAATATTACGTCGGAGGTATATTTATTCTGTTTTGGTTGGGTACATACATAATGTAGGTACTTAGGTCTATTGGCTTCGTGTAAAAGAATAACATACAAAACTAGGTTACATTAAAGAGGTTACCTATTATGATACAAAGCTTAAAGGGGTTAAATATTTGAGATGTAAGTTGTTGACTTTATCAACAAAAAGTGGAAAAATATCAAAAAAATTCCAAAATTAATTTAAGTTTTTAACAAAAATAAAACAAAGCTACTTTTCACCAAATTTTGGTATGCAATAGTATCGAGTTTTTCAATAAGAGCGCTACAAATTTTTTTTTTAATAAAACATAAACAGTTTTGGATATCAATTAAGTTTTTTATTTTTAAGTACGTTCGATGCCATTATGTATGGAACTCGATTTCTTTTACATGGCTACCACGGGCACGCTTGCAGAAGTCCAGACGCTGAACCCAATTTTCGACGGTTTTGAAGCATAAATCGGCCAATACTGCTGAAATTTCACGTTCGATATTCGTACGAAGTTCATCAATCGTCGGTGGCTTGTTGGCATAGACCATAGACTTGACGTAGCCCCACAGGAAATAGTCTAACGGCGTCAAATCGCACGACCGAGGCGGATAAGCGACTGGACCACTTCGTGAGATAACACGTTCTCCAAACTTGGTTTCCAATAAATTGATTGTGACATTTGCTGTGTAGCTAGTGGCGCCGTCCTGTTGAAACCACATGTCCTCCAAGTCCATATCATCCAATATTCGGTTATCATTGAACGGTAGCGATCCCTATTCACAGTAACGTGCCGGTCTTGATCATCACGGAAGAAGTACGGCCCAAAGACGCCGCCGGCCCATATAAACCACACCAAACCGTAATTTTTTCGGGATGCAATGATGACTCATGGAGTACGTGTAGATTGCTGCCTGACCAATACCACATATTTTGTTTATTGACGAAACCATTCAGCCAGAAGTGAGCCTCATCGCTGAAGATGATTTTTCGATGAAAATCCGAATCATTTTCAAGTTGTTGCTCAGCCCAATTCACGAACATACGACGCTTCTGGTGGTCAAGCGGCTTCAGTTCTTGCGTCAATTTAATCTGGAAAGATGTAGGCCAAGATCTTTTCGCAAAATTCGCCACAACGACGTCACAGAGATGCCTAACGGTTGAAAACGACGTGTGAGAGACACATTTGGGCTTTCTGCAACTGAAGCCTCAGCGGCAGCAATATTCTCGACACTACGGCACTACGGGCACTTCTTTGTCTCACTGGCACGGGAACATTTTTTACTGTGCCTGTGGATTCAAATTTTTCCACTAGACGCTCAATTGTTGATCTGCTAGGACAATTATGACGACCATAAATTGGACGTAGCGCTCTTAACGTTGAGGCCACTGACTCCGAATTTCGGTAGTAAATTTTAATAATTTCGAATCGTTGTTGGCTCGTATATCTTTCCATAATGAAATGGCAAACCTTACTGAAGAGAAATGTCAAAAGAGCGGCAAGAAATATGGCGTCGTTTGCTGTCTCTGTTGCGCTACTTTTGTAGCGTTCTTGTTGAAAAACTCTTTATTTAGATTTTAGACTGCTCAGAATTGTGGAAGGTTTGTGCCCTTAAAGTGTTATTTTTTTTTTGTTTTGCTACAAATTCAATGAATTTCTAGTACATTTTTTAAGATCTGACAGCTTCCAAAAAAAAATCAAACAAAACACGCAGTGACGTCTTTAGGCATGGGCCAGGTGGACCAGGGTACAGGGCCCCGGAATTTTGGGGGCCCCGAAATAATACAGTTCAATTTGCGATTTGATTTATTCATTTATTTCAAATAATAATCATTGCAGTTACAATAAATGTGTACAAACCAACCTAATTTATACACGAGTTCATTATTATCACAATAATTATAAGGGGTGTAAGTACCTCGTATATTTTTAAGTAATATGTATATAAAAATGGATTGTGATGGATTCGGATGCTTAAAACTTGAGAACGACTCGACCAATTTGGATACTTTCTTCTGCGGGTTTGTTCATAATTGCTCCGCGAAGGTTTAGGAAAAAGAAAAGTCGAAAAGTCTCAACAGGTGGAGCTCTAGGCGCACATTTCGTTTTTCAGTTCAATTCAATTACCGTTCAACATGTGGCGCCGCCGTAGACGGTTAGGAAATAGCTTTTGGTATATTCTTTTCGACTTTTGTTATTTCTAGGGTGAAATGGGGAAAAAATAAAAACTTATCGGATTTAAAAAATTCTTTCGGTGTTTGAAAGGTTGTTTTTAGTGGATGGCCTTTAGAGAGTTTTTCATTAAATTGCAACTTATAGGATGAAATGGACGAAAAGTAGCATCTGATTTCAAATTTTCTTTTTGCATGTGAAAGGTTGAAGATGAAGAAAATTGTTATTTATAGAGTGAAATGGGATCAACACAAAGAATTGTTTTTTATTACAAAAATTCTCTCTCTATTAACAAAGTTATAAAGGTTGGACTTAGAGGATCATGTTTTTACTTCTTTAGCCATTCATAACGTGAAGTAGGTTAAAACCCATAAAGTAGTAGGTATTTGATTACAAAAATTAGCTTAAATATTATTTTTTTCTTTTGTAATTTTTATGCGAAGCTTAGGTTTGTCTACCCGTTCGAAGCCGGGCGGGCCAGCTAGTACATAGGTACTTTATGAATTTTGCTGGAATGTCAATCCATCCATACAAGTTCACTGAAAATGAATTTTTTTTCAGAGAATAAAGCGCTGGGCAAAATAATATTTCCCAAAAATATGATTTATTAGATTAATATTTCTCAGTATTTCCTTGATTTGACTTTATTCAACAGAATTCTCAGAAAAGAAATTTATTTATTGTTACAAGTGGCATATACTTGTACATGAACGGAAAGTAACATTTGTATACATTTCTCACTAAAAGATATATTTTTCTTTAAATCGTCTTAATATATGTATGTATAGGTATATGTTTTGTACCTATACATTGATGTATATAATATTAAGAAATTGATATTGAAAAAAAAAGAAGAATTTTCTTACCTCTCAGGGTTTTCCGCATTGTGACAAAT
Source organism: Leucozona laternaria (assembly GCA_932273885.2). NCBI lineage: Eukaryota > Metazoa > Arthropoda > Insecta > Diptera > Syrphidae > Leucozona > Leucozona laternaria. The sequence goes on along the minus strand of OW026368.1, from coordinate 24,544,622 downwards.
CCGACAGACAAAGGATCCAACCGACCTCATCGACGATATGCTCTCTGTATTGTTATTCAAAGTAATTCCATCGCTGGCGCTGGCGCTGCTGCTGCTGCCAGGGGCATCATTTTTCTCCATTTTCTGCTGCATTTCACACAAATTCGATTCCCCCCTGGGGAAATTGATTGTCTCTGCACAATGATGACAAAGAATATTATTTCCAGTATCCTGTTGATCCTGCTGATAATGATGGCGATGGGGGCGGCCTTCCAATGGTCGCATCATCATCAAGTTGTCTGCTGCTTGATGGCAAAGCTGTTCATTCCTTATGGCTATGTTTTTTCTTATTTTCAAAACTGAATCTGAAGAAGCATCATCATTGTCGTCTATATTTTCATTATTCAGGGAATTTATGGATATCGAATCAAAAGTGAATCTAACCGCTTGGAAAGTATTATCCACCAATCGCCAACCGTATCTATTAAATTTGTCAAAGTCTGGGGATGGGTGCTGAAGTGATTGGGTTGTTTGTGAGAATCTAAAGGATTCTGGTTCAGAAAAGTGAACATGCAAGACAAGAATACTCGTAAGTGGAAAATATAAAAAGAAACAAATTTTCTAAAGAAGTAGGTTTCATATGTACACATACATACTGTATAAAAATGTTTTTTTTTTTTTTTATAAATTTTGATTTATGTACACAAACGTAGACTTAGTCTGATCGTTTACTTTCTAAAACTACCAATTCTAGTCCTGACACCCGACAGAACTTTGGACTAAAATTGGCCGAGATCAGCAGTTTCGGGAAATAAAAAACGATCAGAGGTAGTGTGTTGGAAGAGCACGAAACGCCACAAATTCAAATAAGTTATACAAGTCTTACCTTTGTTGGCCATTTAGACCTTAACTTCAAAAATTTAAATTTTCTAATATGAATGTGGTAAAAGCAAACTGTATATACAAATACTAAATAAATTTAATGACACGGAACAATTAAAATTCAAAACAAAACAATTTCTTAAATTTTGTAATACAAATAAATCAAAGCTTTTGTAAATCAGAGCAAACTTAATACCAGGTTTAAAAGATTTTACGGATTTCGAATTCTCTTGTCTTTAAGCACAATTATTATCCAGTTCGGGTTTTTAAGATCTCAACAATTTTTCCTCCGTCACTACTTTTATGGAACAGCGGAACACCATGAGGACTCAAAAACTTCAGCAATCTTAACAATCTAAACATTTTGTCAGAATCAAATAATTGGTGTTTTTCTTTTTTTGATTCAGAGCAGTCCAGAGCTGTGCCCAAACTGTCAAATAAAAATAATGTGTTTCTTTTTATTTGGGTTTCTTTTTTCGTTCAGAGAGAGCTAGGTTGTAGCGTGCTCCATGAGCTCAGACTAAAATAGTCTAGCAAAAGGAGTAAAAAGATGAGCGCAGCCAACTTCATACATCATACAGTTTTCATGCAATTTGACAGATGAGACAATTCAGTGCTCAGGTGTGTTTCATAATTAAATTAGAGTGCTCTGAACATATTCTGCTTACAGTTTACTCCGCTCTCTCAGGCTCTGATCTGAACTAAAAAAGAAAAACGCCTAACTTTGTTATCTGAATTTGTAAGTATACATAATTGCTGTGTTCCGCACCTAGTTTCAAACAGTTTCAGACCGCAAGATTAAGTCATTTTAAGTCCAAAGCCGTTCCACAAATCAAAAATTGTGCTATTTCCAGCTAAAGAGAGCGCTCAAATGAGAGTAAAACATTTCCCCTCCTAACAAGTTTTAGTCCGAGAAATTTCTTCTGGCTATTTCTTACTGATTGTCAAATGCCAAGTTGACGTATATGTCAGATGACAGGATTTGTCGGTTGAAATCAAATAACAAGGTTGCCCAATTGTAATTTTTATTTTAGTTTTAGTTTTGGTAGATGAACATGTTTTTTTTATTATTTTATTAATCTTTTAACTGAGCAAATAATTTTTATAAAATATTGTTCATTTAGCAAAACTGTTCCTAAGGAATAAAATATTAAATTAATTATTATATTACATATTATTTCTTGTATATTAAAGTGTTGTTTGAAGAAAAAAAACACACTGAGCTTCATAATTTAAAGTATAATTAAAGAATTTTTAATTTGTTTTTATATTAATAAAATTGGTGTTAGTAAGTTTAATTTTTGTAAACATTTACTTTTTTGAGTTGTGCTTCTTGAAAATGTTGATCAAGATTTATCATTCATTTACGGCAGGTAGGTAGGCAACCCTATTAAAGTATTATTGTGACGTTTGGTTTGAATTAGTGCAAAGTAGTGCGCAAACATTTTGACAGTTTTCCCTGTCTCTGAGAGGATTTCATCCCCACTCCTCAAAATTTGATATAAAGCCAGATTTAGTGCAAAAAATCTCGGGAGCAGACTTAATTAAATGCTAACTTATTTTTATTTTATATTGAATCCAACAGCTTACTATATGTTTGTCAATAGCAGTGCTGGGGGATCATGGGAAAAATCCCTTTCTTTGGCAATTTTTACCTTTAAAGAGATAAAGGGAAAACTGACTAATTTTGTGGCAATTCCTTGTTTACCTATAAAATTTTACCCGAAAAAAAAAATTTCATTTTCTGTGGGAAATTAAAAGAAAAAAGAAAATTTTTCGACTGTCTGAAAGGAATTTCTCTTAAAAACTCCCACCCATAGCACTGTTTCGGAGAGATTAAAATGTTTGCGAACCATACGAAATTTGCACAACTAGCTTGTGAGGAGAATTGGCGCTCAGTGAATAACTGCAGTTGTTGCTTAAACTTCAAGCTCATTCATTCCACCGCTCAGTTGCTTACAGGGTTTGGACTTCCGATTCAAAATTTCGGAGCAACTATGAAAATAAAGCGAAGTAAATCCAAAAGTTCTAATATTTACAGAATTTCAATTAAATTTTTATTAAATTCATTTCCGAAAACTTCCTCTCACTTGCGGCGCGGCGCCGACGCTGCCCAACATATGATCTGCCAATTTTTAATCACAAGTTCTTCCATATAATTTGTTGTTTTCACTATATAATACCAAAATTTAGGAAATAAATCAAAGTCTGTTTTACTTGTATCGTGAATCCGAAATGACCTCCATCCATCATTTAAGATATCAATGGATGAGCTTATGTAACAATGAAATGTGTCGACCAGTTTTAAAATTGAAGTTCAATCCCCTTCTTGAATTTGTTTTGGCTTTAAAAACTATAAAAAATTAAGTTTATCGTCCAGAGTTACCACTGGGTCACTATAGTGTCCCCAGGGACTATTTTTTCTTTAGGGGACACATTTTTTAAAAAAGGTAACATTTTTTCAAGATCATTTAACCCGGAGAAAATTTCAATTTATTTCAAAACAAAGAACGAATATGAAATAAGTGATAAATAAGGTTATTTATTAACTTTTTTTTATGAAATGTAAGACTGACTATTCCCTATTAAAATGCTTTAACTTTATTCTTAATTTTCTGTTAAGTTTTTCTTTTATAAAACAATAAAAGAAAACTTTGAATAGGTATTACCTACTTAAATTCGTATTTTTGTTAAGGTTATGAATTTAATTTAAAAAGGACTCATATATTTTCAAAAGGACACATTTTTTTCATGCAGAGGGACACATAAATAATTACGCCTGCGGTAACACTGTAATATCGTCTTCAAATGCAAACCTTGATTTGATTTAATAAGAAACAACAGTGCTGTCTCTTGCTAAAACGATGACCATGATGGTCATCGTGCTGTCGTTTAATTTATTGATTGAGGATTTTTTTCAATTGAAAAAAAAAAAACAAAAGAAATTTTTTAAAAAAAGCGCAGTGGGGAAGTAGATTCTATTTTTTTCTCAAAATCGAAGTAAATCTTCTTCGATTGAAGTGAAGTACGAACTTTGGTCGCTTCTAAGTCACTGCGTGATGGCCAAGCCCTAAGGCCAACGTAAAGCTATTGATATTGAATTGACTTTTTTTCAGGAGGGTTAAGGACTGTTTATACCCCTACGAAATTATGCAACGTAATCTGATATCGCCGGTTTATATTCAATAGTAGATGGGGATAGACCAGGATGGCCAAAGCCTTGGGATGCTTAACTTATATTTTCCAAAGAAACATAATAACTTATAAAGCAAAATAAAAAAAAAAAACATCTGATGTCAGCTCTTTGACAATTGCAAGTTCGAAGTTCTTCATTAAAATAATGGCGTCTCGAAAACTCGAATACCTCCAAGACGTCCATAATATGAAATATAAGTCCCAAACAAAAGTCCAAACAATTACAAAAAACAAATATTCTTCGCGTCTTGTTCAACAATCATTTTTTTTTTTTTAACTAAAAGAGCATAATTCTTTTTACACACACATATATGTACAATGTACATACCTACATACTTTTGACTATTTTCTAAGTCAACGCACACTTTAATTCCTGTTCATCACTTTACACCTACCCTAAGTCATTTCTGTGCAGGGCCGGACCAACCGTACGTGCAAGATGTGCAAATGCACAGGGCGCAAAATTCTGGGGGCGCATTACCAGGAGCAAAAAAATGTAATCTGATCTTGCGCAAACAAATATGTACTGCCATTTGCATTTTAACCACAAAACTTGTTCAAATAATCCTAAAATAACATCCATCACAACTGTTCTAAGCTATTTATTGCACATTACCTAACTTCACTTTCATTGTTGGAGAATTTAAATCAAAATATCGTAAAATTAAAGATCAAACTAGACCCACGCATGGAAAGTCTACCTCCTGGGTAATGTGTATGTATGCAAATATAAAAAAGGGGCGCATTCTACAAATCTTGCACAGGGCGCAAGTTTGGCTGGGACCGGCCCTGTTTCTGTGTAAACATGCTCTCGCACAACTCTCAAAGGAAACCTTCTTAAGAACCTACACTTAAAGTGGCGAAAAAGAAAAGCTGAAACGGAAGCTCGTTTTGTGTCTGCTGCTCGCAAAGTGCTTAGTCCTCCATAATGGTAAATTTGCGTCAAGATAAAGTCTCATGATATGATGTTATATTCCGACAACAACTATGGCGATGGCGATGGCGGGGGTGTTGTTATAGAAATGAACCAAGAACCAACCCTTGTTTAGGTGCGCAAAGAAGATTATAAGCAGAAGCACCTCACACTTGACGAGAGGTATTGCTATTGGATATCCTGCATAATGCTGATAGCTTAGCTCCGAATGAAATATTAATCTCTTTCCAAAAACAAAACACAAAAAAAAATAAAAAACAGCTTGAAAGAGGATCCAAAAAGTTTTATTTTACTCAAAATGGTGTAATGTGATCCACGAACCGATTCGCTTCTGTTTTTTTTCTGTTCTTTTGAACCAGTTCCTGTGGCAAACTTTTTTTTTTTAATGGAGCTCTAGAGTTGAAAGGGGACACAACCTTTTACTCCAGGAATTCTACTTTCATTCTTATGGTAAGGGTAGCTATAGGGAAGGGAGGAAAAATCGCTTTAAGATTATCTTACTCCTTTCTTATATATGTACCTTTCGCAAAGGTTTATACAAAAGTAACATTTTATTTTTGCACTATAAGCGAGTCTGGCAGCTGCTCAGTGCTCAGGCTCCTCATATCAGATTTAACTAAAAGGATCTTCAAATTCAGGATATGTATGCACATAAATTGAGAAAATTAATTGCAATAAGATAACTGAATTTGTGTCTAAAGTTGTTGTTGCTCGATTTAAACTTTCGGTAAAAGTACCTATGCCGAAAGGTGTAGAATGTAGAGTGTAGACTTTAGAGGTAGAGAGAGACTTTAATTGTTGTTTGCTGAATATAAAGGGTGCAAGCAAGCAACGGATAACATGAGGATTAGGGAAGATTTTGAATTAATTACTATCTCATCCGGTGTAAGACATATTTCTTATATTATTTATTTTTTTTTTGATGCTCAGATTGAAAAATCTCTCGTTGGAGAAAAATACATCGTTTTGATGGGAAGGCCACATGTGTGTACATAAAACATAAGGGGCATCCATCTTGTGGTAGCTTACGATGCTGAAAGGATTTGAGTTTTGCTTATCTCAATGAATTTTTTATTTTTTTTTCACTTCACGCAAACACACACACACACATACACACATACATACATAAAATAATCCTTCTTATAAAATACACTTCTGTTGCTTTCCATCATTAATAATGTAACGAAGGGTTTCTTTGGAAGTAATCTGAGATCTGAGAAGTTTGGACTATCACAAAATATTTTTTTTTTTTTTGTTTTTTTCTTTTCTTATATTTTTTTGTTGAATACAAAAACTGCTACGAAGTAAGGGATTTTCTCTAGGGTTTCTTATACTTAAGTCGTATTTTTTTTGCAACTTTAAACTATCTCCTTAAATCTATAAAAGGTCTGGATGTTCATCTGTTTTAGGAGATTAAAGTTTTTATTCAGGATGTATACAAGTTTAAATTGATTGCGTGTCAGTTGAATATTATTTTAGCATTTTGTATTTCTTGGTGATGGTGTTGGATATAGGGAGTGTTGAAATCTATTAATCCTCGAAAAAGGGACACATGGAAAACAAATCACAAATGCGTCAAATTTTTACTTGAAACAGAAGTGGATTTATAAGGTTTATTGTAGTCTTTGACTTAAGTATATTCAAAATACATTATCGGTGACGTATGTAATGTTACATGTTAAGCGTGAAATAATAACATGATTCTGTTCGTAGAGGCTATCAAAAGTTCACCGGTATATATGTAGGTACAGGGGTCATGCCAAACGCAATAAAACCTAAGGGAGTTTAATCTCTTAGTGAATAGTGCCTTTCTTTTTATAACACTTTTAATCAAAAAGATTTTTTTTTTTAACAAAACTTTCACAATTTTAAATTAACAACCTACCACGACCACTAGAAGATTTGTTATACAGTAAAACACATATCTACACAGAAACCTTGTCCAAAAAATTGTCTTGTAAACCCTAGTTAGAGGTCAGTATCAGTCGAGTTTGGTCGAAGAATTTGTTTGGAAATGTAATTCGTAATAAAGAGTAAATAAACTTCTAATAAATCAAAAAAAGGCTCTGACGATTTGAACTGTTCTTATCAGGGTTGTAAAAGAATGCAATCTTTAGTGACTTCAATAGAAATATCGGGTTTTTCAATAAGAGCGCTACAAAAGTTTTTTTTTACATAAAACAAAAACGGTTTTGGATATCAATGAAATTCTTTATTTCTGTAAAAGAAGATTTGATGCCATTATGTATGAAACTCGATTTCTTGTCCATGGCTACCACGGGCACGCTTGCAGAAGTCCAGACGCTGAACCCAATTTTCGACGGTTTTCAAGCATAAATCGGCCGATACTGCTGCAATTTCACGTTCGATATTCGTACGAAGTTCATCAATCGTCAATGGCTTGTTGGCATAGACCATATACTTGACGTAGCTCCACAGGAAATAGTCTAACGGCGTCAAATCGCACGACCGAGGCGGCCAAGCGACTATACCATTTCGTGAGATAACACGTTCTCCAAACTTTGTTTGCAATAAATTAATTGTGAAATTCGCTGTGAGGCTTGTGGCGCCGTCCTGTTCGAACCACATGTCCCCCAAGTCCATTTCATCCAATTGGGGCCAAAAATATTCGGTTATCATTGAAAGGTAGCGATCCCCATTCACAGTAACGTGCCGGTCTTGATCATCACGGAAGAAGTACGGCCCAATGACGCCGCCGACCCATAAACCACACCAAACCGTAATTTTTGCGTGATGCAATGATGACTCATGGAGTAGGTGTGGATTGCTGCCTGACCAATACCGCATATTTTTGACGAAGCCATTCAGCCAGAAATGAGCCTCATCGCTGAAGATGATTTTTCGATGAAAATCCGAATCATTTTCAAGTTGTTGCTCAGCCCAATTCACGAACATACGACGCTTCTGGTGGTCAAGCGGCTTTAGTTCTTGCGTCAATTTAATCTTGTAAGGATGTAGGCCAAGATCTTTTCGCAAAATTCGCCACAACGACGTCACAGAGATGCCCAACGCTTGAGAAGGACGTGTGAGAGACACATTTGGGCTTTCTGCAACTGACACTACGGGCACTTCTTTGTCTCACTGGCACGGGAACATTTTGTTCTGTGCCTGTGGATTCAAATTTTTCCACTAGACGCTCAATTGTTAATCTGCTAGGACGATTATAACGACCATAAATTGGACGTAGCGCTCTTAACGTTGAGGCCACCGACTCCAAATTTCAGTAGTAAATTTTAATAATTTCAACTCGTTGTTGGCTCGTATAGCTTTCCATCATGAAATGTCATCTTACTGAACAGAAATATCAAAAGAGTGGCAAGAAATATGGCGTCGTTTGCTGTCCCTGTTGCTCTACTTTTGTAGCGTCCCTGAAAAACCCTTTATTATGTTCACTGACTTCACTTTGAGACTGCAACTTCAAATTATGCATTCACCATTCATTAGAAATCATCATAAAGATTGCAATAATTTTTTCCCTTATTCATTTTGCAGCAATCAATTGATTGCAATCTTTTGGGAATTTATGCATTCTTTTGCATTTATCAGTAAGTATACTTTCAAGGTTCAGTGAATTTGAAATTTCAATATCATATTATTCATAATACTCAAGAGTCTTTTGGATCTTAAGCCGAATCCACTCCATTTCAGATATTTCTGAGTTATTTCCAGACAAAATGCGCCGAAAATTCTGTAAGATTCCAGTGATTAAAAATATGACAAATACGACAAATACGTCAAATACGTCAAATACGTCAAATGACCGGTGCAACACTCGGCGAACCAAACTGAGCATAAATCAAGTGACAACTGTCAAAAACCCCAACTCCGAAAAAATGACTGCCAGATTGAAAACCACACGTCTAAAAAAAAACACCCCTTGCTGTTTTATCTAGCTATGTACATATATGTATATGATTCAAACAAATTGATGTTATGATGTAATGCGATATTGTAAGCCCGCTTAACCTTTGTTCAAATCTCTCACAATAATTATCCGCAAAACCAATATGCACTCAGTTTTCAATTGAGCAAATTAAATAAATGAACCCACTTAAACTCTTTTTGTATATCTACATCATTTAAATATATAATAATTTTTTTTTATACATGAAATAAATTCATACCTATAAACATAGGTTTTTATTTTGGAGGGTTCTACTGTAGACATTTTTACCGAACGATTAAAAACTACAACCTAGAATCAACATTTCATAAAATCAAAGTGCTTAAAAAGTTTTTTATTTTTGTATAATAATACAGTAAATTATCCTTTAAAAAAACACTCTGCTTGCTATGAATTCTATATACAGCTACAGCTAATTTTTCATTCACAAAAAAAAATTATTATAATTTGCATTAATTTCACAACAAAAACAGCGAAATCTCATTTATTAAATAAAGAATATCGCTCGTGGGTCGCGCATTTCATTTTAAAAGTAATTGATGTAATTTGTTATGCCTATACTGCTATACTACTTGTATTACTTCACCATTTTTTTTTTTTTGCACTTTACCTCCTCTCTCACTGCTTATAGCCACCACGTGCTCCGTGCCGCATAGATGGTTTCACCCTTCATCATTCTGCAGCACCAAAACTCAACAAACTAATTTCCTGTTCTATCGTACCAATCTTAAAACTCAGGCCCGGATTGAGTTGAATATACCTAAGCTGTGTTTCTTTAGAGATGGTATGAACTACTCATGAGTATGTAGAACTAAGGTGACATTGTGAATTCAGCCATTAACCAAGTGACAAGAGGAGTGAGTACTCGCATTCAACCTGTATATATGCATTATCAAATGACGTTCAGTTGTTTGTGTGTAAAGGCACTCTGGCCCAGAGTGTACACGAACGAATTTGGTATCAACTGAAAGGTGACGTGAAGCCCTATACATGAGTAAAATATTTTTTAAATCGTTTATGGGAAAGTCGAGATATTTGGGCTTGAAGTTGACGATTGCAAAATAAGGATTTCAGATTTTGTTCCAAATAATTGTCCATAACGGGCGGTAATAATTGACGTAGAAAAATTATATTGGCATCAAATGAAAGCTATTTTTCTTGTCTTTAAAAAAACACCAAAGTTATTTTGATAAATTAAACACATTTTGAGATATTGAGTTTTAACTTCTACAAAAAAAAACACTTTTTTTTGCGGTCTTTGTCACACCGACTTTCCTATAAACGATTTTGAAAATATTTTACTCATGCATCGGGCTTCACGTTACCTTTCATTTGATATCAAACTCGTTCCTGTACACTCTGGGCCAAAGCTCCATAATAAAATGGGCGTTCCCTTTGGGAAGTCGATGATTTCATATTCGAATGTGCCTGGACACATTGACGCCATTAACGCAATTGCGCATGAAACTTGCATGAAAATGCAGAGGAATTGATTTTTAATAAGAGGGAAAGAGATGGGCTGAAAAATAAATCAAAAATCTGCACGAATCTCATAAAATTTTATAAAACTCTGTGCAATAATGCAAGTTTCATTCTAATATCGTTTCGCTTTGACAGATAATTACATTTATCACTTGATCGCCGAGCTGGAAGGCTCACAAAATTCGCTCGTATTTGCAGTTTCGTTACTATTTCGTTACTCTTAACGTTCGGAATTGTTTGAACAAGTACAAACTCACTTCAAAGGCATGTGTTGTGTTTTAATTTCCATTTCCGTTTCCTGCTGTCAATTTTCTTGCATCACCAAGCAAGTTTATTTTTGTGTTTGGCCACAGAGTGTGCAGTGATGCATTGCGATCTTCCGTCAATGTGTCCAGGCACATTGGAATCAAATATGAGTAGAATAGTCCGAAAATCAATTCGAATATGACATTGGCCGTTTTTCTGTTTAAGTTCAGAGAAGAGTTCTGAACAGAGTCGCTGAACACTCCGAACAATACTCTGAGCGATCTCTGAACTGAGCGTGCCCGTGCTCTGCTCTTAGAGTTCAGATTTATTTAAAGAAACAAGCTTCACTTGCAATAAGTACTTTCTTGCACCTCCAGTTGTATCATTTTCAGCCTTGATTTTGTTATAATATTCAAAGTTAATTTTTGTTTGGAATTCATTGCTATAAGATAATTCGCAATTTGCTGATAAACCGACTTCTTAACGCTTCATTGCAGGCGTTCAAAATTTTCTTTAAACAAGTTTATCAGCATTTTCGTCATTCCAGAGGTCCATTTCAAGCCTGAAATAAATGTAAACAATTGATAACAATAATTTTATTATTATTAGTGATTTTATTAAATTATTTTAACTTCTTTTGCAGATCGACTACTCTCGTCCGACATTTTTACCTTTTTGATGTTTAATTTGTCCACCTGTCAATTTTGTGCTCATATATTCAACTTCGTCTGCTCTATCAATTTATTCTGAGCTCATAGTCATAGAGCGCGCTCTGAATGAAAAAAGGAACACAAAATTGGAGCTCTGAATGATCTGAGAAAAAAAGAAACACGATTTTTTTTGACAGTTCAGGCTCTGCTCTGAACTAAAAAAAAAAACGCTCATTAAATGCTCTAGTTCAACCTAAGAACTTATGTGACAGTTTACGCTGAGGAAAAAGTAGAACATAAGCGTGTGAGTTGAACTTCAATATTTAAGTCAATTATAAAAATGACCTCACTCCACTTTAACAGAAGTAAGTATTTAAGCCATGATTAGACGGTCAATGTAAATGGTCAACGCATTGGCTTTCTGACGTCACCAAAAATGTTATTAACACACTGCCAATGGACCGTCAACGTTGACCATGTCAACTCATAAGACATTGACGATCACACGAATGACGTTAGTCCGTCAATGTCACAAGGAAGTCAACGCAGACTAAAAAAGTATGCGATGTCAGCGTTGACTATAACGCTTTTGCGTCAATATTTCCCAACATTTGCTCAAGGTGTTTACACGTTCAACGAAAAAAGTCAATGCGTTAAAGGTAAAACAGTGTCAACATCGTTGTCAACGCAGCCGTCAACGCTGGACAGCATTCTGCGTTGATGATCACACGACAAGACAACCTTGGGATGGCATTTGACAACATTTTGACATCAGAGAGTCAACGCGTTGACCATTTTCGTTGAACGTCTAATCGTAGCTATATTCGTTCAAATTTTATCCATCCTCGGTATCAAATATTTAAGTGTCATTTAACACTCTTTCACAGGAACCACAACAACTTTTATTTAATATTTTTAAGCGGAGAATCTACAAGTGAAACATAAATCTATCTTCTCTTAGGCCCCATATAGGGACTTTCCTCATATAGGCAATCCGGCACTGCCCGGTCTAAATTCCGTTACCCTGTTGTAACTTTTGTTCCTTTCGTTGTTGTATTGTTATTTATGTTAAGTGAAAAAGTTTCTTACAAAAACCAAACTCCCCAATAAAGTGCTTTTTTCGTCTTTTATTTGCTTTTCAATTGCATGAAATTCTATTAAAGTGGAAATGTGGGTCTCCGAGGAGGAATGTTGTGAAAGGATTCTTTTCGCCCCCAAATGACTAAATCAACACAAAAAAAAATACAAAAAAAATACGCATGTTCCAAGGAAGCAAAACAAAAACAAAATCAAATATCTTGAAAGTTAATCACAACAAAAGCCGGATATTTTTTTTTTTGTCGAGCAATAACATTGTAAGCCAAAGCGAAAGCCATCTTGCCGTTGCCTATAATAAGTCCAATAAAAGACACTTTCATATTGCATAATTCCCCATTTACTAAGAGCTACTTATTTTTTGTTCGTTATTTTTGCTTTTTGTCATAATTTAGATTAAGAGTTTTTAATTTTTAAAAATTATTATGGGACTTTAGGGGTTCGCCGTGACGGTGGTGGTGGTTGCGGTGGCGGTAGCGGCAGCGGTGAGAATTCGTAAGATACTTTTCTGTTTGTACATTATAAATAATTATAATAAAGTTGCTATAGCAACAAAGTCGAAGTCGCGAGCAAACAGCATGACGACGCACGACGACAACAACGACGCCAAAGACCGACGACGGCGACGCACGCGACGCATGGGGAAGAAATTAATTCGATTAGAAAAGTTTTTGCAAAACCAACCAATTCTGTATTTCCCTTGATAATTAGATAGCTAATATAGATTCATATTAAATGTTTGCGAAAGCAGAACATTGGCATCCACCGCCGAAATTATGCTTTCTCTTTCTCTTTCCTAATAATATTTATAATATGTTTATTTTGTTGGTGTCTTATGAATAACCGGATAAAGTATTAAAGTTGTTCGGTTACCGAGACAATAAAAAGTAATTGCACTTTATTTGAGGAGCAGAAAAGTTTAAGCATTAAGAAAAATTGTAATTGTTCTTTATTTATATTATTTCGGCTGGAATAAACAGATTGTGAACTTCGAGAAGCAAGATAAGCACAATCAAACCATTATTAACCCGTGACCTATATTTATGTAAGTCGAGTCGAATGTTATTATTTTCGAACTTGGTTGGCAATAAGCATATTGGAAGGAGGTGGTATAAGAATCTTATACAATAATCTTTGTAATGACTCCTTAAATAATAAGATCAAGAGGAATTGGCATCGGCAGTAGGTAGGTATTGAATAAGTCCGTTTAATACCACAGGAGACCACTTAATTAAGGAAATAATATCTGAGTGGGAAGGATTGTGTTGTTAACTTTCACTGGGGTTAGGTTTAAATGCAGATTAAAAATAAAAATTGTTGCCCAACTTGTCTTGGATGGATTTGAATATTTCAAGTGATTTGAGAGTTTCTGTTATTGGGGTTTGGGGAGCTGTCAACACACAAAAAAGCTCTTCTTTATCTCTCAGCTCCCATCACCTTGGCCCTATTGAACCAACAACTTATCACTAATCACTAAGCAAATATCATGAATCTTGATACGATTTTCTTGCGATGGGATGACATAATCAGCCCTATTCTGCTAAACTTTCGCGTGAACATTGGCATTCTGCTATCAGCGGGAAGGAAATGATTGCTCCATAATGCCTATTAATTGCGATAAAAATAAAATGAATGCAATGAAATTCTCTTTAGAATTTCAAAAATAAAGAACTGGTTAAGATTTGCATTCGAAACACATAAGTTTTAAATAAAAGATTTGAAGAAAATTGAATAAAACATTCACGTGAATCGAAAGATTCGATCGAATCGTTTAGCAGAATAGGGCTGAATGTCTGGGGATATAATGTCCATGGGCCTTAAGTCGGCCATACGATCCATGCACACTATCATCATCATCGTCGGCTCGACAACCGGGGTCCGGTCCTGGCCTCCTTCAACAAGTCTCTCCACCCATCCCGGTCTCGAGCCGCCGCCATCCAGTTGCGCACCCCAAGGCTCCGGGCGTCCTGGTCTACGCCATCTCTCCAGCGCAAGCATGGTCTACCACGCTGTCGTCTACCATAGAATGTACCACAAAGAACTTTCCGAGCAGGTTCCTCTTCGCTCATGCGAGCTAGGTGCCCTGCCCACCGGAGTCTACCGAGCTTAATTTTTGTCACGATATCTGCTTCAAGGTAGATTGCGTACAATTCATGATTGTACCGTCTCCGGAATCGTCCTTCCTCACATATGGGGCCAACAATTCTCCTTAAGACTTTTCTCTCGAACGCGGCTAAGAGGTCGGAGTGCCTTTTGCTAAGCACCCAAGTCTCGGATCCATATGTGAGTACTGGCAGGACCATGGTCCTGTACAGCAGCAGTTTTGAAGTTATGGTGAGATTTCTGGATTTGAAGAGCTTTGACAGACTATAGTAGGCTCTGTTGGATTTGAGAAGCCGCCCGCGTATTTCTTCTTCTATATTGTTATCGGCTGCTACTATTGACCCAAGGTATTTAAAGGATTGCACCACTTCAAATTCGTGCTCCGCTACCATGCACACTATGTCTGGAGAAATTATGGCATAATGACGCAAGAAAATAGTGTGAAGATTCATGATATTTGCTAAGTGATTAGTGATAAGTTGTTGGTGCAATAGGGCCCTGGTCTAGAATTTAATGGTGAATGAAGTACTGATATTCCTGGGCCTAGGGTGAAGAGTTACATATGCTTATTGCTTACGTTGCTATTTCCATATCAAGAAAACTCCACAAACTGGACAGTTTGAATTGGACGTTAGCCTTCACAAAAAAGGACTTAACCCACTCTAAATTTTCGATTTTGATTTTAATTTTCGCCAAAGCAAAGTTAACATAAAAATCAAAAATTAAAGAATTTCCTACAAAATTAAGCTCGAAAATGAATGTGGATTTCTTCGGAAATGCAAGAAATTTGTCTCCCCTTCTGGATCTGGCTGTAATTAACAAAGCCTTTATGCGTCCACAAAGCTTGAGTATAACTCTCACATCTAGTCAGGGGTTCTCCTATCACTCGTTTGAATGATATAGTAAAGGGTGTTTTTTAGACGTGTGGTTTTCAAGAAGAAATTAAACGCATATAATTTAATGTTATGGCCAAGAAATTAGCTTTATTAAATAGATAATGGTTTACCATGATGTTTAAAAAATGATTTCGGGCAAGTGGCCGCCGCGGCTGGCTCGAATAAATTGCAGCCGAGAAGCCCAATTTTCGACTACTTTTTGCAGCAATTGGGGCCGTATGTCAGCAATAACGCTCTTCTAAGGCGTCAATCGTCTCGGGCTTATCTGCGTAGACAAGCAACTTCACATAACTCCACAAAAAATAGTCCAGCGGTGTTGAATCGCGCGATCTTGGAGGCCACGCCACAGGCCCACGACGCGAGATAATGCGCTCATCAAAAGTTTCCTTCAATAAATTGATTGTTTCGTTGGCTCTATGGCATGTAGCGCCGCGCCGTCGTGTTGGAACCAAAAGTCGTCCACATCAACATGATCCAATTCTGACACAAAAAAGTCATAAATCATGGCTCTATATCGTTCCCCATTGACTGTAACACTATGACCGGCTTCATTTTTGAAGAAATATGGACCAATGATTCCCTCTGCCCTGTCCATAGAGCACACCAAAGAGTGACTTTTTGAGGATGTAACGGCGCGGCGTCTCAACAATGGCGTGTGGATTATAATCACTCCAAATACGACAATTTTGCTTATTAACGTACCCATTCAACCAAAAATGAGCTTCATCGCTGAACAAAATTTTCTTGTGAAAATTGGGGTCAACAACGATCTCGTTTCGAGCCCATTTTACACAATTTTCATGCGTTGTTCAGGAGTAAATCTATTTATTATGAAATGTCAAAGAAAACTTAGCATAAATCAAGTGACAGCTGTCAAAAAGACCAACTCCGAAAAAAGTATTGCCAGATTGAAAACCACACGGCTAAGAAAACACCCTTTACTTCTGTTTTATGCATAATGGTCCATTCGCCTATTGACAGGGAATAGCTATATCTTTCAAAACCTTGCTAAAATCCTGCCTCACTAGACTATCTCTTCCTCATCATGGGGTGGAGTGAGATAAAACAAAGAGATGTCAATATGTGAGTTAGTTCAATGTGAAAACCGTCATTAACCTAAAATCACCAAATGTTAAACAAACTCGGGATCAAAATAAATTGAGTGAAAAAAATATGTTTCAGGAGTTAACTTGGATTTAACCCCTAAACTAGCTTGACCTCCCACAGAAAAACTGGAGTCTAAGATGTTACAAAATAACCAAATATTATGGATATTTATATTTGAAACGGCCTTGCCATTTGCAAAATCCCAATAAATAAACAAGTCTACTTCTCTTTTGACTTTTGCATACAATTATTGATTTTAATGAAATCAAAAGAGACAAATAAATTCGACAAATACCTTGACCAAAAACAAAAACCCACTCTATAAATAACTATACCTAGCAACGTCTTTCCTTTTATGTGTATGTAGGTGGATGCTTCGAACATTATTTCACTTATTCACATTCTATTTTATCATTATTTCAGGTTTCTTGGATCAGAAAACGTGATTTGCACATCCTTACGGCTGGTTCCACAACATACACATCTGACCAGAGATTTCAGGTAAGAAAAACAGTATATACAGGTATAGAAAGCAAAAAAAATCCTATAACCAGAGCCAATATGTCCTTTGTCCGGTCTTGCTTGATGCCTTTATCTGGTTTCGAATGAATAAACTTAGCCAAATCAATCAGCATGCTTGAAAACACATTTCTATTTCGTTTCGTCTTTGAGTCCTCCATTCACTTTTATATTTTGTTTTTTTTTTTTTCCAAAGCTTGATATGGAAGAAAAATAGTATACCTAGGTAACTACGTCAGGATCAAAAGAAGATGTTGAGATTTTCGTCCTTCATCACACAACATTGCATGCATAACATAATATTCCATTTGAAACAAAAAAAAAAAAAAAACTATCTTATAAAGTGTGCGAGTACGGCCAAGTGATGCTATTTATTTGGTTTTTGTTTGTATTATCGAGATTGAGGAATCAGGACGATCCGAATAGAGTATAGAGTACCAGCATATCCTTTTAAATATGTCTGTCTGCTGCGTGACTTAATATATATATCACGAATGGTACAGTTGTTCGTGCAGCAATTCAGGGTCCATTGTAATGTTGGTTTCGTATTATTTTGTTGTTTGTTTCTTTTTTATTGGCTTGATGCTATGGGATATATGAGTGAAGTCCTTTGGAATGCTCGATAAAAGCGTCGTGTTTTTTTGTTCTTATTCCTCAGAAGTTAGCTATAGCTTCCTCTGTGTATAGTAATTTGATTGTGTTGTTTTGTTGCAGGTGATACGACCGGAAAACTCAGGCAATTGGACACTGCAGATAAAGTATCCCCAGCCAAGGGATTCTGGTATTTACGAGTGCCAAATCAACACAGAGCCAAAAATGTCCTTGTCATACAATTTCAACGTCATTGGTAAGTGTTTATACGTGGGGAAATATTTTTTTTTGAATTCTTGGCATTTTGAAGGAAACACAAAATAAAAATAAAAGACTCTGAGGGAAGAAGAATTTCTATTTCAAGGTGCTATATATATGAAACTATTTCACGTTTATTTCATTCAGTCTATAAGGCTTTTTTTATTTTTTCTTCATACCTACCTATATACATCCTATATACATCACCACCTTCCCCTAGTGCTGGCAAAGACAAGGCATCTTAATTAAATTTCCGGCTCATTTTTTTTTTTTAAGATAATATCTTTAAGCATCATCGTGACAAGTATGCTATTACTCCATCCTATAAGGATTTTTTTTTGTCTTAATGTATTTTCACAAGGACTTCCTGATGATGCCTGATGCCTGATGCCATATCATAGAATTCAAGATCTCATGCAGTAAAAAGTTAGAATGAAAATTTCAGTGTCAACATTTCAGCCAAAGGATATACCTACTCTCTGTTGGTATAGGTATGTGTTTGTGTATGTATATGTGTGACTTTGTGTTTGACATCATGATGCACAGGACGCTTCGCCAAAGGACTCTACTAAGCTGTTAGAAAAGCTAAATGGATGTAAAATAGGATTATTTGTAATCTTGTACGATGAAAAGTCTAAGATTATAAAGAAGATGACCCTTAAATAAGTCAGCTCGTGAATTACATATACGAAAATCAAACAAACTTTATACCTAGATAATGTACTATTATAGTATCTACCTAATGTTAAAGTGAAGAATTTCCTTGCTTTAATTCACATTTTATGTTTTAAAACAAGAAAGGTACTTCAAATCTAAGATCCTTTGAAAATTTAGGGATTTGAGTGATTTGGGTTGTATGAAAGTAGTAAACCTCTATGCGGTGATGAATGACAGGTTGAAATATTATGTGATTGTGTACCTATACAAGCATAAGTGTTAAATATTTTATCTGCATGGGTAGTTTATCCTCATCACTTAAGTGTTTCTGGTTAAACCTTAGAAAATATTGCATTCTAAGATTTTCCTGTGATATCCTGGAAATTATATAGATACACCATATAGCTGTAGGCTGTAGGTATATAGACATGTGGTTTATTCAAGAGTGGATAAGAATTTGTAAAATTAGATCCTATAGGGTTGTAAAGACAAGGTAGAATGAAGTAAGAAGGTAAACCTGACTTGTTTGTTTGCAGATAAAGCAAGGGTTTTAATTTGTTGCAAAACAAAGAGTATTATGCAATAAAATATATCAATATTTATGCAACAGGTTACATAAGTCTCAATGATATACATATATACAGATACTTTCTAGCGTATGTACATAAGTGCAATACACAAAATAAATAAATTTCTCAAAATTATTTCATATTAATTATTACGAACATTACTAGCTATATAGCTGAATGGGTAGGTAAACTCTGAACCCTGATTTGGTAAGCCTGGGTATGTATATTTTCAACACATATTTGCAGTCAGATGTAGAATTCAAAAGTCTTAAGCCAATGAAGCACGGGCTAACATATAAAGGGTCCGCCATCTAAGGTTTTTTTTTTTTCAACTAATGCTTATTTCGTGAATGGTAACACTTAGCTCATGTCTGATTTGACAGATAATTAGTGTTATCCTTCCGCTGAACGAATATGGTTGTGTATACGCTTCGCTAAGTGGGCCTGCGATCGACTTAGAGAAGATGCCGATTTTGCCAAAAAAAAAATCATCTTTTCAGATGAAGCTCATTTTGATCTTGGCGGGTAGTAAACAAGCAAAATTGGCGCATTTGGGGCACAGAAAACCCGCAAGCATACATTGAAAAGCCGATACACCCAAAACGAGTCACTGTTTGGTGCGGATTTTGGTCCAGAGGCATTTTACGAAAATGAGCAAGGAGTGGCCGTTACAGTCAATGGCGATCGTTATCGTTATTTTGTTCACAAAAATTGACGAGAAGGATATTGGCAACATTTGGTTTCAACAGGACGGCGCTACGTGCCACACAGCCGAAGCTACACTCGATGTTTTGCGCCATTTTCAAAAAAAAAAGAAGTTATTTGGCGGACCATTTACATTGCAGGTATGGTTATAAATATTAAATTTCTTATTATATTTAGGAATGTAGGTATGTAACGGGTGATTTTTTAAGAGGTTTAGAACTTTTTTAAAAAAAAAACACAAAAAATTCGAAAAAATGAATGAAATATTTATTTGAATCGATAGTTTGAACCCTGCAATTTAATGTTTAAAGATAATTTCATGCAAATGTTGACCGCGGCTGCGTCTCAGGTAGCCCATCCGCTGAGTCCAATTTTGGCATACTCTTTCACACATATCGGCCGGTATCTCACGAATGAATGCATGGATGTTGGCTTCAAGTGCGTCAATCGAAGCGGGCTTGTCCCTATAGACATTAGCCTTGACATACCCCCACAAAAAATAATCTAATGGTGTCAAATCGCACGATCTAGGCGGCCAATTGACCGGCCCGAAACGTGAAATTAACTGTTCACCAAACTCGCCTATCAATTGCGCCATTGTTTCGCGTGCTGTGTGGCATGTGGCACCGTCTTGTTGAAACCACATATCATGCAAGTCAAGAACTTCCATTTCGGGCAAAAAAAAGTTTGTTATCATCGCTCGGCAGCGTTCACCATTGACAGTAACGCTGCGATTCGCATCATCTTTGAAGAAATAGGCCCAATAATGCCGCCGGCCCATAAACCGCACCAAACAGTGGCTTTTTCGGGATGCATTGGTAGCTGTTGCAATGCTTCTGGCTGATCTTCACTCCTAATGCGGCAATTTTGCTTATTTACGTTCCCATTCAACCAAAAATGAGCCTCATCGCTGAACACAAGCAGCGCGCGATGAACATTTCGAACCGAGCACGAATTTTGATAGTAAAATTCAATAATTTGCAAGCGTTGTTCATTTGTAAGACGATCCATGGTAAAATTGCAAACCAAACTGAAGCTGTTTGACAGTGACACAAGGTACTAAACACACGTCAGCTGTCAAAACTAGTGTTGCCAAAACCAAACCAGCTTAAAAATCACCCGTTATATAGGTAAGTAGATTTAGTGTTTTTATTACCTATCTACTTACTTGTTTTTTTTTTCAATCCATCAATCAATTTGATATTTTGATACAAAAAGCTGTCGAGCTGTCAGATTTCGTCCTCCACCAAGTTTTTCGGCTCGACATTCATGGAATTTGTATCTCTCTAAATCTGGACCATTGTGATGGGTAAAAGTAAAAAATCATAAACTTTTTATTAAAATTCTTTTTTGCCGGTACCTATACGCATCATGACCCCGAATTCTATATGCGAACAAAACCTTAACACTCTGAAAACAAGTCAAACACATTTTTATTTTTTTCTTTAACAAAATAAATGGAACGAACAAAATATGTACCTATCCAAGAGCTGATAACTTTAAACCTTAAAAAAAAATAATAGAAAAGGTTCCAACTCAAACCCCTATAATGGTATACCTACATATACATATTTTAAAACCACATCCATTTTCGGAAAGTAGTTCAAGAAAAAACCACCGTAAATGCTCCACTTTGCTCCCCAAAACCACGTGCAAGTATATATCTATAAGGCGGCCCAGGCGTTTATAGTAGCTATATATGTATGATCACAAGCGATATAGGAACGGGAGAGGAAGCAATGTGATGGCTGTATGTGTTGTGCAAGCATTTTTCATTTTTCTAAAAGCACACTTTGCTTTCCGACAAGCCACATCGCACCGCACCGCCACACACGTCGTCCTCCCTAACTTGCGTTCGAAAGTGAAGCATAGTTATTCCCTAGGATATACCATTTGCCCACCCCGACCGACCCAAAGCAATCATTCAATAGAAAGTTACGACAAGGATTTATGCGGGACGAGTATATGTGGCTTAAAAAATGATTGCACTTGGCGCACATTCTACATAATTCTGAACATTTTTTTTTGCGCGAATTAACCTCTTTATTATTTTTATATATACAATTTTTTTCGGTTTTAAATTCCAAGTCTTCGAAATTAAGGTTAAAGGTAAATATATTGAAATGAATAATAAAAATAAGAGCATTCACAAAATATTCTATCTGCTTGCCAAAAGGTTGATCCGATGCGGTTGATGGAATGAATGATATTTTTTGTTGTTTTTATTTTTTGTATCACTAAATTACTAAAGTGCAAACGCAGTGGAATGGAATTTCTGTAATGGGATGTTTGCATTTTTTTACATATACAGAATGTTTTGAATTTTTGTTCAATCTCTTAATAATTCTGTAATAAGTGTATGTGGGTATACAACAATGTATGCAGTACCTACATACTTTGTTCCTTCAGTTTATTTATGAAAAATGTTTAAACACACTTTGTCCATAATTAATTTGAAAACCTTGAATCCTCTTCACGAATCAACATCATAGTACTAGACGCTTACAAGGCGGGAAAAAGGGAGTTCCACCTGGTTTAGGATCAGCACTCACTGAACATTCAATTTCTATTTAGAACAAAAAATACGAAAATAATGTAGTTATGTTAGACTCTTTTTATTTAATTTTATCACGAATTCCATCATAATCGGAATCTTTCCGAATCCCAAAAAAAAGCATTCACAGAATCCGTTCGTAATGGCAATTTGTATGGGATTTTCCGATACGATGGATTCTGTGATACTTTTTTTTCGGGATTCGTAACAACTTTTCGATAACGATGGAATTCGTGATAGGGATGAATGAAGAGGGCTCCGGGATCTCATCACCACATATGTGGGATATTCGCAAACACAGTATGCCATCGAAAAGTTTAGTAATTGGTCAAAAAGGGCCAATTATGTTTCAGAAATTGGATAGCTGAAGTTTTTTTTAAATATAGTTTTTAAAGTTCTCTCAAGATTTTAAAGATTTTTTGCACCTCATTTTTGGGATATTCGCAAAAATATTCAATAATTGATCGGCAATGGGTTTTTTTAGTGAATTTAAAAAAAAAAATTACTTTCTCTATAGGGCAAGTATTGGTTTTGTGTAAAAAAAAAAAAAATTGAATTTTTGTTTTAACTCAACTAAAACGGGTAGCTGCCATACAATTTTTTTTGTTTCTTTTAGACTTTATCAAAAACGGCTTTAATGATTTTGATTAAACTTAATAATTGCAATAAATAAGTCAATTGTAAGAAAATTGTTTTTCAGGTTTTTGTCAAAAAATTCACATAATGCAATTAGGTATTCTACGTTTGTTTGAGAAAATTGTCTTATTTTTGGGTTATTCGCGTATATCTTTTGATGGTTAGACCGATTTTGTTATAATTTTGCAATCAAGTGTTTCTCAATATTTTAAACAATTTTAAAAATTTTGCAAAACATTGTTTTATAACTAAGAGAAAAATCAAACAAAAAATCAATTTTTTAGTGAGTATTTTTGACTCTTTTAATATTTTCTCAATAAATATATACATTATGCATCTTCAATGCGTGGTTACACACAGTTGTTAACTAAAAGAGCAAGTTCATGCGATCAAGTTGTGGATATTTTTTCAATGTGTCATAGACAAAAAAAAAACTATGGTGGACTAATTATTGAAACTAGCTGATCTTTTATGAGGTCACTTAAACCTTTCAGGTGGATTCTTTTTTTTTCAAATATCCCACAAATGAAGAGCTAAGACTCGATTTACACCTTGAAAAACTTAGATCATTAATTAAAAAATTGTCTGTGGCTGCCCAATTTCTGAACCTTGATCTTTTTTTTTACCAATTATTGACCTTTTAGATGGCAGATTTTTTTTTCGAATATCTCGCACATATCCTAAGATCCCGGAGCCTCTTATTCAACTTAAAAACTAAATTCCCAATTTTTTTTAATAAATGCTTTCACTGTGTTAAAGTTCAAATTTGTGATTCCTTCACGTGGTTTTATTGACTCAAACGATGAAGAGAAATGGGAAAATATATACCCTTGGGGATGCTTACAATTCAGTGGAAACAAGTGCTGAAGGACGTGTAAAAGGAAAAACCCTTCAGGCAGTCAGAAAATTTCCATTTTTTCCCACAAATATGTTTCAGCTTTTATTTCCCACAGAAAAATAAAAATGTTATTTTCATTTAGTAGATATTTATGTAATTGGTTTTTGTTAAGTTATTTAAATTGCTTGCTAAGAAAATAAATATTGTTCAGAAGTCTTCGATAGGATTAAAAGAATCTTTTGCTTTTCAAGTATCATGAAAAAATGGAAGTCGACACCCCTTTAAAAAGTGTCTTAAATTTAAATTTAATTTTTTTTAAACTCTAGTTTTTATTTGCAAGCTTCTTTGAGGGATCTTTGCGGAGGAATTAATTTTAAATTTAAATTAAAAAAAAAAACTTTTTGATCAAAATATTTGCATATACATAGCTTATTTTTCGTTTTACAATAATTTAAATGTCTTCAAATAATTCTTAAAATGTTGTTCTAAGATATAAATTGATATATACATATGTTCTGCGAATGCAGACGTTCATACTGCATATATTCATATTAGTAAATTTCTTTTATGTGTCAGGTCTAATTCAACTTTCTTAGAAATAATTTTAATATATATTTTACCTTATTATGTTTTTTTTTTTAATAATTTTAAAAGAATCGATTTTAAACCTGTTTTTTGATTATTTCTTTTTTCGAGTAAAGTTTTAAACCAGGAATTCCCACAAAACGAGCGTGGGATTTTCATTTAAAGGTCAAAATTCCCAGAGAAAGTAATTTTTCCCACGATCCCCCAGCACTGGTGGCAACTTGTGGGCAATCCAAAAGAACTCCGAACCGCCTCATAACAGTCACTTAACACAAATATTTTTACATGACCTTCAAAATTGCCAGGTTTCAAACCAGCGGAAAAATCAATCTGTGTATTAAGGATTAAAGTAACAAAGAAAATTTTGCTGCTTAAATTTGAATTTGGTGTCAAAAGCAATTCTTTAGAAATTCCAGCATTAAAAATAGTTTCTAATTGGAGGTGCTTCAAAACAATTATAGATATGCAATACACTCTAACTGGCTGCAGCGAAATTTTCCAGGTGGGGCCAGCCTGGGCATAGCAACATTCACTAATCCCTGCATAATTATTGTGCAGTTAAATATTTTAAATATTAAAAGCTATTTATTCATTCAAGTAAAAATAATAATTTGTCACCTTTTTTAAATTAAATTGCCCCTTGGCAGCCAATAATAATTACAATTTTTTTGCTACTTCAAAGTCAATGGTAATCGGGAGAGATGTAATTTCAATCCTTTTATGTCATCCCTTGCCAAATCTGTTTTGTTCATTAATTTTTGATGAAAAAAAAAGAGCTGGGGGCAGAAAATAAATAAAAAAAAAAAAGTCTCAGGTATTTCTGTGTTCTGTCAGTGTATTGGTTTTTCTAGGCCTCCTGCAAACCAGCAGCGACAGCCACAAAAAGAGGTTATTACTATGCTCTCAGTTTTCGTCTTTGTTTTTAGTTTCCTGTGTTAAGACTTTTCCTCTGTTGCTCTTGCTTCCATGATGGTGTCACTTAGTCAGTAAACCAGTAAACCTTGTTGCTACTTTTTTTTTTTTTTTTTGTGTTGATTATTTTTTTTTTTATTTCCCCCAACGGACCTGCAGAGGGATAAAGAAATAATTCATTAAAATCTGAGCACACTCTGTCAGGTTGTTGCCGAAGCTATGGAATATCTCTCTCTCGATGACAGAGTGAACCAAAGGGAATAGTTAAGTAAAACTTTTGTTTTTTTTTTTCGAACAAAGTTTCTTATAGAACAGAACAAAATTTAAAAGTATTCCTGCTACATCGCTATGCCTACACGAAAGGAAATACTATTTATGTATTCCTAAAGGATGAAAACAATTTTCTGCAAAACAGGATGTAATTTTGTGGCGGGACAGGTTGGGTTGGTGTTGGTGTTAACAGAGTGGGCATGGGCATGAGCATATTTTTGCCGCTAAGTTTGTGAGGGAATTCAAGAATTTATTCATTTAGAAAACAAATAAGAGTGGCGGAAGATTAAAATAAAGCAGCAAAAAGATATTATTGCCAGCAGCGTTTTCTTCTTTTTTGTGTGTGTGTTTGAGTTGTTGTTTGGTAGGTACCTATGTGTGTGTGTGTGTGTGTTGGTTTTTCTAACATGGTTTGTTTTTAATTTAATGTCACTTTCGTTGATTAAGGAAGAAATAAAACTAATAATAACCTTGGTGTTGGTTAAACATAAACAAATTAAAGCGAATCAGCATAAGGTAGAAAATTCGTTTAAATTTAAGCACTTTGACTTTGAGAGAACGTGCTGGAAATTTAAAAAAAGTTGTTTGTACCTTTTAAAATACGCACTAGCAATTTGACATTATTTTTCCAAGAAATTGGTTGATAAATTAATTAAATATTACAAATAAATAATATTTCTGAAGCTCGTAATTTTCAAGATGGAATGACCAATTTCATTAGAAATCAAGGTCATTTTGAAACGATTTATTAGTTTTAGATGAAAAGAAGTGAGGACTAACGTTATTGGAAATATATTTACAATTTAGCTATAATTTGAGTGTAACTACATTTTTTATGCTTGAGCAATATTTTCGAGGTAATGTCGTTTTTAAGTTTTCTCGTTTGCTAAGAAACTGACGTTAATTATTTTCATGATAAAAATTAATTTTCAAAAATATGTACGACTATATATCGCACGAACTTGCTCTTGTAGTTAATAACTATCAGCCCTATTCTGCTAAACGATTCGATCGAATCTTTCGATTCACGTGAATGTTTTATTCAATTTTCTTCAAATCATTTATTTAAAACTTATGTTTTTCGAATGCAAATCTTAACCAGTTCTTTATTTTTGAAATTCTAAAGATTTCTTTATTTTTATCGCAATTAATAGGCATTATGGAACAATCATTTCCTTCCCGCTGATAGCAGAATGCCAATGTTCACGCGAACGTTTAGCAGAATAGGGCTGTATATGTAGCCACACATCGACGATGTTATGATATTTTTAACAAAAAAAAATATACAAAAAGAGTCAAAAGTTCTTAAAGAAAAATGATTTTTTGTTTGATTTGTTTAGTTCAATTTTTTTGTTAGACAGAATAGTTTTTCAATTTTTTTAAATGCAATATCGTTTAAACTATTAAGAAGTACTAGATTGCCAAATTAAAACAAAATCGGTCGTATTATCAAAAAGCTGTACGTGAATAACCCAAAAACAATATCGCTTTTCTCAAAAAACGTGGAATACCTTTATTTACGTTATGTGATTTTTTGCCAAAAACCTGAAATGCAGTTTTCTTGTAATTATTTTAGTTATTACAGGTACGAAGTTCAGTCAACATTTTCAAAGCCGTTTTTGAAAAAAACCGTTTAAGGTGAGTTAAAATAAAAACATTTTTCTCTTGGGAATCACGTTAAAATGCTCTGTACAAAATTTGATGCAATTTGGATAACCCCTTACCCAACTAACAATAAAGCTTGTATAAGGTCCAATTTTTCGAATTTGGCAAGCAAAAACAAGTATAGAGCTTGCATAAAGCATATTTTCGCAAGCTACACATTTCATACTTTTACAATTAGAAAATAGCTGCTTTAAGGCCTTTTAAAGTAAGTTTGGCAAGTTCTATACAAGGCTTGTAGATAAAGTTTAAAAATTGCCTGCATAAGGCCTTCCAAAGTTATTTACAGAAAATTAAAGCTATGATAGCTGCTATAAGGCTCTCCACGACAAGTCAAAGCAAACAACGTGTGTAAGGCTTGCCAATAAAGGCCTTATGCAAACTAAATTAATATGCTATCAAGTAGTTACCATTTAATGAAATTTTTCTCAACTACAAAGTGGCGTAGTGGTAGAGTGCTGAAGTGGTTCCCGGAAGGTTTCGAGTTCAAACCCAGGTAAATAAAAATTTTTTTAATTAAAATATGATTTCAATCATTACAGAATGCAATGAAAAAGGTTTCGGGAGCTTACTGCAAAAAGGAATTTATCTAAAACTACAATACAAATAAAAATAATGCAATAAAAACACAATACTTAAATAATACAAAAATAATATATTTTTTTTTATTTCCAAATTTTTCAACTTGAATTTTTATATAAACACTAACGGCAAGCTATTAGCAAATATCTGTCATTAAAAGGCTTGGTTAAAGCCTTTTTATAACATCTTAAGCAAGCTTTTAGCAATAACTGTCATCAAATGGCTTTTGTAGGGCCTTTTTATAACATCAAAAGCAAGCTATTAGCATTAGCTGTCATAAAATACCCTGCTGAGCCAAGCTAATTGCATTTAATGGCAAGCTATTTGCTGTTATAACACCTATCAACAAAAGTCTTAAAGCAGTTAAATAGCTTGCGTAATGTGCGCCAAAATAACTTGAATAAGGCGTTTTACTATTTCTATAGCAGTCTGAAAATAGCTTGTTTAGAAACTTATAGAAGTTAAATTGTTAGTTGGGTAAGGCTTTACGTCAAATTATAGTGAACGCACAGAGGCACAGACGCACGGACGGCATGACGAAACCTACTTTTTTGGACATCTCGATTATCGTAGTGTTAGTTTTGATTACAACCTTTTTTTGTTTAAATCCCTCCAAGTAGCATATGCCCCATAAATATGTAGTTACATTGTTTGTTATTTTGTCACCTCTTAAGACGTAGGATCTCATAATTATTTACTATTTTGGAAGTAATCTCAAAAAATAAAGTTGTTACTCGACGGAGAATAATATATTTGTTTTGCAATGTTGCCCCGAATCAGGCGCCTTATTACGTGTTACGAAAGGAGCGGGAAGTAAATGATACTGAATTAAACGATAGTCACGACAAAGAGCAATTATGTAAAACGATAATCCAATCAAGATAATGTTGCCACACCAAATAGAAAAATATACTTTTTTAAACACATTTTACTCTACACCAGTGCCAAGGGACATTTAATTACAAAAATCCCTTCAACCAATTCAAAAACTCCTTTCTCTTCACAAAACATTTATTTTAAATTTATTTTATTGATCCAGGTTCAAATGGAATGCAAATTGAATCATTCTGAAGTATGTGTAGCATTGTAAACCTATTTGTGAAACCTTTAAAATTTGAACACAACAACTGAGATTATTTACAAGCACTTGATTTCACTTCAGTAAAAACATTCTTTTTTGCATCAGTATCGATAATTTTCTTATTTGAATTAAGTTTTCTTCTGCAATTAGGTTGTAGCAAGTTCATTATATTTTGATATTTATTGAGAGTCCGTCTTTATTTTTGTATGAACTTAACCTTTCCATTGTAAACACACCTCCGAAAAATTAAAACTAAAATGTCAAACGAACAGCTAGTTTAGTTAAGTAACAAAAGTATTTTTGTATAGATATCTCCGGAAAAAATGGAGAGCGTTAGATAAGTTTATTTTGTTCCACTTAAAAAATCTCAGAGATCCCTTCGTAATACTCGAATCAAATTTCCTTTTTGGTAAAATTCCCACAAAAGGGAAATTCTTCTAAATCATCCCCGAGCACTGCGTTGGGCGGTTATTAAGATATGTCAAAAATCGGGTTTAACAATAAAAAAATAATTGTGATTTGTGAAGTTAGTGAAATGTGTATGTCAAAATAAGTCTCTTTATTTCTTAAAAATTTAATTGGAAAGTCTCTTTTTTTATAGTGAACATGTTTAAAAAGGAAGAAGTATATCTAACAAGGATTTAAAAATTCACCCCAAAAGTTCCCTGTTCCATTAAAAAAAAAAAAAAATGTTTTTGTGTTTGGAAGATTGTACTCAAATAATGTGTTAAGGGCTGAATTTTTTATTTTAATTACCTGTTTAGGTCCAGTTTTTCAGTGCGAGATTAAAGTTGAGCCCGAGTAAACTCAGGATTAACTGAACAAATGCTTTTGATATTTTATCCAACGAGTTTGTTTAGTCCTTCCGCATGCATTCTCCACCGAAAAACGGCTTCCTCAGTTCACTGTGGATTAATTCACATCTCGAGTTGGCTAACTCTGGCTTTAATCACTCCTGAAAAAACTGAGCCTTAAAGTGGAAATGGAGTTAAAAATGTCCATTTTTTTAATTTTTAAATTCTTTTTCGTTTTGAAAGTTATTTAGAGAACTGACTGGGAATATTATTTTCCCATTTGGAAAACTTATACGCAGAGTCAATAATCATTGATCATTATGGCAGAAAAACACACTGAACGTCAGGATATTTATTTCCCAAACAAGTAGAGATAATTATGTTTCCGACATCCATTAACACTATCCTAAAATTTCACCCTGACCGTTATTTTCTTAACTTCAATCTTCCTACAGAACATACCTTAAGTATACCTACTCTTAACTTGGCTTTAATAAAAAAAAAAACCTATTTTCTGAAAGGCAATATCAAGAAATTGCTAAATGTCTCTGAGAAAGCCTATTTTAAATTACCTATGTAAAGTAAAGGGTGTTTTTTTTTTAGATGTGTGGTTTTTAATCTATCATTACTTTTTTCAGAGTTGATTTTTTTGACAGCTGTCACTTGATTTATGCTCTATTTGGTTTGCCAATAGTGCAAATTTATTAACAAAATAATGGCTGCGTCCAATACTCGGTGAACATAATCACGAAATCGCATAAATTCGAGCAACCATGGATCGGTTTCGCACCACGTTTACTCTAGTGGATAATATGCGCATCCTCAGAGACGCCGTACAGTGAGCACCGAAGATGCTATTGCTGCTGTGGAGCAGAGTATCGAAAAAGACCCGAATGAGTCTATTGTCTATCCGCCATTGCGCTGAACAATTGGAACTGTCGAAAATTGATCCTCTCGGCTGTAATTTATTCAAGCCAGTCGCGGTGGCCACTTGCCTCAAATCCTTTTTAAATCTTAATGGCAGACCCTTATCCTAATAACAAAGCTAAATTCTTGGCCATAACATTAAATTATATGGGCTTTATTTCTTCTTGAAAACCACACGTATAAAAAAACACCCTTTATTATATACCTACGGATTTTGCAGAGATGAAGACTAAGATATAAGCTTTTTCAAATCAACACAGATTTATATGCATATTACCTGTGCAATATTTTTGTTAATCCTACGTTTTGCAATTTTATAAAACTCCTTCCTATATCAGTCCAATCAAAAAGTAAGAAGAAGTTTTTTGCTAGTGTATCACTGTTTATTTTAAGAGGCAGAAAAGATGTAGATAGGCAACGTATATACGTATTTAGTTATTTCTATGCATTTTTTACAGAGTTCAACTGGACCTTTAGGTGCATATATATGTTTGTCGTTTTTTTTTCAAACATCCAACAGTTTCTACATATGTCTTTTGTTGACTCTTGTTCCACATAAAATGATATACAACTCATAAATCTGACCAGAGATTGGTCTTGGCTGAAAGCCAATTGCTTTCTAAAGGGTGTTTTTTTAGAGTTATAGAACTTTGAAATGGAATAAAATAAAGATGATTTTTTAAATTGACATGAAATTTACTTTATTCGAAAGATAATCTTCTGGCATTATAATTTAAATATAGCTGCTGGCATATGACCGCAACGGATGGCTCGGACGTGGTCTAATCTGGAGGTTCAATTTTCGATGACTTTTTCCAACATTTGTGGCCGTATATCGCCAATAACGCGGAAAATGTTGTCCCCCAAGTGGTCAATCGTTTTGGGCTTATCGGCGTAGACTAGCGACTCCACATATCCCCACAGAAAATAGTCAAGCGGCGTTATATCGCACGATCTTGGAGGCCGTTACGTGAAACAATGCGGTTAACAAACGTTTCCTTCAATAAATCAATTGTGGCACGAGCTGTGTGACATGTGGCGCGCGCCGTCTTGTTGAAACCACAGCTCTTGCACATCATTGTTGTTCAATTGATGAACGAAAAAGTCAGTGATCATGGCTCTATAGCGGTCACCATTTACTGTAACGTTCTGGCCAGCATCGTTTTTTAAAGAGGTAAGGACCATATTATTCCACCAAACGATAAAACACACCAGTTTTTGTGGATGTAACGGTGTCTCAACATACACTTGAGAATTTTCGTCATTCCAAATACGGTAGTTTTGTTTATTGCCGTATCCATTCAACCAAAAGTGAGCTTCATCGCTAAACAAAATTCGCTTATGAAAATTGGGATCAACGGAAATCTTGTTTTGGGCCCATTTGGGCACAATTTTGAAGCGTTGTTCAGGCGTCAGCCTATTCATTTTGAAATGCCAAATCAAACTAAAAATAAATCACTTGACAGTTGACAAAATAGCTGTCAGTTAAAAAAGTGTTGCCAACTTAAAGTTCTACACCTCTAAAAAAAAACACCCTTTATATTCCGTTCTAGCTGAAAGCAACTTCACAGGTAAACTCATCCTTTAAATATTTTTTTTTTTTAATTTGTGGGTTAAGTTATTTCTACAATGATAGAATATTATCTATATCTATAGAAGATTCAAAATGTTTTCTCAAGTTAAAGGAATCATTCATGCTGAGACGTTCCCAAAGGACGTTAAGATATAGCATACCACAGATTCTATTATAAATAGTCTTGTCGTATACAATGTACGACGAACGACGCCGACATATTGGAAGTCCGTTGAAAGTCTCTACGGACGTTATGACCATCCTTACTCAACGTATCCTTCAATTGAAAAATTAAAATTTTCTTTAAATATTAAGTGTTTTGCTTTAGAAATTTGTTCATTATGTTTTTCAAGCAAT
Organism: Leucozona laternaria; assembly: GCA_932273885.2. NCBI lineage: Eukaryota > Metazoa > Arthropoda > Insecta > Diptera > Syrphidae > Leucozona > Leucozona laternaria. The sequence goes on along the minus strand of OW026368.1, from coordinate 24,512,058 downwards.
AGGTCAAAGGCATGGCAACAGAAAGTATGTTCAATATTCAGTAGTTTTCTTTTGAAAATACTTGAAATTCTTATTTCTGTTGCCAAAGGATATTATTGGAAAATAACTTCAAAAATACTTACGGGTACACTGAACCAAAAAGCTACGTGGAGAGAATAAAAAAATTGATTGGGACAGCAAAAAAAGTTTATCAAACAGGTTTGTTGGGCTAATAAAAAGCGCAGTTTGTTGATATTATAAACGTTTATTGATAAAAGCAAAAGTTTATTGATCCTGTTTATAAATTTACTTATTTTACAAATTTTGTTTGTTGCGGCAATATACTTTTTGTTGTGCAGGTGAGATATTTTATTGTTCTAAAGAACGAATTTGTTAGGATAATAAAATGGTTTACTGATTTGACCAATTTCGTTTGTTGTGCCAATAAACTTTTTCGTTGTCTTTACAAAAAAACTAATTTTCTTTATTTTATTTTCATCATCCTCGTTTTCATTTGTGTGCATTTATTTTGTAGTCTTTTCCACTATATAGAGGTCTTGCAGCTTCTTCCTTTTATTCTGAAATATATACAATACAATTTTATTTGAAAAAAACTTATATTTAACTTACTTGATCTTTCTGAGATTCGAACCTGGGACCTCCCGCACAGCAATCCAACACGTTACCCACAATACGTAGAGGCAATGTTGAAACTCAATCACTCTATACTTTGCACCTATAAAGAATTAATTTATTTCCCCAACAAACGGTGCATTAGGGCAATGTATGAGTTTATTGCCACAATGAAAAAATCGTTGAGATCAATTAAATAGTTTATTGATATTTGATAAACTGTTTATTGCGCCAATAAACGTATTTATCAAAGTAAAAAAAGTCGTTTTATGAAAAAAATTGTTTGGCACAACAAATGGGGTTTATTGTGTCAAAGAAATCGTTTATTGATATAAGCAATCGTTTATTAATTTTTCACTTTTTATTATCAATAAACGCGGAGATTGAGCCAAAAAACCGTTTATAAAGAAACAGTCTGTTAACCAAAAATTGTTCATAATATCAACAACAAAGTTATTGGCACAGTGAAAAAACAGTTCATAAACGGGTTTATTTATATTATACAAACGATTTTTTTTTCAGTTCATCAATATAATAATTGTGTTCATTTTGCAGAAATTCCATGAGGTTTATGAATATCTTTTGTTTCATATAGTTGAGGTTGTTTAGTGAGTAAAGTTTCAGAAGTTAAAGTAACTCTCAACTCCAGAACGTTGAAATTGATTTTCAGCATCCTGACGTTTAAGATTCTTATGAAATACGTAGAAATTGAAATTGTACCTTAGAAATTATATTCAAAATATTCTTGTTCATGAATTGATGCACATAAATGATTGGAAAAAGGTAATAAGTTGAACTGCAACCAAATTTGTGTATAATTATGTAAGTTATGAAATAACCTATCTGACAGACCTGTATTTATTATACCTATGTCTTCTAAAGGGTCATTCATTTTGCGGTTTCGAAAGTAAAGCAAAATAAAATACACAAAGCAATAGCAATACATTTTTGATGAAAATTTTATTTCATTATAAAGTTTGGACTTTGTCATTAAGTGTGAAAAACAATATCATTCAAATGGCCGCCTCGGTAAGATTCGCAGCATGCGATTCTTTTGAGGTAATTTGCAACCACTTTTTCGCATATTTCGGGCGATATCTCGGCCATAACTTGAGTAATGTTGGTTTTTAATGCGTCTAGAGTTTGGGGATTATTCGCGTAGACACGGACTTTTGCGTAGCCCTACAGAAAAAAAATCTAACGGTGTCAAATCGCATGATCTTGGTGGCCAATTGACTTTGCCAAAACGTGAAATTACGCGACCAGGAAACTTCTCACGCAATACAGCCATAATTGGTAGTGTTGTGTGGCTTATTGTCCCCGTCTTGTTGTAACCATATATGCATATCGTCCAAGCATGATCTTCAATCGCCGGCCAAAACAAAATCAGTTATCATTCTAGCAACTGCTGCGAACGCCGGGAAATCGATAAATTCGGATCATCAGCAACACTCTTGCACTTGCAGCAGCAATATTTTCGACTGAGCGTATATTACGATGATGCACAGGCCTTACGACATCACAGTAACGCTTCCACTCTCTTCAAATTTCTTCACAATTTTACCGATTACTTGCGTAGTCGGTCGATTATGACGATGGCGACCATAATCATCGCGTAGTGCGCGAAAAGTGGCTACGTTTGAATCATTACTTTTGTAGTAGGAAAGTTTTAATAATTTTAACGCGTTTTTCGATTGTTAAGCTTAGCGATCCAATACCTATCGTTAATGGCAAACATTCAACTAATGTTATGACACTTCAAATGACAGCTGAGCTTGACAGGTGTCAAATTCCATGTCAAATCCCAGCACTACCAACTTGAAACCACGAAATGAATGACCCTGTATATGAATCAAACTTCATAGTTACGTTTTATGCTTAAAAATTTCAAAATTCCAATAAGTGGTACTTTAAATTTAAAACGTACATAGATGATTTATTAAGTAATAAACCCTTGGTTGCGTTGCTTCGATTAATTTCTCCTGTTTCCAACAATAAAGTTAAAGTTCCTTAAATATCCAACATTTGACAGAAAAAAAGTTCGTGTATTTTTAAGACGTGAAATAACCATATAAATTAAATAAATAATATTTCATTTATTTAAAATATAAACAAAGAACATAATCATACTACAACATGTGCGCAATCAGCAGCAAAAGAAATATAGGTACCTCATTCATTAAACTCTGAAAGACTTTTTCTAATTAGATATCATTACTCGGGTTTTATTCTGTGTCAAAGATTTATTATTTTCTTCCTCAACAAAACAAAAAAAAAAACTAAGTAGATAGAATAAATTCAACATAAATTACGTGTTAAATGAGCATTAAAAATATATATCCCACAAAATGTATTATATAGAGAAAGCTTTCCCTAAAATTAGAACTGAAGTATCATCCATCTAGTACCTATGTATATGCCTAAGAGGGAAATTACTGCGTGTTCAACATTAAATTTTTTATGCTGCCGTTCTAAAAGCTGGGTTATTCTCTTGGCGTAGGCCAATACTTAATATTTTAATGTCAGTGACAAAAAAAAAAACAAATGATTCTTCGGTGAGGTCATATTCTATAGGAATATTAAAAGTGAATTAAGTCCCGGCTGACCGTAAACTGTGTTGGGAGCTCTGGTTTTGATGGCAAAGATGGAACTTTACTATTTGGTCGTCTTCAAAGATGTGTATAGAAGCTTTTTTCAGTCAGTAAAATATCTACTTACAAACATAATATATCGAAAGGAAAAAAGGTGCCTACAGTGCGTCAAGAGAACTTCGAGGACACTCATAAAATGTAAAAAATTAAAAAGGATGTTATACCTTATACTTGATGGAAAAACAGCAGCCTTACATTCTGAATATATTTTTCCTATTTTATGATCTTGTATTTTAGTACAGAAAATAAGTAAAACGAACAGTCGTTTTTGGAATTAAATATGACGGTCGACTTATTTAGGCTATTAGAAAAGCTTAAGTCCACGGGCCAAATTACCGCTTCAGTGACTGAGTGAGTGAGTGCCATCAGTGATCGAATGAAAGAGTAAAAATAAAATGAAAAAATAACAAAACAATATAGTTCTTTCATTTTTCTTTCAGAATTCGCATCCATTTTACACTGTCAGTCGACTGTCCATCTATCGAATGAAATTCCGTTCGATTACTGATAAGAAAATGTCAAATTATGGTAATCGATTGCTCGATAACGTGAGCGGTAATGCCAAACTCACATAATTCAGTCACGTATTACTCGAAAACTGATGCGGTAATTCGGCCCCAGGTTTTCAGTATGCCATAACCGTAAAGAAATCCGGCATTTTGGAAAACGCGATTCGATCTATGCATATCTCCAAATATATTGGTTTTAACTGAAGAGTTGTCAAGACCAAAGTTATTGGTGTATTTTTTGATTTTTTTTTAAACTTTGTTGCATTTTTCTCAATCTTTAAGAAACTTACGTAAATTGTTAACATAATAAAATTGTAGAGGCCACTTACTTACTTTTACTTTAGATGGCGCTTACAGTCGAGGATGGACTACGGCCTCAACAAACAAGCACCTTCAGCCAGCTCGGTCCCTAGCTATAGCTGCCTCCAGTTATGCACTCCAAGTTGGCTGAGGTCGTTCTCCACTCTTCTGTGTGCGCCACTTAAGGTGGGGTCTTCCTCTGTTGCGCAGACCGTCATCGGTAGATTCGAAGACTCGTAGGGCTGATGCGTTGTTGTCATACGCTCCCCGTGTCCCAGCCATTTCAGCCGCTGTATTTTCAGCTTTTTGACCAGGTCCATACTCCATCGATACAGAGGCAACGCAATTTCAAATATTTTGATATATTTGATGATGATGTATGGTAGATATTGCAGTCCAAAGTTATGGCTGAGAGCAACGATTGAAATTGGTTTAGTAAAAGTTTGCGAAAAAATGGGAGTTTCATAAGTAGGTTACTATTAGCCGTGTTCCGTTGGAGGTGGCGAAGTACTCATAAGTAAATGGTGTTTTTTTAGACGTGTAGTTTTCAATCTGGCAGCACTTTTTTGTCACTTGATTTTTGCTCAGTTTGGTTTGCATTTCATAATAAATGGTCTTATTTCTGAACAACGTTTGCAAATTGTGAACATTTATTACTAAAATAATGGTTCGGTTCGCGCGACGCATTGCGCTCTACTTCCAATATTCGATGAAGCGCATTATTGGTTGAATGGGTATGTAAATAAGCAAAATTGTCATATTTGGAGTGATCATTATCCATAAGCCATTGTTGAGACGCCATTACATCCTCAAGAAGACACTGTTTGGTGAGCTCTATGGGCAGAGGGAATCATTGGTCCATATCTCTTCAAAAATGAAGCTGGCCATAATGTTATAGTCAATGGGGAATGCTATAATGCCATGATAAATGACTTTTTCGTGCCTGAGTTGGAGCTGGAGGATGTTGATGTGGACGACCTTTGGTTCCAACATGACGGCGCTACATGCCATACAGCCAACGAAATAATCAATTTATTGAAGGAAACTTTTGGTGAGCGCATTATTAGCCTGTGGCGTGGCCTCCAAGATCGTGCGATTTAACACCGCTGGACTATTTTGTGTGAGTTTATGTGAAGTCGCTTGTCTACGCAGATAAGCCCGAAACGATTGACGCCTTGGAAGAGAATATTCAGGGCGTTATTGCTGACATACGGCCCCAATTGCTGCAAAAAATGGTCGAAAATTGGGCTTCTCGGCTGGAATTTATTGGAGCCAGCCGCGGCGGCCACTTGCTGAAATCATTTCTTAAAACATAATGGCAAACCCTTATCTTTATAATAAAGCTAAGTTCTTGGCTATTACATTAAATTATATGATTTTTATTTCTTCTTGAAAACAAGACGTCTAAATAAACACCTTTTACTTTGCTACCCATTTTAAATGGAACGCACAAAATTGGTTTTCCTACAAACCTCATCTACTCGCCATGAGACCAAGGAGTAGTTGGTAGTACAAGATTATTGTTTGCATTTACTCATGAGTAGTCTGTCACCTCTAAAGGAAAACGGCAATTATCGTGGAGGAAAAGAAGGTTATCATTTATTTTTGAGTCAAACTTACAGAAATGGGGGGGGGTTTCTTCATCGAATTCAAAAATCTTACATTAGAATATTGTCATGACAATCTAGTTATCAAAACACATCTCCAAATCCACGTCTTTGCCTACACAAAGAGCGGTCCTCTTCCACTTCGATATCTTTCTTATTTATTAATTTAAAGAGTAAATCTTGCCACACCTGCTTATATCAATCGATATTTAACAATTTTCATCACTGACCTTCAATATCATCGTAGAAGACAAGCTGTGACACTTTTAGGACACACACAACTTTAAATCAAATTCAACCAGCGCATCGGCTGGGAAGGATGCATGAAATGTGAATGTAGGTACATTACAATCTTTAAACCTTCATTTAAGTTTTGAGCAGAGGAACCCGCACTCATTTTAAATGCCCACACATCCCTCCTACACTCTATGCACCATTTGAATGCAATATAAACCAAATGATACCAAATACAGCAAAATAGAGGTACCTATATGCATCACAGCTAGCGAATCTAAGGCGTAAGTCCTTAAGGAATTGCAAAATGCATTGCATAACCCAGATTCTGAAAGTGCTTCTGCACATCAACAGCAGAAGAGCAGAATAGGAAAACCAGGTTCTGTTGGGGCTTTGACTTGGGCCCCGGTCTGGGCTGCATCAAAAACAGAACAGGAACATATGTCTATAAATTATTTCAGAAACACACACGAAGGCGAAGAAGCACACAACAATAAAAAAAAAAGACTCAAGGGTATTCCCAGAGTTGAATAAAATAAATGCAAAAAACAAGCAACGGAACCTAGCAAAAGGCTCAGAAAGTGAAAAATTGTGTTTCTTCTCACAATTTTTTAGGTCATGAGGAATGATTGTATAGAATGAAGGTATGGAATTCTTCCTTGAGTGGCATACCTTAAAATGAATAGAATCGCTGTTTTTAACTACCAACCAGAGGACAGGTCTCCTTCGTCTTGTTTCATCTACAAACTTAAAAAAAAAATGGAATTAATTTGTTTAAAATTCTAAAAAAAAAATCATCTGGACGATGACGACTATACGACAACGACGGAAGGCAAAAAAAAAACAGTGGTGGTGGTGGACAAAAAGTAATACGAATATAAATGCTGCCAAGGCAACAAGATTTACTGCAAAAAGGTGACAAGCTCTCTCTCTCGTCAAGCACCAATTAGTAAAGTAGGCAGGTCAACAAAAAAAAAAAATAATTATTAAGCTTGCTGGAAAAGCAGTTAAAGTTAAGAACAAAGTAAAAACATTAACGACAACTACGAAAACGGTGCAGAGTGCGAAATTCTCCTCTAAGGAAAACTATTTAGAAATCCAGAAGAGCACTGTTTTGAAGGCAGCTTATAGTCATTTAAATTTAATAAATTCATTTGATTGTTGTTGTGTTTTCGGTAGCTGAAATGAATGTGCTTATTTTCATTTCATGTTCCAATTACTTCATTTAAAAAAAGGCTTTTTCTATGAAAATAGTTTTGATGAAAAAAAGGACGATGTTCAAGGATGTGATTATAGCCAATTACATGCTTGAACCATCGTTGAACCTCAGTTAATCCGACGAAATCGGTGAGTTGAAATTGCTGAACCATGTATAAAATTTTGAAAACCCCGTTTGTACAGTTGTCCCTATAGGTTAATTCACATGTGAAAAGTTCATACCTACGAAATACGTGCGTAACACAAATTCCTGAATTTTCATAATCGCACTATTATTTTCAAAGTTCACGCAAAAATCCTACGAAAGTATGTAAATATTTGAAAATTTTTTTTGGTTGCGAATTCAAGTCAAAGAAAAAATTCAAAAATTAAGAGGAACTTTCTTGGTAAGAAAATTCCTTCAAGGTAAATTATTTTAAAAGGGAAGTCTTTTGCCAACGCATGCATTTGACGTTCGTCATACATGTACATATATATGAATTCCATCCTTCATACACGTGCTCCACATACAAACGTGTACTTAAACGAAAAAAAAAAAAAACTACAGTATAAAAGTTGAAGTTTGAAAACTTTTACGTAAATAATATTCGTAATTAAAACGTATTTTCCAGGAAAGCAACTTCATCTACTATCTATTACACGAAGAAGACAAGACAGCATGTTAATCAGGATAAACGAAGAAGTCAGAGGTGGATGCGTGTGCTTATCGATGTGACAAGCATCAGGGAAAGCTAATGAGAGTTTTGAAAACTTATTTAAACATTTTTGAAATTAATTAGAAATTAAGAAGGGAAAAAGATTGTTTGAAAATGTTGTTTAAAAAGTTATGAAAAGTGGAACGGTACTTGGAAATAATAATATAATGCTTGCCGAGGTTGTTGAAAATAAATTCTGAACAAATACTCAATCATATAAATACAAACATAGACTGAAGTACCTACTCAAGTTTAATATGTTCCAATACCTGATTTACATATGTTATGGAGAAATACAATATAAAAAAAAAAATATAATTAAAGCTATGAAACGAGGCTGATATGAAATTTCTCAGAATTATTCGGAGCCATTTTAATTAAATTTCAACAAAGCGGTCAACTTCAGGTGCTTATGTCTGTAATCAAGTATGAAAAGCCTCATTAAACCGGAATTATCAACTTAATCACAACAATCTTTCTATAACGTTATCTGATCACTATTACATATGTATGTAATGTAGGTATATCCTTGTTTCATTCTGTAAATGGTTTTTACCAGATTATCGAATATTTTAAAAATATTGGAAAATTTGAAAAAAAAAAATGCCTGTTCATAATCAAGCGCAACGAAGTGTGCATTACAATGAAATTGCACCAATTCCATGTAATAAAAGAATTAAATTATTTAAATTTAATAACTTAGTAAATTAAATTTTTATTGTTTTAAAAATATAAACGGTGCTTTTTTTAGACGTGTGGTTTTCAAGAAGAAATGAAACGCATATAATTTAATTTAGGCCAAGAATTTAGCTTTATTATAAAGATAATGTTTTAAAAATGATTTTGGGCAAGTGGCCACCGCGGCTGGCTTGAATAAATTCTAGCCCAATTTTCGACCACTTTTTGTAGCAATTGGGGCCGTATGTCAGCAATAACGCGCCGAATATTCTCTTCCAAGGCGTAAATCGCCTCGGGCTTATCTGCATAGACAAGCAACATCACAATACCCCACAACAAAATAGTCCAGCGGTGTTGAATCGCACGATCTTGGAGGCCACACCACAGACCCACAACGCGAGATAATGCGCTCACCAAAAGTTTCATTCAATAAATTGATTGTTTCGTTGGCTCTTATGGCATGTAGCACCGTCGTGTTGGAACCAAAGGTCGTCCACATTAACATCCTCCAATTCATGCAAGAAAAAGTCATTAATCATGGCTGTATAGCGTTCCCTATTGACTATAACATTATGGCCGGCTTAATTTTTGAAGAAATATGGACCAATGCCCATAGAGCACACCAAACAGTGACTTTTTGAGGATGTAACGGCGTCTCAACAATGGCTTGAGGAATATCTACACTCAAAATGCAGTAGTTTTGCTTATTGACATAGCCATTCAACCGAAAATGAGCTTCATCGCTGAAAAAAAATCACCATCTCAAGACTATTTTGCACAATTTGAAATATGAAATTGCTGTCAAAAAACCCAACTCCGAAAAAAGTTTTTCTAGGTTGAAAACCGCACACGTCTAAAAAAAAAAAAAACATTTGGTAACAGGTTAACAGCAAAAAATATAATGCTGAAAAGTAAAATAAAAATTAATAATTAATTTGGCATTTTGATTTTTTCCACTGCATTAATTTATGCTCTTTTGGTCTATTTGTAAAAAAATTCGAATAAAAACAACTTTCTATTCCATTATTTTCCCAACGTTTCGTAAATAGTCTTTACTTCTTCAGGGGTTATATTTATTTCAATCTGTTAATAGGTAGATATAGAAATACATTTTTTAGTTTCTTTAATAAAATAACAACATCTTTTTCTCTCACTTAACTGTTCAAAAATTTCATAATTTGCTTCTTAAACCTAGTATTGCATCCTTCCAGAGACGGCACTGACACAAACCTTAACATAAAAACAATTTTAAATATAATCTAGGAACAATCAGTTCAAAACAATTCAAATTCATAATTAACAAAACAATGACACTTATATCACAGCTGAGCTCAGGTACTTAAATCAGATTGCTACGGCTAAGCTTTTTTTAATACTGTCGGTGTCTTCTTTCGTGTTCATAGTTCGCTTTATTTGTTGTTGGATTCTTAGACTCTCCAGAGTTAGTCTTGTGCTTAGTTTTCTCTCTTTTTCTTGTCCAGTATTGTTACATCTTTGAAATCCACCGAAATCTCTTTGTTTTTTTCGTATATCTGCTTCGTGTTTCGCAAGTCTTGTTGTTAAATTTCTCTTTGTTTGCCCTATGTACACTAGATCACAGTTTTCATTCTCTTTACCATTACATTTAGTTTGATAAACCACGTTGTGTTGTTTTTTTTTCTTTTCTTTTGATTGTAAATTATGATTTAAAATTTATATTTGAAATTGTAACTTAATAAACAATTTGTAACTTTTATTTATTGGCTTTGTAGCCCATTGAAAAAGATTCTATAAAAATAATAATGAAATGAAATCGGAGGTGTGGTTTTAAAATTAATTAATTTTGTACATATAAAATTTTGTAAACATGTCTAAGAAAAAAAATAAAAAAAAAAAACATTTTATAAAAATCGTAGGAGTCGTTTTTGAGCAAAAAAGGATGGGAGATACCGTTATTTTTAGTGCTAACAAACATGAAAAATTGTGTGGGGAGAATGGCCAAAATACGCTACGTACCAAATTTAAGGAAAATCGACCCATCCCTTTAGGCTGTATGTAGCCTAACAGACAGACAGACAAACCGACTGAATTTTATGAAGCAAAAGACATTCTATTTAAATAATATTCTGTACGCACAATTTCAAAAAAAAATATATTTTTTTTAATTTTTATTTGAAAACTTTCAAAAGTCGATTTTTATTAACTTGGCAAAAAGCTGGTTTTTATCATTATCTTGAAGATTTTAAACAGAAACATAGGTATTCGATGACCATAACGCTACCCCCCCATACAAACTTCATTTTTTAAACAGAAGCTTGAATTAAATGAAAATAATATTGCGTATCAAAATTTTCAAAAAAGCTATTTTTTTATTTTAAAATTTCAAATAATTTTTTTTAAAAATTCCGTATTTCAAAATCGGGTAAATGGATTATTTTTTAATTCATTAATAAATAACGGGTGATTTTTTAGCTGGTTTGGTTTTGGCAACACTGGTTTTGACAGCTGACGTGTGTTTAGTACCTTGTGTCACTGTCAAACAGCTTCAGTTTGGTTTGCAATTTAACCATGGATCGTCTTACAAATGAACAACGCTTGCAAATTATTGAATTTTACTATCAAAATTCGTGCTCGGTTCGAAATGTTCATCGCGCGCTGCTTGTGTTCAGCGATGAGGCTCATTTTTGGTTGAATGGGTACGTAAATAAGCAAAATTGCCGCATTTGGAGTGAAGATCAGCCAGAAGCATTGCAACAGCTACCAATGCATCCCGAAAAAGCCACTGTTTGGTGCGGTTTATGGGCCGGCGGCATTATTGGGCCTATTTCTTCAAAGATGATGCGAATCGCAGCGTTACTGTCAATGGTGAACGCTACCGAGCGATGATAACAAACTTTTTTTTGCCCGAAATGGAAGTTCTTGACTTGCATGATATGTGGTTTCAACAAGACGGTGCCACATGCCACACAGCACGCGAAACAATGGCGCAATTGCGAGGCGAGTTTGGTGAACAGTTAATTTCACGTTTCGGGCCGGTCAATTGGCCGCCTAGATCGTGCGATTTGACACCATTAGATTATTTTTTGTGGGGGTATGTCAAGGCTAATGTCTATAGGGACAAGCCCGCTTCGATTGACGCACTGGAAGCCAACATCCATGCATTCATTCGTGAGATACCGGCCGATATGTGTGAAAGAGTATGCCAAAATTGGACTCAGCGGATGGGCTACCTGAGACGCAGCCGCGGTCAACATTTGCATGAAATTATCTTTAAACATTAAATTGCAAGGTTCAAACTATCGATTCAAATAAATATTTCATTCATTTTTTCGAATTTTTTGTGTTTTTTTTTAAAAAAAAGTTCTAAGCCTCTTAAAAAATCACCCATTACTTGAAATTGGCGTACCAATTTTTTTTCTGAAATTTTTTTACAAAATTTAATATACAAAAAAATTATCTAATTTTGAAACCACTCCAACTATTTTTAAAAATTTGTTCCCACAAATTATAGGATTTATGAGTTGAGTTCAAATTTATTTTTTGTCTCTTAGCAATTGCACTCAAAAGTTGATCTATGAAAGGTCTGATATTCAGCAACGTACAGTATATTTCATTAGAATTGCTTGCAATGAAGTTATGTATGTATATGAACAATTGGGAACTCTTAAGGTGGTTTCCTCATTCAAATCTGAAATTGATTTTATTTCATACATTTTTCAACCCCTCTTACAGGCTACAAGACTGACTATAAAAGTATTAAGTCATCCTTAAGTAAAATGGTATACATACTTATAACTCTTGCCGTAAAATGTGAGTAGTGTGGCTGTGGATTTCCTCGAAGACGATGCGATGCCATGACTGTGAGACATTATTTCCATAAATTCCTAAGATATCAACTTTATACCCGTAGAGAAGTGAATACGAAATTCGAGAGATTTCTGAATTGATGTTTGAATGCAACAGAGGGACACAGACATACATACAAATAGATCCTTTTTTTATTCATTCTCGTTTTTTTTTTTCAAAATTCTTCTTCTGTCTGTGAAATGTAGAAATATTTCTCAAAATGCCTTCAAGGTTGAACGATTTAATGCAGGAAATGTGTATGCGGGTGGTCGGGCTTCATATTTCCCCCAACACTGAAGAAGATTTAAGATGTCAATAAGAAAAACGGAAATGTTTTTGCATTATCTTGATTGAGGATGAATTGAATACGCTTAAGGCTTCCAATTGAAAATTTACCACGAAAAATGGAATTTTTCTTTAACATCGATTGAGTAACAACTGAAGAAAAATAATAAAAAAAGAATAATGGAAATAAAATGAACTTACTATGTAGTATAGTAGTATGTACCTATATAGTATCTCTTGTTGCACTGTTATTTTCAGATGATACTGCTTTTATTATGCTATTAACATCAAGATGGTTGTTTTCGTAGGACATCCTCTGAAATAAAATAGATGAAATAGAAGCGAAACACATAAAATAGTGAACTTGAAAATGAACAGCTGTGTTCTCATGAATGGATGGCACTATGGCATGGCAGTGTCTTTCGAATTTCGAAATCGAAAATAGGTCAAGTTTTTTTTTTTGAAAGAATATGTTTATGGTAAAACAATTTTATAAACGCGAAAAAGTTTCCTGCAAATTCATTTTTGATGTTAAGTAGTTTCACGCAGTGGCGGATCCATGGGGAAAGGATCATAGGGGTCATGATCTCCCCCCCCCCCCAGAAGTATTTATTAAATTTCTTTAGAACGGTCTTGGATATCAAGTTATTGTCCAAAAAGTTGGACATCTCCTTATTTCTAAACGAATCTTAACAGTTGTCTAAATATATCCTCTTATTGATATAACGGGTTTTTCAACAGGGACGCTACAAAAGTAGAGCAACAGGGACAGCAAACGACGCCATATTTCTTGCTGTTCTTTTGATATTTCTCTTTAGTAAGGTTTGCCATTTCATGATGGAAAGATATACGAGCCAACAACGAGTAGAAATTATTAAAATTTACTACCGAAATTCGGAGTCAGTGGCCTCAACGTTAAGAGCTCTACGTCCAATTTATGGTCGTCATAATCGTCCTAGCAGATCAACAATGAGCGTCTAGTGGAAATCAACAGGCACAGTACAAAATGTTCCCGTGCCAGTGAGACAAAGAAGTGCCCGTAGTGTCTAGAATATTGCTACCGCTGAGGCTTCAGTTGCAGAAAGCACAAATGTGTCTCTCACACGTCCTTCTCAAGCGTTGGGCATCTCTGTGACGTCGTTGTGGCGAATTTTGCTAAAAGATCTTGGCCTATATCCTTACAAGATTAAATTGACGCAAGAACTGAAGCCGCTTGACCACCAGAAGCGTCGTATGTTCGTGAATTGGGCTGAGCAACAACTTGAAAATGATTCGGATTTTCGTCCAAAAATCATCTTCAGCGATGAGGCTCATTTCTGGCTGAATGGCTTCGTCAATAAACAAAATATGCAGTATTGGTCAGGCAGCAATCCACACGTACTCCATGAGTCATCATTGCATCCCGAAAAAATTACGGTTTGGTGTGGTTTATGGGCCGGCGGCGTCTTTGGGCCGTACTTCTTCCGTGATGATCAAGACCGGCACGTTACTGTGAATGGGGATCGCTACCGTTCAGTGATAACCGAATATTTTTGGCCCCAATTGGATGATATGGACTTGGAGGACATATGGTTCCAACAGGACGGCGCCACAAGCCACACAGCGAATGTCACAATCAATTTATTGGAAACCAAGTTTGGAGAACGTGTTATCTCACCGTTAGACTATTTCCTGTGGGGCTACGTCAAGTCTATGATCTATGCCAACAAGCCAGCGACGATTGATGAACTTCGTACGAATATCGAACGTGAAATTGCAGCAGTATCGGCTGATTTATGCTTGAAAACCGTCGAAAATTGGGTTCAGCGTCTGGACTTCTGCAAGCGTGCCCGTTGTGGCCATGCAAAATAAATCGAGTTCCATAATAAATAAAGAATTTTATTGATATCCAAAACCGTTTTTGTTTTATTTAAAAAAACTTTTGTAGCGCTCTTATTGAAAAACCCGATAGTTAGAAGACATGGCAAATATGACAAATAGGTGTGTTCTGACGAAGATGTGGTTACAGTTAATGCGTTGAAATTTCAATAAACAACTTTTTCAAACTCATAATGTGTTAAGCATCAGATGAATTGGTCAAACGGATCCATACACTGCCCTGTCGAAGCGGTTTCGTGCACTCCTTCGACCAATGGTGACTGGAATTTTGGTGATTTTGTACCGAAAATGAAATACTCGCGAACCAAATGCCAATATACAAGTATGTTAAGGACGATACAAAGTTTCCTTTCTACAAACTACCTTAATAGTGTATTTTAAAATATTTTTTAAATAAAGGGCTGCTCATCCAATATATCCAAACCATCCAATTTTGAATAGTTTATTCTACCCATTCTCCATTGAATAAGATTCATTTTGTAATATCAATCAATACCAATGCACATGCAATCATGCTTCTTGGGGCAGGAGGTACACAAACATATAATATATCGGATAAGTTACGAGGCAGATCAGCATACTCAAGGCTGACACACCATTAAAGTGCAGCCACTATAAGATCAAAAGCTCAGCAGTTTCTGAAATAAATTACACCTATAATACGGTCATAAAATGCTACAAAAAGGAAGTGTAGAATTCCTACATTCCCTTCGTGTATATATTGAATAAAAAAAATGATATCTTACAAAACACTTATGTACATCCCAATTCAATACAAATATCCATATACATACGTTATAGTTCGGGTGTGGATCCTGTGGCAAATCCTTTGTGTTTGCCATTTCTGTATGCAGTTCGTGTTTCCTTCTTCGATTTTCCTTTACTCATACTGTGCATTTATTTACATTCATTGGGATTATTGGATATTTAACAAAATATTTAAACGAATTTATTAGAAAGATTTACCTCTTGGGCGAGTTAACGAGAAAATTCAATTTAAATTTCGTCGAAGGTACATTTCGTGCCAAAGTTTCTGCACTTTAATATTTGGCTTTTCTTTGCAATTCGAGTCCAAGTAAATCCATGAAAGTGTTTTTGTTTTTAAATATCTATTAGCTAAATATTAGTTTATACAAACACACACATACATATCTAGTATTAAAGAATTTAAATAAATCCAAAAGAAGGACTTAAAGATTCGAAAAAGGTATAACTGCTCGGCTACCCTCCTAGCCCCCGAAATAATTGAATTCGAAATTTAATTAATTCTTTGCTCAGTACTCGTATACTTTGTGAAAGTAATATAGAAGACAGACACTCAATACTTGAAGCTGCTCGATGACTTTAGTTTTCTGATTACTTCGTTCATTTTTCTTTTATCGTGCATATTTGAAAGGGGTCAGTGGAAAGAGCACAAACTCAAAGAAGAAAAGTGGACACAAAAGTGGTTGTGTAAAATAGCAATTTTGTGGAAATTTAAATTAAAATCTGAATGAGAAGTGAAATTGAAAAGCAAATGAAATTTCGACCGTGATAGCTAAAATCTTAAATAACATAATTATATGTAGGTCATGGAGGAAAGTTTAGAGTGCTTTAGTTAAGAAATGAATTTAAATTTATGTGTTTGACAAATTATTCGCATAAGGTGTAAGGTGACAAAAAGCTAGAGCGTGTTGGTTATGTCGATATAAGAGAAAAATCGTATTGGAGGGGGGTAAGGAAATATCGATTTTTTTTAACAAATTCCTTCCAACCAAAGATCTAAAATGGTTGAAAGGAACTTGACATTAGTTTTAACAATCAATAGGTTGCAAACGCGCGTCTTGACGAGCATATTGTGCTCAGAAAGTGAAGCCTAATTGCGAAGAATTTATGTCAAATTACTTTTTTTTTGTCTCAGATAGACGTCAAAACATGCTCACGCACACCCTATTATGTCATCTTCAACTATTGGAGTCACAAAAAGTGTTACACATTTTTAGGGAATACGCTATTCAGTGTATTACAGAGATCAGTTGTTTTGATGGATTCGAGTTCAGTACATGAAAAACCTTTACAAAGATAAAGCAACAAATAAAGAACTAGCTGTTACCCTCCCCCTCGCTGGGCGTAAATTAACTTTAGCAATATTATGTTTTGTATGATTTAAAAATTTAGTTTTAAAATTTTGTAGTCAATATTTAATTGCGATTTGGTATAATTTCATTTCCATCCAATTCACTTCAGCCTAAACGCATGGGTTGATATTTTAGCTGGTTCCTAGCTTTGTATATTTATTTCCCGGACACGTTTTTCGCAGTAGGAAATACAGGGAGTTTTTTTTAGACGTGTGGTTTTCAATCTGGCAATACTTTTTTTCGGCATTTGGTCTTTTTGACAGCTGTTACTTGATTTATGTTCAGTTTGGTTAGCCATTTCATAATTAATAGACTTACTCCTGAACAACGTTTGAAAATCGTGCAAAATGGCGGCTCGAAACGAGATCGTTGTTGATCCCGATTTTCACAAAAAATTATAATACCCAATTGCTGCAAAAAGTGGTGGAAAATTTGGCCTCTCGGCTGAAATTTATTCGAGCCAGCGCGTGGCAGTCACTTGCCCGAAATCATTTTCAAACATAATGGTAAGCCCTTATCTTTATAATAAAGCTTAATTCTTGGCCATAACATTAAATTTTATGCGTTAAATTTCTTCTTGAAAACCACACGTCTAAAAAAAACACCCTTTTTTAACAATACTATCTGTGATTTTCTGTTTGAGCAATTTCTGAGGACAGAAATTCACAGTTCAGCAAAATGTCATTCTGAGACTAAAATAAGAAGAAGCCAATTTTCAGTCAGATTAGATAGTATATAAGGAATATTGTGAATTTAATCGTTGTTCTTCTGTCTGTGAGTTTCGATGCAAAAAGTGAAGGATCGGAAGTATGCACAATTCGCAGGCTGAAGTTTCAAGGAAGAATGCGAAGAAAAGCCACGACGCAAAAGTAGTCGTTTAGTGGGGTTTTCCATTGGTAAATTCAGGTTTCAGTTTAAAAATTGATTTTTTTACGTGGCGAATGAAATAAGATTCTGTGTCAATATTTCAAAAAGTTTTCCTTCCTTGATGCATTTAAGAAGAGAAAAATGAACTTGATGAAGTTACCGATTCATATGAAACCGCTTCCCTTTATTATGAACGATTATTTCACACATATTTTGGACACAATTTTCACTACCGAAATAAACTAATCAAATCAAAATACGCTTTTGGAACTGAGTGCTGAAAATTATGTTGGTGTTAGTACATAATTATATGGAAAGGTAAAAATGATCAAAATCGGAATTTTGAGAGATCCAAATCAAAATAGATTGATTTTTTTTTACCAATGGAAAACTCCATAAAAATCCATCATTTATAATTTTTGAATTAAATTTGTTTTTAAAGAAAACAATTGAAACAATAAACTGACAGGCAAATAAAGAATTGACAAGTTTCATATCATTTCATCTATTTTGAAGAAGTATTCAATTTACATTGACATATTAAGACTTTAATATTTAGAGTATTGATAATTAAGTTACAAAGTTTTAAATAATCAAAAATATGAAACATAATTCTTAAGGCTAGAAAAAAGTTGAGGCACAACACATATCTTTTTTGTCTCCATTAAATTTCAGAGCAATGCATCCACTCACAAATATCACGAAATAACTAAATCAGAATTCAAAAATGAGATTTCACATATTTTTCTCCGTTAGAAAGAGATTTTCTATGTAAATACATTTTTTTCTTCAGTATTTTGACAGCAAAACTGAGAAATTTTATTGAGGAATCCTGTTCCGTTTTTAACTGAGATTTCTGAGATCTCAGTATAGCGTGCGCTTCACTTTTACGACCAACAGATGGTGCTGTTTTTAAAACCTATAGAAAATCACGTGCGTATGCAAATGCAACGTTAAGTTGAGTTAAAATTCCAAAGCAGTCGATGAAGAACTTTCGGAGATCCTACATATATCTGCTTGATGGTAATTTACATTCGGTCCGTAGCAAATTCCAATATCATGAATGTACACATATGAGCTAAGTCCTCTTATATGCATCGCAAAAAATCAACAACCCAATTCCCGAAAAAATCCGATAAAGTTCGCTTAAAAAGCTAAAATCTTGAGAAAATGACAGATCATCATTTCCTATCTAAAAAAAAAATGAAAATGAATTTATTGAATTTTTGAATAACAACAACAACTTAAAGGTGCTACCACCAATTGTTTACGAATTTATTTATAATTCGTTTATTTTGGCTAGAGATACAGCTGTTTCAAGGCGTGCCAAGCCACCTATCATCAGTCTTCTCTTATTAGTGGTGCTGAGCTTTAATCCAATTTTATTATGAAAAACTTTCTACATTTCCATCATAGGTATCGAACCCACGATATCAATGAATTTAAGTGATAATGCTTCTGAATAAAATTGTAAAAAGTGCTATTTTCAACACACCTTTCAAAGTCCTGGGACGATTTGGAAAAAATCACAAACCACACAGGCTCAAAATATTGCAGTTTGAGGTCGTCTCCTAGTTAAATGAGACGATGGAAATGTTTGAGGCAAAAAATTCATGCAGACTTTCTCACTCAGCTTGTAGAGTCAAGGAGAAGAGGGTAACGGCCTATCATACATTTTTTTCTAACAACATATTCAGAAGAAACAAATTGCAAAATTATAACAAAATCAGTCCAACCATTAAAAAAGATATATGTACGCGAATAACCCTAAAATAAAATAATCTTCTCAAAAGACATGGAGCAGCTATTTCCGTTTTCTGAATTGTTTACTTAAAACCTTAAAAGCAATTTTATTCAAATTACTTTTGTATTACCAGGAACGAAATTTAATCAAAGTCGTTAAAGAAGTTTTCGAAAAAAAAAAATATAAAAACCGATCCGTTCTGGAAGAGCCAAAACAAATATTCGAAATTCCCCTCTATCCAATGACACAAAAAGGCTTCAGCTTAAATTACAGTGGACCAACGGACGGTTTGACGAAACCCACTTTTTCGGACTTCACGTCACGATCATCATAGTGTTAGTTTTGATTACAACCTCAAAATTTTTTTTCACACTATAGCAATACTTGCCCAAAAATACAGTTTCTAAACAATGCAAAAGATAGGTTTCGACACAAAAAGTCCCTAGCTCAACGGATATCGTGTATGTCACAAAACCCTACTTTTGAACGACCTCTCACATCAGTAGGTAATTTTTTTTAAATTTATTGTGAAGCACCCGCTCTTTAAAACCCCTTCAAATTTAATTTGGTCCCATGACAAAAGTAATCTTTTGACGTATATAGCAAGTCCTCTTCTTTGAGTAATCTTCCATAAGACCTCACTCACAACTCGCATTCTTCAATAAACTCATTCTTAAGCATACATTTTGCTACCTATAATCTTTTGAAAAAAAAAATCAAATATTTTAACAGCACATAAATCACTGCGTGCAATCAATTTCACTTAATGTCATTCAGCACAATGAAATTTGTCAACTCACTTATCACCAAGAAAACATACCATCACATCAGAGCATATCCAAGAATTACATGAGTACAACAAGGTATCATCTCAAAAAATAAAGTGGTGCGAGTTCAAACTGGGTTCAAGCGAGTGACTATCATATGAGCAGATATAAAAGCAGCTCAAAAAAATAAAAAAAAAACGAAAGATATCCTCATTTACTATAGAGTATTTTTTATTCCTCCTTTTTCTACCGACAATAGACAGAGTGATTGATTGGGACGTGTTTCTTCAAAATAAAAAAAAATAATAAAAAGACGACAATGCAAAGAATTTCAAAGGAAAAAAAACAAGAACAACATTTTCAAAGGTTTACCCTTCAATGTTGCAATTAGTTAGTTTCGCTTTTGTATAAAAATCCAACCCTTGACACAGACGAGCTATACACAGTTTCAACCAGACCAAAGAACTTTTTCTTTGCTTCCGTCCTTTCAAACTAATTACACTTTTTCTGTACTTCCTGTGTGTCTCTGTCTGTCTCTATGTCTATGACACTATGACACTCTGCTGCTGTCTATGTTTGTAGGATGTATCTATAGGTGTACCTCAAACTGGTATTACTTGCGCTGATGCTTTTACTTTTATCTATATAATTGCATGATGAACTACAATCGGATCCTAGATATAAAAAAGAAAGTGGAATGGTAAAGAACTGAAATAGAAAAAAATTGGAGAGGGAATGAAATTTCAAATACATACATAGAGATACACCCAGTTAAATGGAACTTTTTTAACTGCTAATTGTTTGTTCAGTGTCCTCTTTAAATTGATTAGAATAAAAAAAAAAAAATTATAAAAAAAAAACATCATAAGGAAGAAGGACAACTATTTTCAATGAAATCTGAAGACTGTTTGTTTCGTTCACCGTAGTGGTTTCATGATAGAAACTAAAAACGACCTCTGGCTGGACTTCATGGAAAAATATACAACTTCTGTATACTCCAATAAGAGGTGTTATTTTGATATTCAAATAAAAATGGCATTTTTTGAGATAAATGACCGGATGTTTATTTCATTATAAAGAGGAAGGTATGCCGTTAATAATGGAACACAACATCAGCCAAATGGCCGCCACGACCACGCTTACAGGACCATATCCTTTTCATGAAATTTTCCATAACCAAATCGCAAAGTGGCTGCCCTATGTCCTCGATAGCCTCACGAATTCCATCTTTGAGGTCTTGAATCGACGCTGGGCTGTTGGCGTAGACCTTATCTTTCACGTGGCCCCAAAGGAAGAAGTCGCAAGGTGTTAAATCACAAGATCTCGGTGGCCATTTGTGATCACCTCTTCGAGAGATAACACGGTCCGGAAACTTTTCCCGTAAAAGATCGATGGTTTCATTGCTTGTGTGGCAAGTAGCGCCGTCTTGTTGAAAGTAAACGTTGTCCAGATCAATACCATCCAATTCCGGCCATAAAAAATCATTAATCATCTCTCGATAGCGCAATCCATTGACCGTAACTGTTGCTCCAGCCTCATTTTCGAAAAAGTAAGGTCCAATGACCCCACCGGACCATAAACCGCACCAAACAGTCACGCGTTGAGGATGGAGAGGCTTTTCAACAATAACTCTTGGGTTTTCCGAGCCCCAGATGCGACAGTTTTGCTTGTTGACGTAGCCTCCGAGGTGGAAATGGGCCTCATCAGTCAAGATGATTTTTCGATGAAATTCCGGATCATTTTCATGCATTTCAAGGACCCAATCAGCAAAGACACGACGTTGTTGATGATCAGCCGGCTTGAGTTCTTGTGTTAACTGAACTTTATAAGCCTTAAGACCCAAGTCTTTATGCAAAATACGGTGTAATGACGTTTGTGGAATGCCTAATTCCAAGAACGACGAGGAATGGACAAACCTGGGTTTTCTTCAACACTTTGGGCTACAACAGCAATATTCTCAGTTGTTCTAGAGCGACGTGCACGGGTTTTATTCTTCGCATCACTAACTTGTCCCAACATCTCGAATTTGTCCACCAATTTCTGTATTTCGGTCCGACAAGGTGCTTCACGACGACCCAAAAATGTTTTAGTTTTACGAACCGTCTCTGCCAAATTTTCACCATTTTTATAGTGAATTTTAATAATTTCAATGCGTTGTTGAAGCGTGTATCGTTCCATTTTTATTAATGGCGTAGTTTCTACTTGTCAAATGTCAAAAAATGACAGCTTCAAAAGTGACAGCTACCGAAATAGCGGGCTATTCAAAATAACACCTCTTATTGGAAAGCCCTTTAGTTCTCTACATTTTTTGTAGAGCAGTCTTTTGTGAATTATTGTGACCGGAAGTGAAAAGTTGTTTTAGCTTTGTATTGGAGAAAGGAGGTATCTTGAAGATGTTTCCTCAAAAGCAAAATATTTTATAACTATCTGCTTGGAGATGGTGATTTTTTTTAGGTCAAGGTTTCCTATTGAAATTCCGTAGATATAACCACACCTACCCACAATTTCTCCAAAACCGATAAATTTTTTATTTATTTTATAGTATTTAATTAATTTGATGGTATGCGGCAAATCAAACTTACATAATAGTCAGGGAGGTAAGACAGATTCTCTCATATCGGGCTATTGGAAAAGTGAACCTTAATGCTAGGGTCAAACAATGACAAAACCGCTGATTGGGCTCTGGGAGGTGTCATCCCAAGACAACTGGTTCCCACTCAGACCATCCTCGACCCTTCATCCCAAGACCCAACAGATACCGGGGCAACTCATCCCAGATGTAAGAACTCATCCCATGGAAAGTGTGAGGGATGTTTTGTGCGAGACAAAGAAAAACAGAGCTTTGTTTTCTTGGAGATATATTCATACATATTTATACGTACTTATGCTTTAGAAATTTCTTATATAGGATTAATTCAAAGTTTCTTTAAATCCAGATTCTTTAAATGCAAAAGAAACTTTGCATACACCCAACCTCGCGCCTACCCCAAATTCTATCGTCTGTCCAAGCAGCGGGGTTGCATATACCTAAAACACTTTCCTTGGGATGAGTTGCCCCGGGATGAGCTATCTTTTGGGACCAGTTTAGTTCAGGGATGAGTTGTCTTGGGACCAGTGGTTCTGGGAAGGGCTATACCTAACCCCTCCGGGAGCTTAGTAACCCACATGTGCGTTATTCGCCAAAAAAGTATGCTACAATTTTAAAGGTCAATGAATTTCAGTAAAGGTCAATGAATTTCAGAAATTGTTCAAATTTTTAACGAATATAGTTTAAGTTTTTCAAGGTCATCAGCGATTTTGAATTTATGGGATGCTCGCACACCATTTGAAAGGTCTTAGTGACCTAAGTCAAATAGTCTTAGAGATTGGTCAGACATAGGTTTTTGTTGATTAATTAGATAGTAAAAAAAAAATGTCTCCAACAAATTGACCTTTTGTAACCAATCCAATGAACTTTAAAATGGCATAAATGTTTCTTGCGAATATCCCACAAATTTTTTTTCTAAATCATTTCTTGACTTCTGAAAATGATAAGAAATATCACGAATTACCTTAAATCTCGCATCTGCAACTAGCTAAATCTCGTAATTAAAAAATCGAGCTTTTCGTAATCTCTCGCATTTGAAAAAAAAAAAAAAAATAATAATAATAATTATCTATGCCAAGAGGTATTCAATCCGATGTCATGATAAGTTTTTAACTTTATCGCAAATCACCAGGCAGCTATACATATTCGGGTGATATGAATAAAACGAAGCAAGTACTCAGAGCAGGTGCTCCATAAGAATCAGAGAAGGTGCTAAAAAAAAGTACCTATGCTTGAGTTTCGTATGAATAAAATTATACTCCAACCAGGGAGCACCTCCTCCATCACACGGATTAGGTGCTCTCATACAACGAGTCAAATTTGATCCAATGGTTTGACTTCTGGATTATTGCCACACTTAAGGATAAACAGTTTTAGACTCCTTAGACTGGTCTATACTTCAATGTCTTCTCAAACTCCAGTTTGGAAACCAGGATCACCTAATGTAGCGAAGGAAAATTCGTATTTTTTCAATGCTTGTTAAGGAACCACCCCTTATTTCTGAACTAATCCCAAGAAAATGATTCGCCAAGATATCTACATTTCGTTTGTTTAATCTGTATAAAACGCAATAATCATTTGAAAATACTTCTCTTCATCTTTTATAAAATTTGACCTTACTACGGTTTAAAATGGGCATGAACTCTCCATTTATGGAAAAGAAGAGCTATTTACTTCAACGTTGAGCAATCAAATGAGCTAACTCACAAATAGGAGCAGGTTTTCCTCTTGATGGAGCACTTGATGCTTTATTAATACATTATAATGGAGCATGTACTCATTTCCAGGAAGTGCTCATCAAACACGTAGATAATCAATCCCTGAGCACCTTGTAAAGTGTTTTATTCATAACAAATGGAGCACCTGTTCTTTAAAGTTGCGTTTTTAGCAAATGCTCCTTTTATTCATACCACCCATTATGTCCACAGTTTTCTTAAGCAACGGTATGCGAAGGATTTTAATATGCGAGATCTCGGTTTTCATTTGTGAGATTATTGTGTGCGAGATGTAAATGCGATATATTGTTACAAACGGTATTTATATAATTGCGTATTTATGATTATATACTTAAATTTGCGAGATTTTGATTTTCGACATTTAAAAAAATGCAAATAACGTTATTCGGGATTTTAGTTTGTGGGATTTCGTAGCATTCCCATAACCATCAACAGCTCTTAATTAAAAAGTTCGCATTTACAAAATGCTATTTCTTATCCCTTTCCCTTTTAAGTGAAGGTTTTCCTAAAACAAATTCTATGTATGCATTAATGAAATGCCTCAGCCAAGTAAGAAGACTTGTCGAATTATTGATTCAAAATAGCTTTTAACGGCCGTTAGTCCATAAGCCTATGTTTAGTTTTCTTCCCTTCTTCATTTTGTTCACAATTTCTTTTGATTCCATTCTTTTTTGTTGGTTTGGGCTTCGAAAAAAAAACATGTTCATCGTGAGAAAATAGAATTAACCATCAGGGTTAAAATGCTGGTGAGGATCTTAGCAATCCTATGCCCTCCCACCACACACAGAAAATACAATTAGAGATGGCAAAGAAGAAAAAAAAATAGAAACAAAACAAGAAAAAAAAACACAGAGATTCCAACTGTTGTTGTTCATAACAAGCCCCATTCTCTGTTGTGGAGCATTTCATTTGGAAGCCTCTGGGTCCATTTTCCGTCCATAATATCATGGAGCATGTGTATTGTGTATATCTCTGGACGGGTTAGTGTGAATGTGGAAAGAGACTGGAAATTAATTTTTCTTTCTTTCATTTTGGAGAAAAAAAAGTAGAAACAAAATTAAATTGCACCTCGGACAAACTGAAATGGTAGGTGGGCTATGGTGCTCTGACATCCGGTCATGATAACTACGATGACGGTGACGCTAGAGAAGAGAAGATGTATGAAATGAAATTGAATGACTGTGTTGTAATTACCGGAGCGTGGTAAATTGTTGCTGTATAACTGAGATATTACGTGTTTTTTTTTTCAGTTGGTCTTTATCAAAGGGTGACCGGAAGTAATGTTGAGGTGTAAGGAAATGTTTTTTTTTTTTTTTTTTATTTATGGTTTGAACTGTGGGTTGTGGGCATGGGTATAGGCATTTATTACAGAAAAGAGCAGAAAACGGAAAATATTAAGAAAAACATCCGTGTGGCTTTAATTAAAGGGCAATGTAATACACAATAAGTCTGCTTTCATGAATATGAATGTGTTAATAATATGTAATAATTGAATGATTAATGCATTATATAGAAGAGCATAAGGCTAGATATTAAAAAAGCTTGCATACTTATGCGCAGAGGGGCAAACAATTTATGAATATGATGGATCTCTTTGATATAAAGATAATTAAGTTTCATTGAAACCTTAAGACATGGGACTTTGCAGGAGAAGTTAAAGCTTAAAATAGACTATAAAGCAATAAGGCAGCTATACACTTAGGTAAGATGAATTATGCAACAATGTGTTGCTCTTAGACAGTTAAATCTTCCAACGAAGGAAACCTTTCGAGCCATCTTGTCATTTTTGATAATTAATGCGATACTAGACAGGATGATTCGCATAAGGCGAAAGAAAATTGTCTGTTATTTCTTGACCACACCTACACGCTCTAGATTTTTGTTACACCTTATGCGAATCACCTTGTATACATACACATCATAGGTGGGAGGAAAGCCGGACAGTCCATATGGCAGACATGAACAGCTCTTATTTTTACTAGCTCTATAGCGCAAGTATTGGTTTCGTTAAAAAAAAAAAAATATGTGAGTACCCGGACTCACGGTTAAATATGTGTAAACATCAACGTTTGTCCAAGTGCCTAATTTTTGTTACTGAACGTCATCGAAAGAAACATATTGAATAATTAACACTACATTACCTATCTGTAGGGCAGTGTAGGCAGTGCTTAAAAAGCTTATTGTTGAAAGAACGGCAACGAAATACCCAGTGGGGGAACCGCTGTAACGAAATTTCCAAGCACTAAAAGGCTGGTGGTGAAGTGTCCAACGAACGGTGAAGGTTTGGTACTGAAAGGTCCTGCTTCGTAGTTCACTCTCAACTTTAAGATGACTTCACATTACACATGGTTAATGTTTATGGTAATCACTCTCTGAGCATCGACAAACAACAACTGTCAGCGGAGAG
Organism: Leucozona laternaria; assembly: GCA_932273885.2. Lineage (NCBI taxonomy): Eukaryota > Metazoa > Arthropoda > Insecta > Diptera > Syrphidae > Leucozona > Leucozona laternaria. The sequence continues at coordinate 24,485,341 of OW026368.1, read as the reverse complement.
AACTAAAGCCGTGGTTTCAATTAAATGACACCGAACCCAAATTCCAAAGGAACTTAATGGTTTGACTGACAGGGGCCGAACTCAAATATCCAGTTAGAACTGTCAACGAACTTGCAACCCTTATGAAACACTCCATCTTTCCATCGAGTAAAACTTACAAAAAGTTCAATCTTAATTTTATAATGAACGAACCTCAAATGAATGTCACATGAGATAGCCGGCGAATTATATATCTTGAGTTTTTAGAATATTTAGTTGCAGTTGTTGTCAGTGGAAATCACTAAAATCGCAGTTTCAATAGATTGACACCATCAATCGCCTATAGAATTGGACGCTGTGATTTTTAATGCATGTTAACTTTGTGCAAGTACACAAGTAGCCGATAACTCTCCAATTTGTTCAACCTCAGCTATTTTGTATATCCCAGCCACCTAAGTCCCTCGCCTACGTGCCTAAAAATTGCAAGATGAAATTGCATCGTTTAAAAGTAGTATAGTGTAAATGTAGAATTTAAGTTCAGATTTGTATCACTGAACGCACCCGATATCCTACCATACCTACAGCCATTGATCTACCATACCTACAGTCAATTGTCAATCCCTACAGCTGACTATTATTATTTTTGTTTTGATTTGGTTTTCTTTTTAATTACTAGTGTCGCGTCCATTTTGTTCGGGGAAGAATTAAAATTATAGAAAAAAATATAAAAATATAAGTGTTAAAATGATAAAATCGTCGGTTGCGTTAAAATCATTTTGCTTTGGTCGGGGCAAATCAGACTTCGTAACGTAACGTGCTACAGCGTAAAGTGCACGACGTAACGTTGCACACGAACGTTCACGTTTTTTTTTCACTCTACCGCCAGCATAGATGTTTACACATCAAAATTTGAGGTTGGAATCAAAATAACACTACGATAATCGAGAAGTCCAAAAATGTGGGTTTCGTTATGCCGTCTTTCTGTCTGTGCGTCCGTCGGTGCGTCGTATTGCACATGGTGGAGCTTCTGTTGATTGAGCTATTTTCTCTCTTCATTTAGCAGGTATATCCTCAATTCTAGGAGCAGTAAATTTTATCGTCGGTGCGTCTGTTCGTCCACTGCAATTATAGCTAGAGCCTTCTTAACAGTGGACCGATTTGCTTCAAATTTGTAAGAGGGCATTTTTATGTGATTCCCTACAGGTTTAATTCGAATTTTTGTTTTAACACATCTAGCCACCATACAAATATTTGTCTTTTTTCAAATTTTCTCGAAAACGGCCGTAACGATTTTAATTAAATTCCGTACTTGAAGTGACCAAGTAAATTATAAGAAAACTGCTTTTCAGATTTTTCTCAAAAATGCACATAACGGAATTAGGTATTCCACGTTTTTTTTGAGAAAATGGTCTTTTTTTGGGTTATTCGCGTATATCTTTTCCATGGTTGGACCGATTTTGTAATTATAATCTTATGTTTATGTTTATAATCTTATGTTTCCTAATATTTCAAACAATAATGCGTTTAAAATATTTAGAAAAAACATTTTTTTAATAAACAAAAAAAAAAATCAAACACAAAATCAATTTTTTACTGCTTTTGAGTCTTTAAATATTTTCTCGTTAAATATATACATCATGCAGCTTCAATGTTGGGTTACACACAGTATACTTAACCACAAGAGTAAGTTCGTGCGATCAAGTCGTGCATATTTTTTCTATAGGGTTGCGATTGGTGGGTTTAGCGGCCTTTGGCAGCCATGTTGTTTTGATGACATCTGCCAAATGTTTTGTTTATTTTTTAGTTACTGATTCCAAAACACCATAAGGCAAATAACACGATTGAATGTGATGTTCAAATGATAAAACTTTAATGTCAAAATATTTTAGGGCAACGATACGTGCGTTGCGCGCATTTTTCGGTTTACATGTCCTTCCAAGTCGATTATCCAAAGTTTGCTGGCCAAAATTCAGTCGACCGATTCCAACCAATGCCCATTTCTCAACGAAACACAACATCAACTGAAAATATCGTCGCTGTCTGTGAGAGACCCTAGTTCTTTGAAAACGACGATGACATTTCCATCAATATTAATAGATAGCGCTACCGATCGATGATAACCAATATTTGTTGGGTCCAATTGGATAATATCGATGTAAAGTACATGTGGCTGGTGCTACGTGTCATACCGCGAACGCCATAATGTTCCATTTTAACATCTACCCGCCCTTATTGAAAAAAAAACCCTATAGAAGTGTGAGTTCTGACGACTCACACTTTTCTATATTAGTTATCAAGGTCTACATCAGCTTTACCTATCTCGTCCTTGGTCTTGGGCAATTGCAATAAGACCCCACTCTTGACCTAATTCTTATCCATATATCCCCACCTTCAACTGGATAGGACCTTTGCGAATTAAGGATTTATTAAAAACGTTATTCTAACTCAACTGTATGAACAAAAGCTCTTTTTCTATCCTCCCCAACTACCTATTGCCGAATCGTTCAAGTTGCATTTAAACTCACCAGATGTCTTACCGAAATATGGTTACATTTTTGTTTTCATTAACCTTTAATCCTTAACCATAGTATAACACATAGGTAAGGTAGAACTGAAAAGAACCTTTTTGTATTTTGTTTATTTTCAATTTTAATAGTCTCTTAAATGCAGACTCATTAGAATTTGAAACCTTTGAGCAAAATTGAATTACTTACCTAGGTTGTTTTTTTTTTTGAACGGATACTATTCCACATACCTAATTGTTTTTTTCTGTATTAGTAATGGGGAAAACCAATATCGAATGCAGAAATAAATCAATTTTCTTCAGTGGCTAAGCAATATGATCTCTCACTCCACCAGTCTAGCAGAGCGCAAATACCAAATATGAAGAATATTTTCCAAATCTGTTTCAAGTTATTTCCATCGTATTTTTTTTTTGATTGGTTTTTGTTTACCCGCTGGGAATAGCACTTCTCCCATCATCCTCTGGGATACTGAATTCAATAAATTTGATTGAATAAACAGGAATTTTATCTACAAAACGTTTCGCAATTGGGAGTTCAAAAAAAAAACAAATCTCACTCCGCACATCACAATATCGTCATAGGGCAGACAAAATAAATCGATTTTATTTATATTTTAAGAGCACATTCAAAACAATTTTTTTTTTTTCGTTTGCAGGAAAGGTAGGTACTTTCTGATATTTCAATGAAACAATTCTTTTAATCATTTATGAAAAATTTAAAGTGGGTAAATCTGAATGGTATTGCCAAGAGCGATGTGAGAGTTGAATACAGAAGTGAATTTAAAAATAATTGTTCCTCGAAATGGGGTACAATGGGGCAGCAGGGAAGGTCAATGGTCAGTGTAAACATAATGAGAACAAAGAAATACATATACCTACATAATGTAGCTCCTTTTATATTCTTAAGCTATCCTGAGCAGATTCGAAAGTAAAGATACGCAATAAGGTAGAAAGTGGGTAAAATACATTTCCAGAGTAAGCTGCATTTCTAAAAAAAAATTCATGCACTTACGTAGAATAAAATTCCGGAAATCACTTAACATCCATATATAAAGGGTGTTTTTTTTTATGCGTGTGGTTTTTAAGAAGAAATGAAACGCATATAATTTAATGTTATGGACAATAATTTAGCTTTATTATGAAGATAAGGGTTTGCCATTATGTTTTAAAAATGATTTCGGAGAAGTGGCCGCCGCGACTGGCTCGAAAAAATTCCAGCGGAGATGCCCAATTTTCGGGAGCTCCAATTATTGCGCGATGGCGGATGGACTCATTCGGGTCTTCTTCGATACTCTACTCCACAGCAGCAATAGCGTCTTCGGCTTTGAGGATGTGCATTATCCACTAGAGTAAACGTGGTGCGAAACCGATCCATGTTTGCTCGAATTTATGCGATTATGTTGACCGAATATTGGAACCGAACCATTATTTTGGTAGTAAATTTGCACGATTTGCAAACGATGTTCAGGAGTAAGTCTATTAATTATGAAATGGCAAACCAAACTGAGAATAAATCAAATGACAGCTGTCAAAAAGACCAACTCCGAAAAAGTATTGCCAGTTGAAAACCACACGTCTAAAAAAAAAACACCCTTTACAATAACCTCCTCAAACCCGTCATGTAGATTCTTTGGTTTTAACCTACCCCGCAACCACTGGTCAACTCTCCACAAATTTCGTACACTTATAAGTATTTTTTTTTTCTCAAAGAATGTGTTTTTTTTTAACGTAATGATTGTGTAATGTGATGTTCAATCACATGTAAGCAGTAATATGAAATTCCTTTTGACTCAATAGGTCTTTGCAAATGCAAAGAAATAAAATGAAAAATTCACAATAGATACTTGTGAGGCATCACACTAACAAGAATGCATTATTTGATTGCATTTTAAACTCTGGCAGCATTATGGGCCCTCTTTTTCGAGTGAAATATTTGTCTTGTCTCTGGGTAGGATCACAGTCAATAACCAATCTTGCCAGATCAATAAATATGGTTTCTGATTTATTTCTTAAAAAAAACATCGGCCGTCAAACATAACACTCAAGAAAGATACACACTTTTTTAAGCATCCGTACCTATAACCTACTTCCTAAAACTTTAACAGCTTTGGGTATTTTTTTTAAATAATTGTTTGCACTAATTTCAGTAATCGCGGAGTACCTTACCTATACCTAAGTATTAAAATATCAATTTGTATTTTCTATTTTTCAGAACTTAAAGCGACGATCGGAGGTCCAACTGATTTATTAGTGAAGACAGGAAGTGATATTAATCTAGCATGTAAAATCCTTCAGGGACCACATGAACTGGGGAATATTCTTTGGTATAAGGGTAAGTTAAATCGAAAAAAAAAAATTATTATATGACACAGTATAGAGGAAAATTAAACTTTCTTCCCCATAAACAGGTAATGAATTAATTATTGATATGACAACAAACCAAAATGAAATTGACAACATCAATCGGATAAGTGTGGATTACAATTGGACGGATGGATTAACATCGAGGTTGGTTCATAAAAATATATCTTATGTTCTTAATATAAAAATGGAAGTGACTCTTGACATACCAATTATAACAGTTTTGGTTTATAAAAGTACTGTTTCTAGGGCCCTGCAGGGCCAAGGCCCTCCGCCGGTGGGCATACTTCATGCAACCCGGATTTTCTTTTCTAAGTCGCGCGAAGCGTGTTAACGCCCGCCCACTTTTAATGGCGAAAAACTGTTATAACTATTATAAATTGGCATGTCTCTAGTCTCGTCCATAAAAAAATATGCTTTAAAGTACTGGAAAATCCTTTTTTATATCCTTTTCTTCCTGTTTCCCTTTCCCGGAAAAACGTCACGCTTTACAGTTTGTTACTTAGTTTTTAAAGTCAACGTTAAAAATTCATTTGTAACGGGTGATTTTTTGGCTGGTTTGGTTTTGGCAACACTGGTTTTGACAGCTGACGTGTGTTTAGTACCTTGTGTCACTGTCAAACAGCTTCAGTTTGGTTTGCAATTTAACCATGGATCGTCTTACAAATGAACAACGCTTGCAAATTATTGAATCTTACTATCAAAATTCGTGCTCGGTTCGAAATGTTCATCGCGCGCTGCTTGTGTTCAGCGATGAGGCTCATTTTTGGTTGAATGGGTACGTAAATAAGCAAAACTGCCGCATTTGGAGTGAAGATCAGCCAGAAGCATTGCAACAGCTACCAATGCATCCCGAAAAAGCCACTGTTTGGTGCGGTTTATGGGCCGGCGGCATTATTGGGCCATATTTCTTCAAAGATGATGCGAATCGCTACCGAGCGATGATAACAAACTTTTTTTTGCCCGAAATGGAAGTTCTTGACTTGCATGATATGTGGTTTCAACAAGACGGTGCCACATGCCACACAGCACGCGAAACAATGGCGCAATTGCGAGGCGAGTTTGGTGAACAGTTAATTTCACGTTTCGGGCCGGTCAATTGGCCGCCTAGATCGTGCGATTTGACACCATTAGATTATTTTTTGTGGGGGTATGTCAAGGCTAATGTCTATAGGGACAAGCCCGCTTCGATTGACGCACTGGAAGCCAACATCCATGCATTCATTCGTGAGATACCGGCCGATATGTGTGAAAGAGTATGCCAAAATTGGACTCAGCGGATGGGCTACCTGAGACGCAGCCGCGGTCAACATTTGCATGAAATTATCTTTAAACATTAAATTGCAAGGTTCAAACTATCGATTCAAATAAATATTTCATTCTTTTTTTCGAATTTTTTGTGTTTTTTTTTTTTAAAAAAGTTCTAAACCTCTTAAAAAATCACCCATTATAAGCTAATATTTCAAGGGTTTTCCAATAAGAGGTGTTATTTTGAATAGCCCGCTATTTCGGTAGTTGTCACTTTTGAAGCTGTCATTTTTTGACATTTGACAAGTAGAAACTACGCCATTAATAAAACTGAAACGATACACTTTTCAACAACGCACTGAAATTATTAAAATTCACTATAAAAATGGTGAAAATTTGGCAGAGACATTTCGCAAAACAAAAACATTTTTGGGTCGTCGTGAAGCACCTTGTCGGACCGCAATACAGAAATTGGTGGACAAATTCGAGCTGTTGGGACAAGTTAGTGATGTGAAGAATAAAACCCGTGCACGTCGCTCAAGAACAACTGAGAATATTGCTGTTGTAGCCCAAAGTGTTGAAGAAAACCCAGGTTTGTCCATTCCTCGTCGTTCTTTGGAATTAGGCATTCCACAAACGTCATTACACCGTATTTTGCATAAAGACTTGGGTCTTAAGGCTTATAAAGCTCGCTTAACACAAGAACTCAAGCCGGCTGATCATCAACAACGTCGTGTCTTTGCTGATTGGGTCCTTGAAATGCATGAAAATGATCCGGAATTTCATCGAAAAATCATCTTGACTGATGAGGCCCATTTCCACCTCGGAGGCTACGTCAACAAGCAAAACTGTCGCATCTGGGGCTCGGAAAACCCAAGAGTTATTGTTGAAAAGCCTCTCCATCCTCAACGCGTGACTTTTTGGTGCGGTTTATGGTCCGGCGGGGTCATTGGATCTTACTTTTTCGAAAATGAGGCTGGAGCAACAGTTACGGTCAATGGATTGCGCTATCGAGAGATGATTAATGATTTTTTATGGCCGGAATTGGATGGTATTGATCTGGACAACGTTTACTTTCAACAAGACGGCGCTACTTGCCACACAAGCAATGAAACCATCGATCTTTTACGAGAAAAGTTTCCAGACCGTGTTATCTCTCGAAGAGGTGATCACAATTGGCCACCGAGATCTTGTGATTTAACACCTTGCGACTTCTTCCTTTGGAGCCACGTGAAAGATAAGGTCTACGCCAACAGCCCAGCGTCGATTCAAGACCTCAAAGATGGAATTCGTGAGGCTATCGAGGACATAGGGCAGCCACTTTGCGATTTGGTTATGGAAAATTTCATGAAAAGGATATGGTCCTGTAAGCGTGGTCGTGGCGGCCATTTGGCTGATGTTGTGTTCCATTATTAACGGCATACCTTCCTCTTTATAATGAAATAAACATCCGATCATTTATCTCAAAAAAACCATTTTTCTTTGAATATCAAAATAACACCTCTTATTGGAAAACCCTTTACTATCATAAGAAAAGTATCATTCCTTGACCGTAGACCGTAACTGTGGCTAACATGATCTATTGTGAATATTCTACGAAACTTCGAGCATTTCAAGTGGTATTTTGCCAATGACATGAATGATGTTGGTTTTCAATTCCTCAATCATAGTTGATTTACCATTTACGTAGCAAAAAAAAACGAAATTAAAATTAGGCTGCCAAAGTCACCCAGTAAAATTAATTGTTTACCAAATTGTTCTTGCAGTTAAAGTATGGTTTTAAGGGCTGTGTGGCAGGTAGCGCCAACTCATTTCACTGGGATCAAGGGTTTCCCTGTCATGCAGAAAGAGATGCCATTCCAAGTAAAATTCTGGCCGCCCTCATCTCTAAAGATATATGGATCGACGATTCCACCAGCCCGTAAACCACGCTAAGTTGTTATTTTTTCTGAATGTAATTGCAGTTCTTGGACCTCTTGGGGGTTCTCTTCAGCCCAAATACGGTAATTAGTTTTGCTAATTGACGTAGCCATTATTAAGCCAGAAACCTGCTAAATTGCTGAACAATTTTCGTTGAAAACAGTGGATCTTCTTAAAAATACAGCTGAATAGTAAAGAAACGCTGTTTAATTTAGGGACGTAGTCATTCCATGCTGGAATATCAAAAAATATTAATGAACAAAAATATTATAATGACAGCAAGATACGACCGCAGCATAATTGGTTATTAATCCCTTGTTTAATATATAGTTTCTCTAAGACAAAACGGTTAGTTTTTAAAGGCTTAGTTATTTCTGAGTTAAACCAGTGCTTGTTAAACCTCAAAATAAATTAAATCATAACCGAGTTAATTTGGAAGTTTTTCAGTGGTGGGGGGTTAGCATATGTGAATTGTTCTTTCACTATAGTCATAGAGATAGAGCAACTATTAAAATCACAAAATGGTTCTTCAATTCGATAGATTTTTGACACCCATCACTCAGAATTTTTATTTTCTCAGCTAGTTCCGAGTTAACTCAACAAATGTGTTCAGTTCTAAATTATTCCGACCTAAATTAACTAAAAAAAATAATTCAGAGGAGTTAATCGGGCTTTACCCCGGAATCACCCTTTATTATAATTACGAATTCTACAACGCAACTAACAACCAAGTAGATACATAGGTATACTTGGATCTTAAAATTAAACTCTACAAATAATTCCATAATCCCAAAAGCACTTCTCTAATAGCTTATACCTACACACACAACCACATCGTAAATATTTTTTTTAATCTTCCCAAATTGAGTTTAATTTATTAATTATACCAAAAAACTTAATTGCTTAAAAACTTCAACAACAAAACAAAACAGAATATATTAATTGATTTGGCATTTATTTTGCAGTTTAAAAATCCGAAGAGCCATGGCCAGTGATACGGGAAACTACACATGTGTCCCACCGATAGCAAAATCGGCTAGCGTTTACGTTCACGTTATAATTGGTAAGTCTAAAGAGCACTTAAAATATAATAATTATGTATTCCGAAGACGCGTCACGTCACTTACAAACTTTATGTGTTGCATTTATATTCACAGAGGAGAATTTGTGCGGTCATAAAATAATATCCCACACACACCCCAGACTTCCTCATACCCACCATAATATTTATGATGATGTTTTCATGAAGGAATTTTATTAATTCCTTTCCTGAATTTTCAAAATAACTCCACATCCTTTTGGTATCCCAGGAATAAACAACGAACGACGGCAAAGACCCGACCGAGACCAAGACCGAGACCGAGGGCAGGAAGAAGTTTCAGACATTAACGGAAAGAAAATTTAATTTCATCGATAAATCACTATTTACCTTGGGTTTTGGTGATGGAAAATTAACGACCATAGGAGACCGAAGACCAAAAACTAAAGACCAAAGACTAAAGACCAAAGAACAAGACCGCACTATAGTCTCTTCAAAGTGACCCAGAACATGCTATATCCTCGGAATGTCCTTGGGTTTCATATGCACATAGGACTGTATAGCACTCCACTTCAACTACACTACACAGACACACCAACTGGAACCCTCTGATAGCCATAAAAGTTTTACCGCCCAGCCGGCCCGGCCGTCCCCATCAGCGAACGAACAACGAACATTTGTTTCGTCCTATAAGGTTTGAGAGGTTATGATCTTGATTATTACTCCGTGGATTTATGCTCTGCAGGAATCTTTGACATGTGAAGGTTAAATTGGTTCTCCTTGGGTAAGGACATCCTTAAACCATGGTCCCTAAATTCGATAAAACAATTTCATCTCATGTTGGGTCTCCCTCTCCAGTCTTTCGGCTCTCGGTTCTCGGTTCTTTGTATGGTTCTCATTCAAGTACGAGTAGTTGAAAGAATACACCATCGCCATCACCACCCCAACTGCTACCACTGCCACTTCCTGTGGGAAAAAGTATGATGAGTCCATTGCAGGATACCCGTATATACCTACAGGTTAATGGGCGCAAATAACAATGCTATTAGTCCTTCCATTTGTTTTATAGTGGAATATGGCTGCCATAAGCTGATGATGTTCCCTTCCGAGTTCCGAGTGAGGGAAACATGAGTCTGAGTGATTTTGCGTTCCGCACTCTGAGTGAGTGTTGAAAATGAAAATGCATTAGGATAAGTAATAGCCCGGGGGTATGGGGAATGGATACCTTGTGTTTGCCTAAATCGTTCACACTCTGTTGTAGTTGGGATACGTGGGTATATAATGAGTTCACAAATTGGTCATTATACTGTGTGCCAAGACACCGTATCACCCACCACCGGCACCGGTGAAATGGAACAGGAACGCCCTTTAGCATTTCCCGGCTAAATGGTGGTGATTACGAGTATATCCCCCGTGCCCATCCATATACACTATGAAGAATGATCTTGTGAAAAGGTTTCTCTTATTTTTGCAGGATGTACATGTACAATTGTACCTTAATACGCAGGGCGGTAAAGGTGATAACGAAATAATTTGATAAATTTATCTTTTTTGTTTTTGTATGCCAGCCAGGCCATTAAGCAAGGATATTTGAGAGCTGTGAATGTAAACAATCTTTAACGGTGTATCTTGGTGTGAAAAATAATTGTGCGTGCATTTTAAATGCCTCGCAATTTACCGAGCCGTAAAATGGCCTCTTGTATTAAAATAAAGTGCTTTTTAATGAAAACAAAACGTTTTGTTTGATGATATGGTTTCTATGTATAATGAGTCTTGTGAATACAAAATTCAAGACTCGATAAATACCTTAATATCACATTATACATGTCTTTGTCTTTGAGTTATGGTATTTCTAAAATGTATCAAAGTTTATATTTTTTCGGATCTGGGATCTTAGTTGATTTTTTTTTCGACCAATTACTGTAGGCATACTTTTTTGCGAATATCCCACATATTGGGGTGCTACGATTACGGAGCCAATTTTTCTCAAACATTAAAAGAAAGCAATAAGTTTGATTCACAAGTGGTAAATTTGAAATATACTTCCTGTGTGCAAGAACCGGAGAGCGCACAACTTCAGAGGGGATCGAAAAGTGGTTATTTCTCTTTTTGTTCAACTTTTCTCTTATACCCAGAAAATCTGATAATTGGAATGTTTCACTGTGGGACGTAATTCACCGTTCGCCGGTGGATTAACCCCACATACTTCATATAGCTTAACGAAATATTGATATTCTAATATAATTTAATGTTTTGGAGTATTCTTCATAATATCATGCTTTAGGAGAGCATTTAGCCTCCGTCCAGGCAGTTGGGTCAGTAACCAGTAACGTACACTTAGTTGGTAATTTGGTCTTCCTCGGCTGCGTAGTCCATCACTGGGAGATTCAGATGCTCTTCAGGCTATTGCGTTGCTGGTCTTCGTCCTGGTCATCCATCAAGACGCTATATTTTGAATTTTGAAAAAAAATCACTGACCATATGAATATGAAAATATGTCATCTCAGTAATCTCCATACAAAAACACGAAGGCTCAAGTGAGATTCTTGTCCCACTTTAAAAAATCTCAGAACGCTCATAGATTTTGCCTTGGTGGAACGCAGCTACTATTTTGGATCACAGCAAATTTTGTTAGTGTTCCTAATTTTTGAGCAGTTCATTAGTTAGCTGCTACCCATCTTGAGCCCAATAGAGGGATCCACAGTTCCATGATGAAACTCCCAAATTGTTATTTTCATAGCTAAGGTCATCATGCTCATGCGGTGGAATCCGTTCATTACGAGGCTTGTTTTCGGTCTTGTAGCTATATTTTTTTAGGAGAGAGTTTATAGCCTAAAATAAACCTACAGCCTCTTCAAATTCGTTTTGGAAAATATTGTTTCCATGGGTCACAACGTGGAGGTTATATGAATAAATTATAAACATACGTTCCCCACCAACCCCGAATATTTACAATTTGTGCATATGGATAAATATGCATATTGTCGCATATAAATGGCTTTTCAACAGAGACGCTACAAAAGTAGAGCAACAGGGACAGCAAACGACGCCATATTTCTTGCTGCTCTTTTGACATTTCTCTTCAGTAAGGCTTGCCATTTCATGATGGAAAAATATACGAGCCAACAACGAGTTGAAATTATTCAAATTTACTACCGAAATTCGGAGTCAGTGGCCTCAACGTTAAGAGCGCTACGTCCAATTTATGGTCGTTATAATCGTCCTAGCAGATTAACAATTGAGCGTCTAGTGGAAAAATTTGAATCCACAGGCACAGAACAAAATGTTCCCGTGCCAGTGAGACAAAGAAGTGCCCGTAGTGTCAGTTGCAGAAAGCCCAAATGTGTCTCTCACACGTCGTTCTCAAGCGTTGGGCATCTCTGTGACGTCGTTGTGGCGAATTTTGCGAAAAGATCTTGGCCTACATCCTTACAAGATTAAATTGACGCAAGAACTGAAGCCGCTTGACCACCAGAAGCGTCGTATGTTCGTGAATTGGGCTGAGCAACAACTTGGAAATGATTCGGATTTCATCGAAAAATCATCTTCAGCGATGAGGCTCATTTCTGGCTGAATGGCTTCGTCAATAAACAAAATATGCGGTATTGGTCAGGCAGCAATCCACACGTACTCCATGAGTCATCATTGTATCCCGAAAAAATTACGGTTTGGTGTGGTTTATGGGCCGGCGGCGTCTTTGGGCCGTACTTCTTCCGTGATGATCAAGACCGGCACGTTGATGTGAATGGGGATCGCTACCGTTCAATGATAACCGAATATTTTTGGCCCCAATTGGATGATATGGACTTGGAAGATATGTGGTTTCAACAGGACGGCGCCACAAGTAACACCGCGAATGTCACAATCAATTTATTGGAAACCAAGTTTGGAGAACGTGTTATCTCACGAAATGGTCCAGTCGCTTGGCCGCCTCGGTCGTGCGATTTGACGCCGTTAGACTATTTCCTGTGGAGCTACGTCAAGTCTTTGGTCTATGCCAACAAGCCAGCGACGATTGATGAACTTCGTACGAATATCGAACGTGAAATTGCAGCAGTATCGGCCGATTTATGCTTGAAAACCGTCGAAAATTGGGTTCAGCGTCTGGACTTCTGCAAGCGTGCCCGTGGTGGCCATGCAAAAGAAATCGAGTTCCATACATAATGGCATCGAACGTTCTTTCACAGGAATAAAGAAATTCATTGATATCCAAAACCGTTTTCGTTTTATTTAAAAAAAACTTTTGTAGCGCTCTTATTGAAAAACCCGATACTAGGTATATAGCTAGTTCACCTTATTCGGTTAATGTGGTGACCAGTTTTTAATAGAATGTTACAACCCAGACTTCCAGCAGAATTTGAATTCAAAACAACACAACACAACAAAATTAAAAAAAAAAAAAATTTCTATTTTGACTTTTTTTAAAATGATTCTGCTTCCCTGCTCTGCCTCAGCCTCGTGTTTCAATTTTTCCCGAAAATAAAACTCCGTTTCAGGCGAAAAAGTGATTTGTATGAGTATGACATTGCATGTTCTCCAATTGTGTTCTGCATTATAAGCATTCAAAACCAAGGTTGAACTAAAAGCAGAGCAAGGACCTAAAGGACACATATTGTTCAAGTGCATCATCGTCATCATATTATGTGTATACGCTTCTCTCTCCCATGTCTTTGTTTCTTTTTAATTAAAAATTAATGAAAAAACATTGAAATTCCTTCAAAATGACCTAGCCAACTCCATCAACAGCAACAACAACAAAAACAATCAGTTCATACATATCTCATTCTCGTTCCTATTCTTATTGCTTTCGTCCTTCTACCATGGTTTGAGGATTTTTTTTTTTTTTTTTTTTTTTTATTTACTCTTTGACTGTGTTGTGTGTATCAATGTTTACCCAACTTATTCATGGCAAGGCAGTTACACTGCTTTGCTCCCAAGTAAATAGTTTTTCTATGAGTATACGTAAAACGAAAAAATTGAACGAAAAAAAAAAAATAAACACAAACATTAAAGGGTTTGTTGCATGCACGTGAAAGCAACGAACGAAATCCTGAAATGGCCCCAGGGATGGGAAAATAATTACTTTTTTGCTGGCTCGTTTCTCTCGTTCACACATAAATTAGGAAATACCTAGCGTGCTAGCAAGCACCAACAGAGCAAAGTTCGACTAGGTATGATGATGATGAAGATGAAGACTTGAGCAAGTGGGGGTTTATCGAGGATATATTCCAAGATCGCTTGTCGTTTCTCAAAAGTTGGAGCATCTGAAGGCGAATCCATTTAGCTGAAGTGAAAGGAAAACAAGTTGGAAGAAGCAACATTAAACGTGTCGCATTCGAGTCTATTAAGGATTCTCCATATCCCTTTAGAAGATAAAGTGTGTATACTGTATATGCTCTTTTGTAGAAGCTGAGCCGATCTGAGAGTATCCTACGTATCCTTCCACAACATAGAGTTGCTGATTTTCGATTGCTACAGGCGTTTTTATAAATTCAACATGTACAAAATAAAACTGTTTGTATTTTGTGTGTCTTTTTTTTTTTTTGTTGGTTAAATGTTAAAAGCTCGAAATAGTTTTTTCCTTGTTGCAATCTAGTTTTTTTTCCTTTATTTTGGCCCAAAGGATAACTTTACAAATAAAAACAGATGTGAGCTGTGTGAGGTTATGCTTTGTGCTTTTGAAATGTGAAAATGGTGTTAAGGACGATCAAAAGATTTGATAGTTTCATATATACAAAGTTAAGTTTTAAAAGCGAGTTTAAATATTCTGTCGAGGCACAATATGGCTATACGAAACTGATTGTTTCTGACACTCTGATGCTTTTTATCTCGGGGCTCAGATAAATATGTATAGGTACCTCATTATATTAACTTGATTAGAAAAGGTTGTTTTTTTAGAAGTTCATGCATTTTTGTGGGTATTCCTTAATTTTTATAGGGGATCCTATTTTTCATTGGAACAAAATTTCATGTTGCTGGAGTGTGTATGAATTAAGTTTAATGACTATATTTTATGGTTATTGACATACATTTCAGGGTTACAAAAGAATACAATCTTTTGTGAATGGAGTATTTAAAAATAATTCAGTGAATTGAATTAAAAGATTGCATTCATTTAATTAATTTTGCGACTCGACTCCAAATTATGCAATCCATATTCCTTTGGCATCAAGAAGATCGCAATCTTTTGCTTCGCCCATTCATTTTAAAGAAATCAATTGATTGAAATCTTTTTATTCATTCTTTATAATTCTTTTACATTTGTTTGCATTCTTTACCTTTTATCCATAAAAGCAAGTTCGTGCGATTTAGTAGTGCATTTATTTTTGTTTTGAAATGTTTTCAACTTCAATGCATGTCTCTTTATTGTATCCTTATGTACAGTTTCGTTATAAAATAAACACATGAAGAAGGCATTTGACTTAACAGCTTAACATTTCAATTTCTATTTTCAATTCAATTGAACCTGAAACACAACACCTTCCTTATTTGAACACCTCAGATTTATCGAGTTTAATAAGGAATGGTCTTTATGTGGACATGTGTTTATATCCTTCAATATACGAGTAAAAGTAAAGGAAAAATTTGGAATGGTGCCAGAAAAAGCTATATTGTGTCAGTTTACTTTTGAGTTGTTGAGGATGTTGGTTTAGACAAAAAGACTAACACGTTTGGCTTTGGAATTTATATATATTTAAACGAAAGTTAATATTGCAGTTGCAATTGATATATATTTGGGAATCCTTTAAATATTATAAAAGAATATTTTAGAGTTAGAAAGTGAAGTTTAAAAGCATATGAAATACTTTTTACCCAAAGATCAGGAAGACTTTACTGGGAAAAGTTAAATTTAATGATTTTTCCCAGACAGAAAATTCTGACTCTATTTATACTAAATCGGAATCAACGTTATATAAGATGGCTTAAATATGGCCCCTAATCATGCTAGGTTAATTTACGAGCACTTTGGCATATGAATAAGTCCTTAAAGATACGAAATTAATGCAAGCAATTATAGCTAAATTGATAAGTTTCCTTAACAAATATAAATCTTAAAAAAGTCACCGCCTAAAAGGCAACTTGTAAGAATATAACGTTGGTGTTCCTTTACCAGGGCCGGACTAACCATATGTGCAAAATGTGCAAATGCACAGGGCGCAAAATTCTGGGGGCGCATTACCAGGAGCAAGAAAATGTAATCTGATCTTGCTCAAACAGATATTTACTGTAATTTGCATTTTAACCACAAAACTTGTTTAAATAATCCCAAAATAACTAACTTCACTTTCATTGTTGCATTCAAAGAGAAATCAACTCAAAATATCGTAAACGTTCTACGCAATGAAAGTCTACCTCCTGGGTAATGTGGAAGAGCCTAATGCATGTATATCAGTATATATGGTATGTATGCAAATATAAATAACGGCACTTTCTACAAATCTTGCACAGGGCGGAAGTTTGGTTGGGGCTGGCCCTGTCCTTTACAGTTGTTGTGATGACTTTTATAATCTTTTGGTGATATCTGATTGACTGGGCTTTCTGGTGCCAATGCAGCAAACGGAAACGTAACTGTGATATCATAAATTTGACGAATAAAGTTGTCGGCTATAAAAATTGCTCGGTATGGGTCAGGACACGCAACTTTAAGTTGCTCTTCATCTGGCCATCAACTTAGTTCAACCGGAAAATTAAAGGGTCCGCCATCTAACGTTTTTTTTCAACTAGTGCTTATTTCGTGAATGGTAACACTTAGCTCATGTCTGATTTGACAGATAATTAGTTTTATCCTTCCGCTGAACGAATATGGTTGTGTATACGCTTCGCTAAGTGGGCCTGCGATTGGCTTAGAGAAGATGCCGATTTTGCCAAAAATATCATCTTTTCAGATGAAGCTCATTTTGATCTTGGTGGGTAGTAAACAAGCAAAATTGTCGCATTTGGGGCACAGAAAACCCGCACGCATACATTGAAAAGCCGATACACCCAAAACGAGTCACTGTTTGGTGCGGATTTCGGTCCAGAGGCATAATTGGGCTATTTTTCGAAAATTACCAAGGAGTGGCCGTTACAGTCAATGGCGATCGTTATCGGGCCAACAAAATTGAAGAGGAGGATATTGGCAACATTTGGTTACAACAGGACGGCGCTACGTGCTACACAGCCGAAGCTACACTCGATGTTTTGCGCCATTTTCAAAAAAAAAAAGAAAGTTATTTGGCGGACCCTTTAGTTGTCTGGTAGGAGCTATCTCATATGACCCAATAAACTTGAATCGGGAGCAACTTAAAATTGTTTGGGCCAGAAATATTTATTTTTTTAATGACTTGTCTTTCCATTAGGTCAGCGACATATATGCAGAGTTATTCGCGTAACGTGTGACAAAAAGAAAGAGCGTATAGTTTGGGTCAAGACTTGAAAAAAAAATCGTATGGGTGGGTCTATTCCTCCCTTTTATCCGGGAGGAGCAATTTTCAACTCCAAATGGCTTAAAACTAAAACAAAAAACTGAAATTCCAACATTTACACAATTGCGTTTAAGAGTCTTCTTTGTGTACATAGGTCGGCTGGGCTAGTAGATACATATGGATAAGTGTTATTTTTTTTTCTTTTCAGATGTGAGATTTTATGTTGTTCGCGAAATTTTAGTTTGTAGAACATTGAAGTTGCATGATTATGAAAAGCAGGGTTTTGTAACTGTGGGATTTTTGACCCAAGTTAGGTATCCCACCTCACGATTCCTCCTGAGCAAGCTTATGGCATAGAGCCAGCTTGTAGCTTACGACCCTAGTCGTATACTTTAGCTAATACAGTTGACTCTCCCTAAGTCGAATTTTCACGGGATACCAAGATTTGTTCGAGTTCGAGAGAGTTTTGGAAAAATTCGAGTTATAGAGAGAAAGATTTTTTTTATATTTAATAAAAAAAGGTTGATTTACATACATATAAATTGGTTATTTATGATTTTGTCATCACAGGTGGAGTTTCTGTTTTTTTTAAAAAATGAGTCAAGTTAAAAAAGACATTTCTGAACTTCATCCGGTACATTATGTGATAATTCGATTGCAAGATTTGAATAGCGTTCTCAATTTTTATTTTACTTGTCATTTCTAGATTTACTACTTCGGATTCTTTTTCTTCTTCATTTTCACTTTCATTTGGGTTATTTTCAGAATTTATTTTTTCTAAAAGAAGTTCATTTGCAGGTACTTCGGTAGTCACGATACCATCATCGACTTCCATAAAGTTTTTCCAATTAACATTTCCAAAACTAAACAAAATTCGACTTAAGGGGTGAAAAAAATGCCAGTAATGAAGAGAATGTGTTCGAGATAGAGAGAGGTTCGACTTAGGGGGAGTTCGACTTAGGGAATGGTTTTTGTATGGAAAATTGAAGGGAATGTTAAAATATGACGAAAAAGTACGAGTTAGAGAGAAAATCGACTTAGGGAGAGTCGACTGTATTTAGAACGCATTAAGAAGACATAGAAGCAATATCTATAATTTTTAAAATATAAGTTGAGGGTCTTCAAACTCCTGGGAATTTATCGCATTGTTCCTTACTTATTTTCTACTCACTTTAAAAATAAACACACTTCTCTTAATGCTTTGGAATTGTATTTATATCTATGTACATAAATATATAAAATTTTATACAAATGGGGTTGAATACTTGTTTATAAATGTATGATTGTATGTACATATCTAATCCTCCGCTTGCACTTAATTTCCGTCCAAAATTCAATGGCTGGATAAAAGAAGACAAACAACAGCGTCACGCCACGCCATCGCCATCCTGCCAACAAATTCTTTTCCTTTAGCTTTGCTTCTGTGGAATGTTTTCAAAAATAAATTTATTTTGTCAGCTCATTCACTATACTTTTCTCGCTTTACGCCAGCTACCTTAAATTTAGCTTTAGTTTGAGCTCTTGCCGCAGCACAACAAGCCAGCATGGACCGGATATCGCTTTGAATACCGCACTACTCCTATTGCCCTGCTCTTAGCTTATTTATAAGTAAAAATAAATTTATCTGGTTAATTAAGACCATAGAGTAAAATCCTTTTGAGAGTTTTCATCTTTTTAACAGAACATTATTTCTCTTGGAAAAAGCAAATAGCTGGTGTGAGTGAGAACATCCTTTTCGAAACATTTTCTTTTGGAAGGTCTTTATTTATTTACAGTTATTTGGTGTTGCATTTTCTTTCTATGCATATAGTTTGGGAGAATAGAGTTAGATTTGGATTTCAAGTTGAAAAATAAAATTATTTAATGAACGCTGATTTTCTAATTTTTTTTTTCTAGATGATGCTGATGGTCAGAATAACACTTATAATTTTGATTAAAAGATAGGGCCATCTTTTTGGAGAAAGGAGGACCAAAATATTAAATTAAGTTTCTTAGCACATTTAATTTTGAGGAATAATATCACCCTTGTCACTTCCAGCTTATGGTGCATTAAAAATTTAAAAAAATATATTTTATAAGGCGACAGCTCGTGTAGAACCAGGAAGAAGTTGGAAGATATTGGGTATCGAACACAGACCTCCGGAATGACAGTCCTACTTATACTACAACCATGACCCCACAAACTGCTACAATTACCATCCTGCTTGGATGCATTAGCATCTCATAATTTTTGTAAACTTCTTTTAAGAAGTTATGTAATTCAGAAGTTGTGGAAATCGAATCTTCAGGCTTTTGAACGCTCTTTTTTTACCGAAATCTCTTCGATATTGTTTTATTTAAAATTTTGATTGTTACTAGAAAAAAAAACACACTAAAATAAAAGCTTTTAAAGCCTTTTTTAGTCCGGAGGGATTTGTATAAAAAAAAACCACATCGAGGATTAGCGACGCCATTACAGAAATAAAATAGAACTTCAACAAAAACGAGTTTTTCTCGGTCCATAAGTTAACCCCCTAAAGTTCACTGCGCT
Organism: Leucozona laternaria; assembly: GCA_932273885.2. Taxonomy (NCBI): domain Eukaryota; kingdom Metazoa; phylum Arthropoda; class Insecta; order Diptera; family Syrphidae; genus Leucozona; species Leucozona laternaria. The sequence continues at coordinate 24,465,335 of OW026368.1, read as the reverse complement.
TAGATAAGCCCGAAGTGGATAAGTTGTTTTCGCATTTAACATGTAAATTGCTTAGCCCCGACGTCGTTTTCTTCACCAATTTTCTCGGGGCCTGCAAAAAAACACGTTGATGATTCTTATTTTAAAATTGAATAATAGATATTCTTCGTTTTAATTCTAAAAATTTTGTACACCTATTTTAATTAAAAAATATCACAAAAACAAAAATAAAGCAAACAAAGTAAGGATGTGTTCCTTTTCGAAAAAAATGTATTTTTCAAAACTTTAACACGAATAACTCTTGCTTTTCCAATGGAACTAAAAATAAATCGTTGTGCAAAACACAACACTTAACAATAAAGCAAACTTTACCTCTCGGACTTTCCAACCAAAATATAAATTGTTTTTTTTTTTTTTTTTTTTTTTTACCCGCACAGTGCCGCAAAGTCGCTGGTAATTTTGGTTGTATTTATTTCGTTCAAACTTTGAAAATATTAATAATGAAAACCACACTTTTTTAAAGTTTGGTTAAAAATTCATTTTTAATAAGTTTTATTTTTTTTTAGATTCAAGCTATACTGTGGTTTTAGTAAAGTGTTTTCTGTATATATTTCTTTGTTTTATCAGTGTTTCAGAAACAACTCAAATAGCAAATTGTTCGCACTTCCTCTGTCTTATCAAACCGTAATTTTTTCACTTATAGTTTCAATAGTTATATTTTCTTTCATTATTTGTTGATTTGTTACCATGGTTAGTTTTTTTTTTGTGTTAAAAAGGCGGTTTTGTTGTTTTTAAATTAACGTTATTTTCAAAATGTGAGCTTTTACATAAACAGAAATTAAGAAAATTTAATTCTCTGGCGAAAACCACTTAATTTTTTCATTCAGTTGAACATGAGGCGGTATAAACATTAAAAATCATTTTGAATTTCAAAGTTTTGACAGGTTTTAGAGGCAGACATTTTAAATTGCCTCAGCTTCAGCTTTCCACTCATATACCTTAAATAACGGATTAAAGAGGATGCCGTGATCTATTTAAAGAAGTGTCTTCAAAAGTAGAAAAATAGTAGATATCAGGATGGTTTTTTTTTGAAGTGAGGAAAATTCTAGTATCATGAGACTGGTTTACTGATTGATAACCGATCATACATATTCTCGTGTTCGTCTGGTGTGATCAATCCCATTTTTCTTCCAAGGTGAAAATGACAAAAAATGAGTGGTAACATTTTTTAACACAATATTGTTGAAACTATTTTCAAGCACCATATTGAAAAATTATATCAAAATCAATCAATCCATTTAGAATATATCCATAAATAACTCAAAAATAAGCCAATTTTCTCAAAAAAAAAGGTCACAACAGATTTTTTGGTAAAAACTTGAAATTCAGCATTATTCAAATGACCTAAGATAATATGTGTATGAAGTTTTATCAAACTCATTAAAACTGTTTTCGAGAAAAACTTCAAAAAAAATAAATTTTTTGAATGAGAGTTCACATAAAAATGCTCAGTGCCAAGTTTCAAATTGGTGAACCTGTGTAGGAAGAAGCTCTTATTTTTAGTGGACGCAATGGCTGACTGTGGTTTTCTAGCTAAGGAAATCACACTTTCTCACTACCGTTTCGAATATTTTGTTCGTGTAAAATATCGTAAAGTAAGGTAACTGATGCGAATGTCATATAGGTCTGTATTTTCGAATGATACTGATGGTGCTTGGTGCAACCGATTCTGTGAATAGATTTCTTACCGAGAGAGAGTATCACTAATTTTTTTGATGATGTATGAACGGGGGTGGCGGGCACAGGGCACAATAATGGTGAACTTTGCTTAGAAGTGTTGAAAAAATGCCCTGTAACTGAACCACTTAACCGATTTTGACGATATTTTCAGACATCATAATAAATGACACAGAAAATTATAGGAAAATATTTCCGCCTTTTAATAATATTTCTTGTAAGCAATTTGGCCATACAGAATTGTTTGACAATTATAAATTTTGCTTATGTATGAAGGCTTTATTAGTTCGATAAGCTAGGAATCTCTTAACCGTGAAGTTGTTAGTCTACGCCCATAAGCCCGAAACGATTAACCACTTGGAGGACAACATTCGCCGCGTTATTGCCAATATGCGGCCACAAATGCTGGAAAAAGTCATTGAAAATTGGACCTCCAGATTAGACTACGTCCGAGCCAGCCGTGGCGGTGATATGGTGATATTTTAATTATAATGCCAGAAGATTATCTTTCGAATAGAGTAAATTTCATGTCAATTTAAAAAAAATCATCTTTGTTTTATTCCATTTGAAAGTTCTATACCTCTAAAAAAAAAACACCCTTTAGAATGCCGATATATGTTCCATTGAGAATTATGGTGTGAGTGAAAAGTTACATCTGAATCAAACTTATCGTGAGATAATACTTTAAAAACTGGGTTAGACTAATGGTTAACACAATTGGAGGTTTTTTTTCACATTCAATAAAATAAGAAAAGTGCGTATACGCCCGAGTGTACAACTAGGTTTTGAAAGGCTACGATTTAGGCTGGCCATAAAACATACAAAAAAAACTATGGTTCCACTTAACATCAAGTTAGAAAATAACCAAAGTATACTCATACATTGTGATCCTAAAAAAAAAAAATATTATTAAAAACTGCAATAACTGACCTTTTAGATAACATGCTTTTTTTGCAAATATTCCACATATGGGGTGCTAAGATCTTTGAACAAAAGCTTCACCATGATGAGCTGGCTATAGAGTTTTGAATAAAACAATTCTTATATTTCCAGGTGAAGTGATAAACCCCTCTTTCCAGTACCAACTGTTAGTGTATAACAGTTCATTGCTGACGTTTATTTCACGTACAACTATGGGTCTAATATTACACTACAAACTGACTATCCTCAATATGAATATGATCTATGAAATACTGAAATACTAAATACTCTAACAACCACTAGACAACAATAAAGAACCTTTTTTTTGGAATAAAGACATCCATTCTTTTTTTTTTCTGGTATCTCTTGTCTGTTTAAGAAGATTTTCTGCTACTTTTTGTCAATTTTGTTATTGCCAATCCATATTCTTCACAATCTGTCATCAATCTTAGCATCCAATCAATTTCTGAAAAATAACGAAGGAAAAGCAAATTTACTGATGCTGGCTTTTGCTTGCATATTCAGATCCACATATATGCCAAGTAGGTAGAGGTTGGTTGTGGGATATAATCATTTTCCTATACCTATATACAACTCCAATATCCACTATCCTATCTTTAAAAAAGCTGCAGAGCACGAAGCTGACTTCAAGCCTAATTGACAGCCCCATTATCCTGTCATGAGATGTGAGGATTATTTTTACAGAAGTGACATGTCAGTTTTATTTTTTGCCGTTAAAAGAAATCCCTTCCTTTTCTATCTCCGTTTTTGCTTTTATTCATATATCCACCGCTGAACACACACATATGTTACTAATTTTTTTTTACCCTCACTTCACTTCACACATACATTTATACATTTTAATTACCTTCATGGAATTATCCCCTCGACTGCTCTCAATTTGCAGACAAACAATTTCTGAATTCAAAAAAAAAAAAATCATATCGTTTCATATTTTGTTGGTCTATATGTGGTCTCTATTTTTTTATAACCTCAATTCTTCCCTTTCTGTTTGTTTCAGGTGAGCATCCAGCTGCAATGCAGCACAATGCCGCAACATCTGTGGTAGTAGTAAACTCAAGGACCAGACACAGTTGGCTGTGTGGGATATTGCCCGTGCTATTGCTGTGTTATCTGCGAGTTTTCCTGAAGTCTGTTTCCGGTGTAAGTAATTTGTTGAGGACAAGCAATGATAATAAGAGCTGAAGAAGCGCTCCAAGTCGTTGTGGTGGTGCATCTGGGAATTAAATTTTTCATTTCATATAATTTTTTTTTTTGACTTTTCGCTTACTTACTTTATTACTTGTCTCAAGTTGAATTGTATTTTTTTTGACATCGACTGTTGAGATTATGTTTTTTTTTTAATATTAAATATAATCTTAAGAGAAAAAAGAAAAATTGATGATTATAAAAAATTATAAAACAAAAAAAAAATTAGGTATATAACACAGAAAGGAGCATTCATATTTATATAAGTTTGTTAATAGAAATAGATTTATAAAATGGAAATATATATTTGACACACATACCAACACAAACATTTGAAAGTTAAAAAAACTGTAGGTACTTAATAAAGCAAAATATTCAATAAAAATTAGAAAAAAAAAATGTAAATATTAGTTTTTTTAAGAACTAAATGTAAATTTTTTCCCACAGAAAAGCAGTTTTTTTTCTATATCCGCAAAGAGTAAACCCAATAATGCTTGGTTGTGAATAATTTTAAAATGCATTTAAAATAATTGTTCGCATTACTCCGTTTGTAGTTTTGTGTTAAGAGATTTTTCTTTAACCGTGAGTCGACTTATTTTTTTATTTAAATCGTAAATTCATTAAAATTGACATAAAAGCACCAAAGATGCATAAATTAAAATTTATTTAAGGCAATTACTCACAGTGTGTGGGTAAATTAAATTTGTAGGCCCCTCACACCAGATCTGACAGCCCATCTTAATAAAAGTGACATTTTGTTTACACATGAAATATTTTAGAATTGGTCCTTAGACCTTCGCACACTCAATCAAAAAACAGTGTTTGGGGCTTTAGTGAAACTGTATTTGACGATGCTCGTGTAGAGGCAAAAAATGCAAATAATAATTTGGCACTGTCCATTTGACATGTGAAAGGTCTTTTAAACTAATTAGTATTCCTAAATCTCAGTCACAAATCAGGCTTGCCAGATTTTCGTGATGTTATAGCTGGGATGGTGGTGAATGTAAAATATCTAATTTCGCAAAGAAATAAAGCAATTAATTCATTGAGTACAAACAAAACGTGTGAATATGATTAAATTAAAATATGAGGTGTGTTTTAGTTGTGTTAATTCTTTTAATAAATTTGGGTATATCTTACAGGAAGATGTGACAAAAAAGTAAATTTAAATTAAATTAAAATAGCTTTTGCTTTTTTTATTTTAAATAGAAAAAAAAAATTCTATAACGAACAGAAATAAAATAAATTTGAATTGAATCCTTAAATTACGTCACACGACGTTTAACCTCAGATTTGTAATAGAATTTGGCAAAAGATCATGGGGATTTTGCAAATTGTGAAATCAAACTTGAATAATATCACTGTACTGTTGTCCAGATAATCATTGTCTAAATATTTGGACAGATATCTCTTTATTTATGAATGCATTCCAACAGCCGTATAAGTATTTCCTCATATATTATAAAGGGTGTTTTTTTTAGAGTTATAGAACTTTTAAATGGAATAAAACAAAGATGGTTTTTACAAATTGACATGAACTTTACTTCATTGGAAATATAATCTTCTGGCTTTATAATTTATATATGATTTCTGGCATATGACCGCCACGGCTGGCTTGGACGTAGTCTAATCTGGAGGTCCAATTTTCCATGACTTTTTCCAACATTTGTGGCCGTATATTGGCTATAACGCGGAGAATATTGTATTCGTTTGTGTTCAATCGTTTCGGACTTATCGCCGTAGACTAGTGATTTCACATAACCCCACAGAAAATAGTCCAGCGGCGTTAAATCGCACGATCTTTGAGGCGGGTCCATAATGTGAAACTATTTGGCACTAGCTGTGTGGCATGTTGCGCCGTCTTGTTGAAACCACTGCTCCTGCAAATCATGGTTGTTTAATTAATGAACGAAAACCATTGACTGTAACGTTATGGCCAGCATCGTTTTTAAAGAAGTACGGACCAATTATTCCACCAAACCATAAAGCACATCAAACAGTCAGTTTTTGTGGATGTAACGGTCTCTCAACATACACTTGAGGAATATCATCACTCAGAATACGGCAGTTTTGTTTATTGACGTATCCATTCAACCAAAAGTGAGCTTCATCGCTAAACAAAATTCGCTTACGAAAATTGGGATCAACGGCAATCTTGTTTTGGGCCCATTTGAGCACAATTTGGAAGCGTTGTTCAGGCGGCAGTCTATTCATGTTTAAATACCAAATAAAACTAAAAATAAATCACTTCACAGCTGAAAAAATGGCTGCCATTTAAAATAGTGTTGCCAACTTAAAGTTCTATTTCTCTAAAAAAAAAAACACCCTTTATAATAATTTAAAACGCAACAAAGTCCTATCTACAATTTTATTTTTATTCTTTTCTGTAACAAACTTGTATATGGATGTTAAAACCTTTTTCAGTTTCTCGAATCAAAAATAGGCACATATGGGACTCCCCATCTCTGAGTATCTTGGAAATCTTAAAAGATAGAGCAAATAAGTTGACGGAAATCGAAAGAGAGTTATCAAATTATTTAGATCCGATAAAATATAACTCATTTTTTTGTTTAAATATTGTCGGTTAGAACCTTGTTGTTCTAGGGTTGCGAACTCATATTTGAATGCTTTCGAAGTTACAGTAAATTAGGCATGGCTCTTGAATAAATGTAGACAAGGGTCTATATACCATTGGGAGATAAACATTGCAGGAGGTGATTGTTGCACCATCACATCAATATTATTTGCAAAAAAAATTATTATAGATAATTGTTGTTATTATTTGCTTAGTTATTTAAATTTAATTTTTAAATCAATTTTCACCATTATTTTTTTCAAAAGTATCAAAAAATCTCTGAACAATATTTTAATAAATTACTCTTGGTTTCAAAAGTTTTGTAATGCTTAGGAAAAATAATATTTATTTTTGAATCTTTTTTACTGTAATGAAAAAAAAAAAAAAAAAAAACAATTTAATTCACAAAGAAACAATTATGTATAAAGTAAATTTAATGTTATTAAAAATATAATATTTCTTAAACATTATAACTCTTATAGTTCTACATTCATGTGAGAATTATATTATAAGAAAATTAAAAGAAAAAAAAAAATAATAAAGCAAACCGAATCAAGTACACACACACACAAAACGATCAACAGCTAAACATAATAAATATCATATATAGCAACAATTATTTAGAAAATAAATCAATATTGAAAAAAAAAAAAATCATCACAACCGTATTCATAAAAAAAAACTTAACAAACATTATATCAACAACAATTCAACACATTTTTGTTTAAAAAAAAAAAAATAAGCAAACAAAAAAAAATTATGTTCAACGAATATTTACTTGAAAACAAAAATTCAAGAATTAATACTAATTGTAAATAATAATATTAAATAATAAAAAATTGTATGTACTACACAAAATAAAACAAAAAAAAAAATCACTTGTATTTAATACAAATTGGAAAGAGGAAACAAAATTTTTGTTTATCTATAGAAAATTTTAGAAAAAAAAAATAAATAAGAAAAAAATTAGTTATAAGAATTACAATTATCTATTATTAATACACATCTACAACAACTGTAGGTTAAGTGATATTTATAAGAAGTAGAAAAGAAAAGACAGACTTACTGAAATAATTGTAAAAGAAAATAATTGTAAATACATTTTATTAAATTATTTAAGAGAATAAAAGAAATAAGTTCAAAAAAATCAAATTGTTTTATAATTTTTTTTAATTAAAGGAAATGATTTACAGAAAATCATTTACAGAAAATCATATTATTTTGAAAAATTAAATAAGAACTAAAGATGTTATCTTTTTAAGCGACTTTTGAGACTTTTTTTGTTATTTTTCTGTGTACATAAAATATCAAAAAAAAAAAGGTGTTAAGGTTCGCTTTAAAAACAGATATCTTGAGTTTTATTAATTTGATCGTCAACGTTAGGGTGTTTAGATTCATGGATAATGACAGAGGATCATAAAATGTTTTAAAAAAAATTATTTGAAGTTACATAAAGACAAAAAGATCTGAAAATCCCTGACCCCCCCCCCATTTACAATATAGTTGTCCTTGCATCAGGAATTTTTAATTGGATTGTTATTTGATATTTTTAGAACTTCCACCCCCCCCTATTTACAGAATAGTTGTCCTTGCGTCAGGAACTTGTATGGTAATATGGGTGAAGTTTTGAGGGAATTTACTTTTAATGCTTAAGGGGTGAGAAGAAATAAAATTTGTAGGTTTTTATATTTTTTTTTTGTTGAAAATTTCGGATTTCCAAAGGAGTGTGTGAAGTTAGTCACACTTTTAATAAATACACTATTTTTCAGAATTGTTCCAGGTTCCTGATTTATTCAGCACTGTTCCAATTTTGTTTGAAAAAAAAAATTCAAAAATGGGGGTTTTAGACATCTTTTAATTTTTGCAAACTAAAAATAAATTTTTAGAAACGAAATTATGGAAAAATTTAAAAGAGTTTTAGAAAAATCTAGAACAATTTTTTTGAATTTTGGATTTCTATAAAGAGAGGGCCAGAACAAGGATAGTAGGATATTTTTATATAAAGTGTTTTTTCGGCTTAAGATCTTCAATTTTCAAAATTTTTGAATGAATCTTTCTAACAATTGGATTTGAGTGATTTTGAACTTGGAATGGATTTTTGAAAAAGGGGGCTATGGTTTTTTTTTTTAAATTCGATTTTAGGGTGATAATATATGTAAATGTATGAAGAAGAGGGAAGAAAACTTAAGTATTTATCACAAACAAATATGAATTAAATTTCTTTATAAATTATAAATTTGGAGCGGAGTTTTGAGTTTTGAAAAAAAGTTTTGAAGGCTTTATTTTTAAAAGTTTGCTTTTCACAACTTCAATTTTTTTGGAACAATGTTCACACCACTTTTTTCAACCTACAAAAAAAAAATAGAAAGTCTTGCCCTTAGTTTTTGAAATTCTTAGGTCCAAAAACTGCAATGCAATGTTCAGAACAATCTAGAACAATTTTCAATAATTCAATTTTAGAAAAAAGGGGGGCTACTTCAAAACTGGTTTTTATGTCTAAAATTCCCATTTTTGAATAATTTTCAAAAACAGATTGGTACAATGCGGAACAAATCGGGAGCAACCTTGAAAAGTTTTTAAAAATAACAAATTTGAAGAAATTAGGGCTAACTTCACACACTCTTTCTAAGGTATCATTGAGCGGATATAACGACAATATTAGAGTGTTAACGTTTATTAGCTTATTTACCTCATGGAGTGCAAACACTTGTTTTTGATGTGTAAACATCTATGCTGGCGGTAGAGTGAAAAAAAAACGTGAACGTTCGTGTGCAACGTTACGTCGTGCACTTTACGCTGTAGCACGTTACGTTACGAAGTCTGATTTGCCCCGACCAAAACAAAATGATTTTAACGCAACCGACAATTAGATTATATACTTTATCGCGACCACTCATTTATATTGTTTTTGCCAAAGACGAAAGCAAATTGTTTTTAGCGCGACCGACGATTTTATCATTTTAACACTTATATTTTTATATTTTTTTCTATAATTTTAATTATTCCCCGAACAAAATGGACGCGACACTAGTAATTAAAAAGAAAACCAAATCAAAACAAAAATAATAATAGTCAGCTGTAGGGATTGACAATTGACTGTAGGTATGGTAGATCAATGGCTGTAGGTATGGTAGGATATCGGGTGCGTTCAGTGATACAAATCTGAACTTAAATTCTAAATTTACACTATACTACTTTTAAACGATGCAATTTCATCTTGCAATTTTTAGGCACGTAGGCGAGGGACTTAGGTGGCTGGGATATACAAAATAGCTGAGGTTGAACAAATTGGAGAGTTATCGGCTACTTGTGTACTTGCACAAAGTTAACATGCATTAAAAATCACAGCGTCCAATTCTATAGGCGATTGATGGTGTCAATCGATTGAAACTGCGATTTTTAGTGATTTCCACTGACAACAACAGCAAATAAATATTTTAAAAACTCAAGATATATAATTCGCGCGCCGGCTATCTCATAGTGACATTCATTTGAGGTTCGTTCATTATAAAATTAAGATTGAACTTTTTGTAAGTTTTACTCGATGGAAAGATGGAGTGTTTCATAAGGGTTGCAAGTTCGTTGACAGTTCTAACTGGATATTTTAGTTCGGCCCCTGTCAGTCAAACCATTAAGTTCCTTTGGAATTTGGGTTCGGTGTCATTTAATTGAAACCACGGCTTTAGTTCTCTCCGCTGACAGTTGTTGTTTGTCGATGCTCAGAGAGTGATTACCATAAACATTAACCATGTGTAATGTGAAGTCATCTTAAAGTTGAGAGTGAACTACGAAGCAGGACCTTTCAGTACCAAACCTTCACCGTTCGTTGGACACTTCACCACCAGCCTTTTAGTGCTTGGAAATTTCGTTACAGCGGTTCCCCCACTGGGTATTTCGTTGCCGTTCTTTCAACAATAAGCTTTTTAAGCACTGCCTACACTGCCCTACAGATAGGTAATGTAGTGTTAATTATTCAATATGTTTCTTTCGATGACGTTCAGTAACAAAAATTAGGCACTTGGACAAACGTTGATGTTTACACATATTTAACCGTGAGTCCGGGTACTCACATATTTTTTTTTTTCTTTTTTTTTAATTTCATCAAAAACAGCTGAAACGATTTTGATTAAACTTCGTACCTGCAATGACTAAAGTAATTGCAAGAAAACTGCGTTTCAGGTTATTGGCAAAAATTTACATTACTTAAATAGTCTTTCCGCACTTTTTTGAGAAAATGGTCTAATTTTTGTTCGCGTTTTTAATCACTGCTTGCAATTTATAAATAATTCATTGTATGGATTAAATTAAATTGAAAAACACAAAAATTAAAATAAATTTTGCAATCCTGTAGATAGTCATAATTCAAACAAAATTGTATTTAAAAAAATTAAAAAAAAAAAATGTATTTGAACTAAAAAGAAGTACATTTTTGTATAAAACATTTTCTCATTAAGGTTTTCATAATATGATTAAAACCTTGCCAATAACTAAGAGAAAAGTTTAAGAGAATATTTAAACCTACAGAAGTTTTCAACTCTACTCAGAGCCGAGAAAATCGTAATATCTTGTTTTTTTCAAAATGGCCGACAACGCAAAAGAGTGTACTTACTTTTTATGTACAAACATAAAACAAATTCTTATAGCAATTTTGATTAAATATTTTAGATTAATTGAGGTTATTTTATTGGACACAGGACAAGGAGATATCCGTCAAATAATTTTTCTAACGTCAGAGTACAGATTCATTTTACTTATCTTAGAATTTAAGATTGAAAACTTAATATACACTGAGGGGAAAACTGATGAATTGTATCTTACTATTAGAGACGCCCCCAGGCAAAATTGAAATTGCAATTAGAAAAGTTATGTAAGCTTGAATAGATATCGCTTAACTTTTTCTCAGAAAAATGTTAACGTGATGAAGTTAACCCATCGATTTATTTTATTGGAGTCCTCTTTTCATCGCCTATATAAATAATGTTTGTTTTCCAAAAAAACAAACCCCCCAACCTACCTCAAATTTCTGCGAGATATCATCGTTTCATTCAACGAATCGGAGTTTAATTGAGAAGAATTTGATTGGAAATTTATTATGGCCATCAAAAATGATTCGAGCCATTCCTACTTAAATCGATCTTAAACAGTTTAGTTTAATATTTTTGTTTTGTTTTGTTTTTAATCAAATAATTATGAATTATTTCTGGATGATTATCCTTTCCTTCGGTCCTGTTTCTAATGAGACGAAAATGAAAAATATAATTTTTTTTCTCTCTCGATGTAGTTTCTCCCTTTTTTTTTTATTGAACTAATTTAGCTTTGTTGCCATACCAATTGGCAATAAATCCAAACATGACGTCTTCCCCGATGCTGCTGAAAAAGGGAAGGTACTCTTTTGGGAACATAAAACATATAAATACAAAAAAAAAAAAAAAAAAAAAAAAACGAACGTAGAAAAAAATTTGGAATGCTGAAGAATGGCACATTATACTGCCACTCTGGGAGTTAAATGATGCGTTATAAATGAAATATATATCTTTCTTATATGACCTGTTTGGAGATGAAGTGACTGAATGAGCAAACATCAAGTGAGTTAGTTGATTGTATTTTCTATATACATACCTTATATAGTATATTTCTCTGATTAAATAAGGACGGTGTGGTGGTGGTAGTGATGGCAGTGGGGTTAAAGGTTGTATATCGTACAATAAAGGGGAATATATATTTTCAGATAAAAGCAGAAGGTTTGCTTCAATGATTTTTTGAAAACATTGATTTATCTTTAATTGACCTCTTAAATCATGACCTTCTTAGTTCTCTCATTTATATTGATATTGATTGATTGTAAACGTCAAACCAACAATCAATGAAAAGTCTTTAGTTGGTAGAGCTTGATAAAACTTTGTGCTAGGTCTTAGGAGGGCGAGTATCACAATATAACAGCTTCTGTTTTAGCTTTTATTTCTTTTAAGATTTTATTATACACATTTCACACATGAACATCTGGAATATAAATCAGCCAATTCACAGGCTAAGCTCTATTTATAGGGACTTGTTGAAAAATATGCCTAATTAAATCTATATACTTATGTAGAAGCAGGTGGTGTCATGGTCAGTGCGTAGGACTGTCAAACTGGAGGTCTGGGTTCGATTCCTAACAGCCTAATCCAACACCCCTTAGCCTTTTGGATTCAGCAGAAAATTGTAGGTACCCTCCATTCCTGCAAAACAAACAACACGCACACAGGAATGGTTGAAAGTTGTAAGTCACTAGGCCCTGGGGCTCAACGAGCTCTATAGAGAGCAAGTAACTAAAACACTACGATGATCTAGAAGTCCGAAAAAGTGGGTTTCGTCATACCGTCCGACACGTTTTGTGCATTTGTGCGTCTGATCGTCCGAGCGCCTGTGCGTCCACTGAAATATGAGCTAGAGTCTAAACGGATGGACCGACTTGCTTGAAATTTGGTACAAAGTATTTTTATGTGATTCCTTAGAGGAAAAATTCGGATTTTTTGTTTAAGCTCATCTAAAACGGGTGCCTGCAATACAACAATTTTTTTTTTTTTATTTTCTCATAAACGGCTCTACCAATTTTGATAAGAGTTCCTATACTTGTTATGATCAAAGTAATTGTAAGAAAACTGCTACAAAATCACATAACGGAAACAGCCACTCCATGTTTTTTGAGGAAATGCGGTCACGCGGTCATGTTATTTTTTTGCGTTTAAAAATTTTGAAAACCATTTTTTGTATATAAAGGGTGTTTTTTTAGACGTGTGGTTTTCAAGAAGAAATAAAACTCATACAGTTTAATGTTATGGCCAAGAATTAAGGTTTATTACAAAGATCAGTTTGTCATTATGTTTAAAAAAACTATTTCGAGCAAGTGGCCGCCGCGGCTGGCTCTAATAAATTCCAGCCAAGAGGCCCAATTGTTGCAAGCGATGGCGGATGGACTCATTTGGGTTTTCTTCGATATTCTGCTCCACAGCAGCACTGTACGGCGTCTCTGAAGATGAGCATTATCCACTACAGAGTAAACCATGTTCCATGGTTGCTCGAATTTATGCGATTTTGCGATTATGTCGACCGAATATTGGACGCAGCGCGCGATGCGTCGTTTTAGTAATAAATTTGAACGATTTGCAATCGTTGTTCAGGAGTAAATCTATAATTTATAAAATGGCAAACCAAACTGAGCATAAATCAAGTGACAGCTGTCAAAATGACAAACTCTGAAAAAGTATTGCCAGATTGAAAACCACACGTCTAAAAAAAACACCCTTTGCACATGTAGGAGTGAGTGAGTCAATTTTTCTGACAAGGTGTCTGTCATCTTGACACTTTCGTTAAACTTGTTCCTCCTAACACCGTTTAGGAACTGTTAAGGGGGTCCCTTTTTATTTTCTGTCCTTCTGTGCCCTGTCTAGCTACGCTACTGCTCATCACACTTTTTATGTGAATATGTCATCAGCCTAGGCCAGATTAGAGAAGCAGGCCTCGTGGAGAATCCTTTTTCGGTTGATGGTTGATGTCTCTATTTGTCACTGACGAATATCCTGAATTTCATGCAGAACATTGGATCGTTCAGAGAGGCTGCCGCCCCACTTACTCATTCCTTTCTCTTATGTAGTACATATGCTCATCCAAGTGACTTAGAAACTTGACTTTTTGTCAATTTAAACCTAGTACACTGCTGATTCGATTTGAGAAATCCCACAAAAATGACACAACGTTTCGTTTTGCAGTATGCTATTCGACTACCTCTGTCATTGTTTTGCTGTGGTTTTCGTAAGCATTTCGCTGATGTCGTGTTAGAAACCAAAGAAATATTTCGTTTTGCATCAGCAGCGTACCAGGCTTAAACTTCCAGCCTTCATGGCAGCTTTTGTTATCGAACATTGATGCGCTTTATTACTGACATAGTATGATATTGCGCATGTTTTTATCCCATCTCTCTCATACATATTGTCACCAAGTGACGTAATTGACTTATCACATTTGTTCAAGTTTCTCTTTCTTACTATACGCAGTTTTGCCACCCATTGAAGTAGATGAAGCAGAACGAAAGAAAAAATCAACGTTGAACATCATCATACCATGTGTTCTTTATATTATATTCCATGAAGCGCCAACCAGTCGGTGACAAAAATCTTCTTCCATCTCACTATCGAACTTTTTCAATTCACTTTCTGGAATAGAGGAGTACACTTTTAGTCATTCTAAATGTTTGCTCTAATTTCCATATCTACTATTGGACTATGTATTTCCACTCTGAAACAAAACTGAACTTTTCCAAACATTGAGTTCACTTTTTGATAATGTTAATCAATTTCACATAAAAAAAAAGAAAATCAAAAAGATCCGACATACTAGTATACTTTGTTCTTCTTATTAACGTCGTTTTGTTGACACAGAAACTATTTTCATGGCAAAAGTTTTGAATATTACATTTTAACGCCTCTTTCAGAAGACAAAATTATTTTCTTTATGAACAGAAAAGAAGACAAAAAATTAAAAAAACAAATCTCAAAAATCCAAAAGACAAACTTAATGCAATTCCCCTACTCTGCTTAATTTTTTTCGTTGGTTAAGTTTTGCTAAGTGTTCTTGACATTTCATAGTATCATCTTTGTCGTCGTTTTGGGTTTTCATTTCACTTCGTTTTTCCACTTTCCCATCCCCAGTGCTTCAAAATGCACTTTTATTTATTTATTTTTTTTTTTTTTGGGAAGAAAAATGAAATCTTTAACGAGCTCGACATCAATCGTTTATGAGGAGCTGTCTTCTTATTCTTTGCCGTTTGCCCGGGAATCGCTGAGGATTCGTGTTTTTGTTACTTGTTTTTTTTTTTTTTGTTTGACTCGTTCCACCATTGGAACCGTGAGAACACAAGTGAGTGGCAAACACTTGGAATGATAAATTATTTATGCTGATTCTGTTCAAGAGGAAAACAGGGATGATTATGGCAATGGCATTGGCAACAAGGACAACGAAAACGACAACAACATTACCAGCATCGCAGCAAGGAAGATGACAAGTAGCTATACTGTATACATCCCGACAACAAGCTCATTTTGCTTGCCAAATTTGGTTTGGGTTTAGCTTGCTCTGTGAGTGGGAGGAAAGCAAAAGAGACGACATCAAGGAGTTTTTGTTTGCAAAGATGATGGCAGCAGCGAGCAAAGACTTAAGTTTGGGATAATAGAAATTGATTAACGTGTTATTAGCTAGAAATGGAAATACCGACCCAAAACAGCACAGCACGATATTTTCAAAATTATTGTGGTCCTGGAAATGTTCTTTTGTTTCGGATCCCCTCGATTTATTTCTATAGATGATGCTGTTCCTGTTTGATATCCACGAACGTTATTCTGCTAGGTAGGTTCGTTCTTTTCGTACTGATTTCGCTGGATAAACGTGAAAACTTCAAGGAGAATGATTGAAGCAATAACTTTTATTTGGTGACATAGCCCCATCATCACCCGCACCATCCTGCATCCTGCCACCATCAGGTAGACGTTTTAAGAAGAAGTGGATGTCTGTACTTGACTGAGAATAGATTTGAAAGGTAGGTAGCTAGGTATGTAAGATTGATTTCCCGTGTTTCATCTGGCTTATAAGTACAGTTTCTGATACTTACAAACATTATACCGTTGTGCGTTGACAAGGAACACAATATTAGTTATTTGAAGGCATTTATTAGGGATATGTTTTCATTTTTTTTTTTTTTTGTACTTATTTGTAGCCTACCTTGGTTTGGTTGGATTTTGTTATGTTTATCTTGAGTGTACGCTGTCAGATAAAATTCGTGGATTTTGAATGATGTTCCATGTGAACAAATCCAAGATGGCATTAGTATTGAAGAGCACAAAGAGCTTAATTTTTTTTTTTTTTAGTCTGATGATGCAAACAGCATAAATCTTTGTTAGCTGCTAGATATTATGTTAGAATTGGAGGAGGATAGCTTGGCAGGAGGGAATAATTTTAAAATTATCGATTTATGAGGTGATAGAATGGTGAATTGTAATGCCGCAATCCTTAAAGAGGATTATACTGATGGATTGTAAAGCTTTTTATATATTACGATTATGATAAAACCATTTCGTTTGAGTTGAAAGCTTTTCGTCTGAATCAGTCACATTCCTTTCAAGAAAATGATGTTTACCTGTCTACTTACTGTATGGCAGTGTGCCATAAAGAAATTCGTCTTTATTAAAATTTAAAATGAGTAGGTTTGTCATTCGGAATATAAGGATTTATATTGAATTTAAGATAGAAAACCAACTTGAAAATTCCATTATAAAGGGTGTTTTTTTTTAGACGTGTAGTTTTCAATCTGGCAATCCTTTTTTGGGAGTTGGTCTTTTTGACAGTTATTACTTGATTTATACTTAGTTTGGTTTGCCATTTCATAATAAATGGACTTATTCTTGAACAACGTTTGAAAATCATGCCCAAATGGGCCCGAAACGAGATGGCCACTGATCCCGATTTTCACAAGACATTTTTGTTTAACGATGAAGCTCAATTTTGGTTGAATGGGTACGTTAATAAGCAAAATTGTCGTATTTTGAGTGATTCACAAGCCATTGTTGAGACGCCATTACATCCTCAAAGTCACTGTTTGGTGTGCTCTATGGGCAGGGGGAATCATTGGTCCAGATTTTTTCAAAAATTAAGCCAGCCATAATGTTACAGTCAATGGGGAACGCTATAGAGCCATGATTTATTACTTTTTTGTGCCTGAATTGGAGGATATTGTCAATGTGGACGACCTTTGGTTCCAACAAGACGGCGCTAAATGCCATACAGCCAACGAAACAATCAATTTATTGAAGGAAACATTTGGTGAGCGCATTATCTCGCGTCGTGGGCCTGTGGCGTGGCCTCCAAGATCGTGCGATTCAACACCGCTGGACTATTTTTTGTGGGGTTATGTGAAGTTGCTTGTATATGCAGATAAGCTCGAGAGGATTGACGCCTTGGACGAGAATATTCGGTGCGTTATTGCTGCAAAAAGTGGTAGAAAATTGGGCCTCTCTGCTGGAATTTATTCGAGCTAGCCGCGGCGGGCACTTGGCCGAAATCATTTCTAAAAAAAACACCCTTTATATATTTTTAAAATTTTTTCAAAAAGTTTATCTACGAAATCTATCGAGCTTAACATCAACCTTTAACCAAAAGCTTATAGTAGGTCTGGATCTCGAAATATTTTCATTATAATTTTACGATACTATATACTGAATTTCTGTCTAAAACGCTACAAATTGTTTGATAGCGATATTTCCGCAATAGACCCTCGAAATCAGTTGTTTTTTTTTTTTTTAATTATCTAATTATCTGTGAAGTTTTCAAGACCTTTCTAAGATTGAAAACCATAATTTTCTTCGAGGTTTGTCCTCGATAAAAGTATCAGTAAGTTTTTATGTAATTCAATTTCATGTTGATTTTAGGTTTTGTTTTATTGGCCTTATTTCCGCATGCATGCTCCACTGAAAAAGTTCTTCAACAGTAAGTTGATTTACTTCTAGAATTATCTAAATATTGTTCAACTCACCACTGAAAAACTGGGCCTTAAAGTGTCAATAATATTTCCTTTACAATTATAAAAGGTTTCAAGGAGTCAGGTATATTGCTATATGTTTTTGCCATAAAAATCAATCAGACTTTTGACAATAAACACACAGCAATATTATAATACTCCATTTGAAGCAAACCAAAATCAACAGAGAAGTGTGACCGAGCCTTAAAGGTCAGAGGGCATCCTTAAAATAATAAAGAAACCATTCTTGATGAGTAATTAGGTCAAAATGCTTGATGGAGGGATGTAGATTGAAATAATCCAATTTGTCGTTTGCCATAAGTCTTAAATATTTCTAACAAGACAAGTATGTAGGTATAGAGACACTTATATATATCATCGCCTTTCATGTACCGTATATACCAGTACCATACTCAAATACATAAACAGTTTATGGCATTACGGTCTATCGCATCGCACAAGCAGATCTCAAGTGTGAACGATTTAATCTGAAGTCCAATTGAACAATATGCACAAAACATGAAAATGCAGTCATATTCCCACATATAGCATACTTATGCTCCTCCATTAGTTAATCTCGAATAGGCTCTCTCTCATCTGCATTCCTTGTCCCTGACCACTTTTCGTCAAAGTGTTATATTAGAAATGTACATGAACGTCAACCTATACCTATCTTATATAGGTATATCAATTTCGAGTACACACCTTGCGTTCTGTATACCTATGGTATGCTTAGAATTAGGCCATGGCGTTATAATGAAACATTCATTAGAAGTGACATTGGAAATGACGACCACTGGCATAAATAATTATGATCATACTCATGTTCATATGGGACTGTTTTTGATGTAGATATGGCTCTTTGATAAATACCTGGTGATAGCAGTTCACCCACACCCACGCTTCATGGCTACGACAGCCGTGCCTAAGACTATACAAGAATGAAAAACCTGGCTTAAAAGACTTGCGGTTAGGATGTCATTCGGGAGTTTTTCATTTAGGTACATTTTTTATACGCACTTTTTGTTCACTCTTTTCAAGTTTTTTTTTTTAAATACGTCGATAGGTGATATGATGAAAATGTAGTACGTGCTCTGAGCAGATACTCAATATAGAAATCTGAGCAGTTGCTAGGAAAATTCTCCAATTCAAGAATTGTACTCATATACCAAATAGAGAACCTGCTCCAAAAACTTAAGTGTTAAGAAGATAATCCGTATTCTTTCATACCACCCATAGAGTGCAGAGTGGTAATACAGGTAACAGGTATCCTCGAAGAAAAATGTCAAACCCTAAACAATATCAATACTTTTTGATTCAAAACAGCTTTTAACGGCATTTCGTTAATACAAATTTGCGTTCGACCTTACTTCCATTCCTGAGTGAAAATAATGCAGCATGAGTCATGTTTTAAGACTCATCGAGTATAATATTATTTTTGAACATTTTTCAAACTAACTCTCCAATAAGTTAAGTCAAAATCAATCCAAACAATAGAATTTTCAACAAATAAAATAATCGTGTGATTTTTGAAATGTAACTATCTATACCAGCGCGCGGTAGAGTGAAATAACGTTGCAACGTTACGAGGTCACACTTTAAGATGTAGCACATGCTACGTTGCAAAAATTTGCATATTAGGATATTGGGTACGTTCATCAGTGATAAAAAAAATTGAAGATCCTCTTTAAGCAAACAAATTAGTCCGTTTTGGATTGGTGCACGCAGTCAACAAGGTATTTGGACAACATCGCATACGGATCCAAATATGGATCCTCAAAACTGCGCTCAGACAAATCTTGATATTTACACATATTCGCCATTAGTTGCGGCACTCACACAATTTTTTTTTTGGATATTTTCAGAGCTGTTCAAGCTGAAGAACTGATTTCTCACAGATTAATTTAATACAAAATTCTGCTTTAAGAAAAAAAAATTTAGAATGTAAGCGTTGATATTTTAGAAGAGTTTTTTAATCGCTTGGCGGGAGCTATAAGCCCCTGTGACCTCTTCTGGGTACGGTACATCACTGGTAATCTGTACCTCACCTGGGGGTCACCCTTGCCATAGACTACATCATTTTTTTGCATTTAAATTTCTTCGTTGACTGGACCACCTATTTTATTATAACTTGCTCTAAAGGGCAATATATTGGTTTCGTGTTAAAAAGAAATTGCGAGGTTGTAATCAAAACCAACACGACGATGATCGAGAAGTCCAAAAAAAAGGGCTCTAACAGTTTAGATATCGTGAATGACCAAAATAAATGTAAGAAAACTGCGTTTTAGGCTTTGCGCTAAAAAAAATTCACATAACGGCAATAGGCATTACACGATTTTTTGAGAAAGTGGTTTCATTTTTGGGTTATTCACGTATATCTTTTCCATGGTAAGACCGATTGTGTTATGATTTTGCAATATAGCGCTTCTCAGTAGTTCTAACAATATTGCATTTAAAAATTTTGAAGAAAATCATTCAAACTTGTGTTACTTTTGACTTTTTAATATTTTCTCGCATTTAAAAACAAATCTGTTAATGAACTAGAAGAGCAAGTTCATGCGATCCAGTCGTGCATATTTTTGATGTGTAAACTTCTATGCTGGCGGTAGAGTGAAAAAAAACGTGAACGTTCGTGTGCAACATTACGTCGTGCACTTTACGTTGTAGCACGTTACGTTACGAAATCTGATTTGCCCCGGCCAAAACAAATTGATTTTAACGCGACCGACAATTAGATTATATACTTTATCGCAACCACTCATTTATATTGTTTTTGCCAACGACGAAAGCAAATTGTTTTTAGCGCGACCGACGATTTTATCATTTTAACACTTATATTTTTATATTTTTTTCTATAATTTTAATTATTCCCCGAACAAAATGGACGCGACACTAGTAATTAAAAAGAAAACAAAATCAAAACAAAAATAATAATAGTCAGCTGTAGGGATTGATAATTGACTGTAGGTATGGTAGGATATCGGGTGCGTTCAGTGATACAAATCTGAACTTAATTTCTACGTTTACATTATACTGCTTTTAAACGATGCAATTTCTTCTTGCAATTTTTAGGCACGTAGGCGAGGGACGTAGGTGGCTGGGATATACAAAATAGCTGAGGTTGAACAAATTGCAGAGTTATCGGCTACTTCTGTACTTGCACAAAGTTAACATGCATTAAAAATCACAGCATCCAATTCTATAGGCGATTGATGGTGTCAATCGATTGAAACTGCGATTTTTAGTGATTTCCACTGACAACAACAGCAAATAAATATTTTAAAAACTCAAGATATATAATTCGCGCGCCGGCTATCTCATAGTGACATTCATTTGAGGTTCGTTCATTATAAAATTAAGATTGAACTTTTTGTAAGTTTTACTCGATGGAAAGATGGAGTGTTTCATAAGGGTTGCAAGTTCGTTGACAGTTCTAACTGGATATTTTAGTTCGGCCCCTGTCAGTCAAACCATTAAGTTCCTTTGGAATTTGGGTTCAGTGTCATTTAATTGAAACCACGGCTTTAGTTCTCTCCGCTGACAGTTGTTGTTTGTCGATGCTCAGAGAGTGATTACCATAAACATTAACCATGTGTAATGTGAAGTCATCTTAAAGTTGAGAGTGAACTACGAAGCAGGACCTTTCAGTACCAAACCTTCACCGTTCGTTGGACACTTCACCACCAGCCTTTTAGTGCTTGGAAATTTCGTTACAGCGGTTCCCCACTGGGTATTTCGCTACCGTTCTTTCAACACTAAGCTTTTTAAGCACTGCCTACAGATAGGTAATGTAGTGTTAATTATTCAATATGTTTCTTTTGATTACGTTCAGTAACAAAAATCCGACACTTGGACAAACGTTGACGTTTACACATATTTAACGGTGAGTCCCGGCACTCACATATTTTTTTTTATATTTTCAATAAGGGCCAGTTTTTCAGTGGTGAGTTAAACTAGAGTTGGTTAACTCTAGAAGTAAATTAACTCACAGTTAACTGAGGGCGCAGGTTTTTTGTAGAGAATTTATGTGGAAGGACTAAACAAACTCGGTGGATAAACCATCAAAAGCACTGAAAAACTAGACCTAAAACTCTATAAATTCATGTTCTTTTAAAAAAAAAAAAGGTTGCAATTGAAATAAGCACTTTGGCCATACTTAACTTTATGATGCCTATAGAAAGTTCCTGAGGTTGCTTGAGGCAACTGATTCACACCACATCATAGTCAATGATATAGCTGCACTCAATTTTATATATTCTCTACAAACACGCTTATAGTTGAAGAAGGGCTTTACACAAATATAGAAGACCTATTCTTAAGTACCTAGTGTTATCATCCATGGCGACAGCTGAAGCTGAAGACACACAGATTGTACCTACATATGTATACTCTGTACTATGCATATTTAAGTTCCTCAATGTACAACAAGAGCTCATATGTATGCGTATATATATTTGTGTGAAGGTATCAGCTAGAGGTAACATTGAGAAGCATCTAAGATGATATGTTTGCGCAGGCCGATGGTTATCTTGTTTCCATTAACAATGTGCGTGCTATTTGCATGGATTATTGATAAACTGTAAACATTTAAAGGACATTGCTGCTGCTTCTGCTGCTGCATCACCTTCTGTTGCTTTTGCTTCTGCAATGCATGTTCACAATAGAGAGTTCTGAGTTGAGTCCTTGCTGGGTGGATGTTTTAATTTGTTGTGGAGATGTACCTATATGTACCACAGATGATATACCTACAGGAAATTATTCGGGAACTATGATTATGTTGCATCATGTTCAAATAATATCGTAAGCTATTCCAAATATAAATTCAATGCAGATACTATGAAATCAAAATGTTTCGTTTAGGTACTTTCCTTTTCCTTATCTGGCACTAAAAATGTTTAAGAAAATTTTGAAAATATATTAAAGGGTGTTTTTAGACGTGTGGTTTTCAAGAAGAAATAAAACGCATATAATTTAATGTTATGTTCAAGAATTTAGCTATATTATAAAGACAAGGGTTTGCCATTATGTTTTAAAAATGATTTCGGGCAAATGGCCGCCGCGGATGGCTCGAATTAATTCCAGCCGAGAGGCCTAATTTTCGACCACTTTTTGCAGCAATTTGGGCCGTATGTCAGCAATAACGCGCCGAAAATTCTCTTCCAAGGCTTAAATTGTCTCAGGCTTATCTGCATAGACAAGCAACTTCACATAAAACCACAAAAAATAGTCCAGCGCTGTTGAATCGCACGATCTTGGAGGCCACGCCACAGGCCCACGATGTGAGATAATGCGCTCACCAAAAGTTTCCTATAATAAATTGATTGTTTCATTGGCTGTATGGCATGTAGCCCCGTTTTGTTGTAACCAAAGGTCGTCCACATCAACATCATCCAATTCAGGCAAGAAAAAGTCATTAATCATGGATCTATAGCCTTCCCCATTGACTGTAACATTATGGCCGGCTTCATTTTTATAGAAATATGGACCAATGATTCTCTCTGCCCATAGGGCACTCCAAACAGTGACTATTTGAGAATGTATCGGCGTGGTGTCTCAAAAATGGATTGTGGATTATGATCATTCCAATATACGACAATTTTGCTAATTAACTTACCCATTCAACCAAAAATGAGCTTCATCACATATTGGACGCAGCGCGCGATGCGTCGCGCGAACCGAACCATTATTTTGGTAATACATTTTCACTATTTGCAAACGTGTTGTTCAGGAATAAGTCTATTAATTGTAAAATGGCAAACCAAACTGAGCATAAATCAAGTGACAATTGTCAAAAAGACCAATTTCGAAAAAAGCATTGCTAGATTGAAAACCACACGTCTAAAAAAAACACTCTTTATATTTTTTGCAAGGGTACATTTTTTTCAAAAATCAATACATTTTTTTTTCAAATGTGTCATCATCTCATCTCGGCATTGAATTCCGAGACCTTTAACGAGAGTCAGTTGCCAAAATATAGCTATCCAAAGCCTTTTTAGGGTTGGTTCGAACTTCGAAGTACACTAATATCGTTTTGGATTGGCGTTAAATCTTCTGAACTTTACCCTTACATAAAAATATTATTCAAATTATTCTTTTCAAAGCTACTTCAATTGTGTCATGGAAAGGACAGCTTTTTAAATAAAGAAAGTCTAATCCTTTTACCCTATGGTTTTTCGTACTTTGAAGTAAGAATATCTCGCAAGTATCATTTTCTTATTCAGGAGTCAAAATAACCCTTTAAAACATTACTTTGTTTCTTAGATAGTTTGTTTCATGTAAATGAGTTGTGTCATGTGTCATCCAACTCTATATCCATCCATTGGTTAAAGCCACAATTAGTTTCATCAAAATTCATAACAAAATACAAAAATAACATTTTACAAACAAAAACTTCTCAAATTCTTTACCTATAGGTATGAAAAATAATTCTGAAAATATATCTCCAATCATTAAAAATTTCCAATTAATGTCAATCATGCGGAGGCAATTTTGAAATATGTAACATTGCCGTTCGGCGGTCATATTTTTAACACACCTCATTAATTTTTTGCAGCCATAAGTTCAGTGTCCGGTGCTATAGTATGGTGCTTTATTCTCTATACCTCAACCGACCATAACAGACGAATTTAAGCCAATTAATCCCATCTATCGGGATCAGGCTTTATATAAATGAGAAACTTCTACCATCAAGCATATCGTCGGTATGGTATATCGGCTGCCCAGTGGCAAGCCCATATAAATGTCAAAGCTCACTCACCCACGTTTTAAAAATTAATGTCACACAGCCCGTTTTCGATGTGCCAGCCAGCGAGCATACCATGGAACAATTCCAATATATCAATTCCTGGAAAAAAAAAATTGTGAAACGATATCACAGCGTGGAAGCTCGTTAAAATCAATTAGCTCGATTTTGTGAAAATCTTCCAAGCAAAATCACATTAAATTTATGTCCTCTCTGGAATGACTGGTATTTATGGGTTTCTACCATGCCATTGTGCTTTGCCACACTACCGTCGGCGTCGTTGTCGTCATCTCGTCGTGAGTTGATTCCCACCAGTATATACTTGATGCAACCAGTAGTGGAACTAGTCAATCACCCGGAACCCCACTCCTACAATATAGGGATAAACTCAAATGCAGTAACTACTTTATGCCAACCACAATTGCTTAACACGCTCGATCCTCTAAACCTGCACAAGAACGATGATGGTCCTCCATGCTTATAGAGAACCTGCTATGAACAAAAAAAGAGATACCAGGACTACGGGAAGGACTATCACAAAAACTGTCAAGGACGACATGACGCTGCTATACGGGAAGTGTGTTCCGACAGCACGAAGAGTAGTACAAAAGTTTTCTACAGCATATACTTGTGTGCTCGCGCAGCAGCACCTCCTCCTTATATCCTTGTTAAACATTGTCTTGCAACTGCAAAGACACTGATTGATAGATTGATTTGCCACGATTGAGGCAGGCGGATTCGTGGTCGTTGAGGTACTGGCTTGGTTGGCTGGCTGGCTCGTTGCTCTCCGTCCGTACCTGGTTTGTAATTGAATTCAAATCAATCCTCGTGAGCCATCGATGTTTGATGAATGCAGAAATGGATTTACTTAAGCCTAGCCACCTATATAGACACACAAACGTGATTAAATTAAATTGACATAAAGCAGGTTAGTTCGGCATAAATTAAATATGCGAACAAGAGATTTTCTAGAATGATATTGTAAATTTAACTTTGAAAAGAATTGAGCTTCCTCAAATGATGTGTGGTATGTAATACATATGGACTGAATTCACTTAAAAAAAAAAATTCTTTTGACCCTATAAGGATTCTATAGCAGCTAAATTCTAAAGGTTATAGTGTTATATTGTCAATATTCTTGCAACTATACTCTGTCCAACAAAAATAGGCAGTACACGTCTTATGGGAAAGCTTTTTCAAAATCAGTAACGTGCCATATTTTTGCACCATACTAAATTTAAATAACTCCTCCACAAAAAGTGTTTGCCCGCCCGTGAATTTCCAATAGCATCGGACACAGACCCAACGTCCTGTTCAAGGCACATCTGAGTGTGCAGTGTGCACTGAATTGCTGTGGTCAATGGCGATTGGCTGCTGCTTAATGTACATTCAGAGTTACCCGTGTCCATTTGGTAATTCGTTCAGCTTTTTTTCCTTGAGTTTCTGTTAAGATGCTTTTGATTTTCGAGCTTTAAGAAAAAGCTTTTAATGATGAGTGCTATCGTGTACACTACGACAACCCTTTGAAAGCTTTAATGAAGGATAGATTTATGGATATGATTTATGAGAGGCAAACGTCCTATCTTGCCTACACTGCCAATTTTTGTTGGACAGAGTATAGATTCAAGTTGCTAGATTTTAGCAGCTAGATTCTAATGGCTATAGATTACTGCAGGTAGTGTTGTTGTTCTAGTGTTGAGACTCTAACATCTTGATTGTATTGGATAGATTCTAGTTTCTAGTTTCTATTAGGTAGGACTACGGGAAGGACTACGGAGAAGATTGTAGCAGCTATATTCTAGTGGCTAGATTTTATAAATTAAATTCTAGTGGCAAGACTCTAACATCTAGATTAAAGCAGCTTGTTTCAAGTGGCTAGATTCTAGTAGCTAGCTGGATAAATTCTAGCGGCTGAAATCTAGTATTTAGATCCAGGTAGCTTGATACTAGCGGCTAGCTTAGTGGCTTAATTCTAGTAGCTATAGATTCTAGTGGCAATATTCCTGTTGCTTGCTAGATGTCTAGATTATGGCACCTATATTCCTACAACTATAGATTTTGTGACTAATTTCTAGCGATAAATTTCCAGTGTCTAGATTATAGCGGATAGATTTTAGGAGCTACATTCTAGTGGTTATATTCTGGTTTCTAGTTGCTAGATTCTAGTGTTTTTCCTCCGGGAAAAATTCTGAAATATTTTATTATGCATTAATACACTCAGAACTCTCTAAATCAAACTTGAAAGTAGGTTATAATAATAATAATTATAACTTTATTCGTGTAAGACCTTATGTCTTTTAAATGGAACCTGAACTGCACGGGACTAGTTAAAAGAAATAGAAGGATACGAAAGAATATTTACTGAGACAGTGGAGTGATAAATAAGATATTGATCCCATACCTCTAAGTTAGGAGTCAAGCACTACATCTTCGACTGCGCCATTGCCAGAAATATTTCAAGATCTTACGAACCTGGAGACAAAGTCGTAGGTAAACATTAATTTTAGTACCAATTTATTAGTGATTTAGTAATTGTTTGGTACAATTTTAGTACCAATGCAGTACTATTAGATTCAATTTTAGTACGAACTTGACCAAACTTACGCTTGTGGTTAACATAACTGTTATATAGCCACACATTGAAAATAGTGTAATGTAACGTAAGCATTTAACGTATTGAAATAAATGAATAGATGTCAATGGTTCAATATTGTTATGACATGTTATTACAAATGGCGGAGGTATGTGGGTTCGATTTTCAGCCTCGTCCACCTCGTGCCTCTCACCGTAGCCGTTCGGATGTGGCACAAAATTGTAGGTCCTCACCATTTCTGTAGACACGCACTCAGGAATGGTTTAGAATTGCAAATCACCTTGCTAGGCTCTGGTTCTTCATGAGTTGTCGCACCACCAAATTTGATTTGTTTAATGTTACGACATCTTTAACGAGAAAATTTTAAAAAGTCAAAAGTACTAAATATGGGTTTTTTGTTTAAAAAAAATTTGTTCTGAAAACTTTTAATGTAATAGTGTCTTAACTATTTAGAAGCCCCACATTGCAAAATTATAACAAAATCGGTC
The DNA here is from genome assembly GCA_932273885.2 of Leucozona laternaria. Classification (NCBI taxonomy): domain Eukaryota; kingdom Metazoa; phylum Arthropoda; class Insecta; order Diptera; family Syrphidae; genus Leucozona; species Leucozona laternaria. The sequence goes on along the minus strand of OW026368.1, from coordinate 24,437,546 downwards.
TAACCATTGAACCTTAAAACGCAGTTTTTTTTACATACATCTTCTTTCACTACAGACACGAAGTTTAATCAAAATCGCTAAAACCGTTTTTGATAAAATAAATAAAAAACAAACAAAATCGTTGTTCCAGCTGCCCGTTTAAGATGAACTAAAACAACAATTTGAATTTCTCATCTAGAAGATCACATTTGCATGTGATTATGCTCTGTACCAAATCAAGGTTTAGGTTTTAGCTCAAATTACAGTGGACGCACAGATACCAAGCTGCACAGACCGACAGACGGTATGATGGAACCTGTTCGGACTTCCCGATCATCGTTTTATTAACTTTGATTAAAACCTCGAATTTTTTTTTTCAAACGAAACCAATACTTGCCCTGTTGTGAACTTTTTAGAGCCTAGATAGTACCCATACACAAATGTGAACAAGAACTTGTCGCTCCACCATACTAAATTTAATTTATTTACAAAAAAAAAAAAAACCATGTCTTGTTATTAAGTTCTTTTCTCAAAAAAAATTATAAATTGTTTTTTTCTGAATTCTAAAAATTAAACATGTGCCCTATATTTTATGCCAACATTATATTTAAATTCAAGCTGTTTTATTCCTTCTCATCACACATACATGTGTACATACATTTTAAGAAGTATCTCAATCTTAAAGACATATAAGAACATAGTTTAGTAGATAAATACTGACCTACATTTATCTAAGTTGGCGCAAATGTTTATGACTTATTCGTTCTTTTGCCAACACTTACCTACATCATTAGAATAAAACCCACGAAGCCATATAAAAAGGTTAATTAGACTATCAAATTATTGCTGAACCGGTTAAAGAGCTTAAATCTCTGTATATCGAAACACTTTTACGAGATGCCACCTGATAGAAACCTCATAAAATCTTGGATTTTTATTTTAATTAGATTTTAGTTGTCGTATCACCTTTAAGAATCTTTAAGAGAAAAGAGGTCATTGGGCTTGGACTACCGAACTGTAAGCATTAAAGCTTTAAACTGATTTGTATAAATGGGGCTTGTATTGGTGAAATGAGAGCAATTCTCATCAATCAACTGCAACCTCTTGGTCTCTCCCAAAGAATGCCAATATTTGTAAACTTCAAAACCTATTGAAGAAGAGAAATTTGTTAAAAAACATGAAATCCTTGAATTTATTGTTTGTGGTCACATTGCAGTTGACCTGTTTTTGTACTTTAATTAGTGGTAAGTTACAGAGTAAATTTTTAAAAATTCTCCTCTAACCAAAATCCCTTTTTTCCCTGACAGCAAAGACGGAGTCCTTAGCCACTGCAGCTGCTATTCCCTTTCAATTAATATCACCCGCTGAATACAAAGCTATTTTAGAGCTAAGCAATGGCAATCCTTTTGTCACGCAAAACAGACTTCTCAATAGTGGTTCACAAGTTGTAACTGACATTATTAACAACATTGTCGATGGCCTGATAAGTCCCGTCAATATAACTGGTTTGGATCCAATTTACAATTCGATTTTGAAGCCAACAAGCGGTAAGGCTCAGGGTTATCCATTTTGTGCCATCCAAACGAATCGAAATACACAGCACTCTCAAAGAAGCTACGATGCAGTTGTCGACCCCGCTAACAATTTTGGAACATTTTCTATCAATTTCTATCAGCATGGAACGGTGAATATTGATAACTATGATGAAGACATAAGTATAGATGAGGTGGAACCAGACTACCATAACCATAACCAGAAGCCATCAAGTCAGGCAGGATTGGGTGTACCATCAAGTATTGCAATTCCAACAACGGCCATCAACTCTGGTCCATCAACTGATGCGAACAAAGATAAACCTGTTGCACCGGTTATTAACTGCATTTTAGTTCTAAAAGAGCCATCACAACCAGCTACTCCACCTCCAACCACTACTCCTACTCCTGCTCCCACTCCTCCTTCAACTCAACGCCCTCATAATCGCCCATCTATGCGCCCATCATTTTATCCACAATTTCCAAGTATATTAACACCCCCTCACCAGCCCCGAGATCCAAACTATTCGATTGGTCCCTACCAAATCGTCCCTATTCCCTACCCACCATTCCTCGGCTTGATTGGACCAGCATCAGGTACGCCGGCGAACTGGCCCAATTGGCCAGGCTCTCAAGCACTTGGATCAAATAATCCTGGTTCTGCAATTACGCCAACATGGCCATCATCATATTGGTCAATAGCTTCTCCGTCCGTAGCCTCACAGGGCAACAAGAATCCACAAACTGCTCCAACATGGCCCTACTTAGCGATCCCTTCAACCAACCTCCAACCTGCCAGCACTCATGTTCCCACGACATCACCTTACATGCCAAGTTCTTTCTGGACATCAGCAATCAACCCTGATGCTGGAAATCCCGGCCCTTCTCCAAGTATTTCGATCCATTCAAATCCAAGTGCATGGTTCCGTCCTCCTCCAGCTGGTGCATTATTTAATCCGAATCATTTCCTGCCACAACAACTTTACAATGCAAACGCCGTCGACGAGATTAGGTCTGCTGCCATAAACGATGAAATTCCTCCCGAATATAGCGAAAACCAATTGCTCTCCCAAATTGGAGATGAACATGAACATGAACATGTTGTTGATACAATTCAACGTTCTCACAAACAGCAATCTTGGCACGTGGGGGCGAAATAAATTCGGATTTTTCAATTTCAAAAATACAATTCAAAGTGTGAAAAATAAATGTAAAAAAAAAAACTTCAGTTTTAAATAAATTATTTGTATTTCGATTTGTATTAACAGTCGACACCCCTCTTAACTGTGGGACACAATAATTACCGGACGAGACTCGAAAAATGCCAATTTATAACAGTTATAACAGTTTTTCGCCATTAAAAGTGGGTGTGCGTTAACGCGCTTCGCGTGACTTGAAAAAAAAGTCTGGGTGCCTGAAGTAAGCCCACCGGCCGGCAGAGGACCCTGGCTCTTAGGGGCCGCATTAACAGTACTTTTATAAACCAAAACTGTTATAATTGGCATTTATAGTGTCACTTCCGTAATTATTGCCAGCTTGTAGGATGATTTCAGATAAATATAAGTGGAGTTCTTATTCAACTGAGCTTCGGAGTTCTGTCAAAACAAAGCAGTGCCTGCTAACCTTATCATTTCTTGATAATTTTTAATTCTAGGTTATTTTTTTATAAAAAAATCTTTTTAAACCAAAAATTTAGCATTAACAACCGTGACAAATGACTAGAAATGAAAGAAAGAAATTGAAATGTCAAAACGTGTATGCGGTTCAAGATGGATGAGTAGAATAAGTTCAAAATTTTCATTTGAGTTGAAAAATTTTGTGTAAGTCAAACGGATTTTTTACTTAGGCAGATCTTTGCGAAGTAGTTTGTTTGAAAAAAAAAGTTCCGCAAAGCGCTCCCACACAGTGGACCGTTTGTTGACTATACGGCGAAAAAAAAAATCATTTCCCACGAGATTTCTTGGTGAAAATCAATCATATTTGCTTTATTCACTTAATGATATGAGAGGACGCTGAATGGCTGAATAAAGTGCGGTATACTGCGTATTTGTTTCCATTCGATATGTAGGGGCTTAACAATAATACTACGTTTTCACCAAGAGGTAATCCGGGATTTAAGGTAGGAGATTTAAAATTAATCTTGAAGTGTTTTCACCCCAAAAAAGGAGATTAATTTGACGTTTTCAGTCTGAATTGCCATTCAATTGTCAACTCAATTTGACAAGAGTATCTAAAACAAATATAATCGGCAAACGTGTAGCAAACGGAAAAAACAATTTTTGAGCAATAAAACAATTAATTTTGAATAAACTATTTATTTAAAATGAGTCTAGTAACCTAAATCTATTGTTATCACACCATTTTATTCTTCAAAATAACATTAGAGTGAGTAAATTTAATAGGAAATTTCATAATTACAGAAAAAAAAACACAATTTTTCGGCCCACTCTTCAATGAGAAGCTCCCCATCCCCCAGTGTCTAGGTTGTCCGTTGTTTTTTGTTTGTTTTGGTTGTTGCGTTATCTGGATTTTGTATTGTTTACCAAAATATTATTATAAATATATTAAATACATTGTAAATACTTGCATTTTTATTCCTACAGCCAACGCGCAAAAATATTTTATAATTTCTTTTGATTTCAGTGGAAAAACTGTAGCAACCTGCATTTAAACCACGTAAAATAATGATAAAATATATGACGACCAGAATCAAACCAACATGCGTTTGCGTAACAGGTGTCAGCAGTGTTGCCATTGAGGAATTTAAAATTGTCGTCGACAAAAAATTGTCACGAAGTAGCATGAGAAAAATTTTTGTATATAAATATTTAAATGCGAAACAGGAGTAGGTATAGAAAAATCAATCGGAATCAGTAACTTGCAAACAAAGTAACAACAACTTTGTTTTTAACTTTTGTATTAAGACTGGCGGTCAGCCATCAGCCGAATAGGGGAATAACATGTAGCATACGAAAACATGCACGTGCCGTAACTATTCGGACTGGTGGAAGTGTGATCATAGCCTCTTCGCGGCGGCCGCTAGAAACAAGCCTTTAAAAGGTTTGGCTAGTATGATCAGGCTGGTTCCACAGGTTGGCAACAGGTTAATTCCCTGTTCCGTAAAACAAGAAGAATTACGAGACCAGCAACAAGCCTCGGAAACGGACTGATCTCACGACGACAACCCACGCAAAGAAAACGGAATAACGATTTACGAATTTTCTTATGGAACGTACGATCGCTCTATAGAGCTCGAGCTGCTCAGCAGCTAGCCGATGCCCTGTCAAAATATAAAGCTGACATAACAGCACTTCAAGAAATAAGATGGACAGGGAATGGTGTTCTACAGAAGAAAGATTATGACTTATACTACAGCTGTCATACAAAACACCATGTGCTCGGGGTAGGCTTCCTAGTCGGCGAAAAAATGAAGTCTGCCATCATCGGCTTTAACGCTATAAGCGAAAGGCTATGCACCCTTCGCGTGCGAGGCAAATGTAAGAACATCAGCCTCATTAACGTTCACGGACCTACGGAGGAGTCCTCAGACGAAGAAAAAGAGACTTACTACGAACAAGTCGAGAGGGCCCTCAATGCCTGTCCAAGGTATGACGTAAAAATCATCCTTGGGGATTTGAATGCAAAAATAGGTCGGGAGCCGGTATTCAGGCATTACGCAGGCACCCATAGTTTGCATGAGAACACTAATGACAATGGACTTCGAGTCTTAGAATTGGCAGCATCGAAAAACATGGTCGTTGCGAGTACCAGGTTCCCGCGTAAAGATATCTACAAAGCCACCTGGGTATCACCTGATGGAGTCACTCGTAACCAAATTGACCACGTGTTGATAGACCGTCGTCACTACTCGAACTTGATGACGGTACGAACGTACCGAGGTGCCAATATCGACTCGGATCACTATCTTGTTGGTATGGTTTTCCGAGGGCGGATTGCCTTGCGAAGACGTATTGCATCCGCCGATCAGGTTCGAATCAACACGGCTGCTCTGCGCAATGAAAACACCAGTAACACCTTTGGTAATGCGTTAGGACTCGCCCTAGAACTGGGTAGAGTAAGTCCTGGAGCCAGTATGCTGGGCGTAGATGAGAAGTGGACACGCCTTAAGAATACTGTCATTAGTACTGCCAACTCCATCTTAGGCAGCAGTCGTAGAAATCGGAACGACTGGTTTGATGATGAATGCAAGCTAGCGACTGAACGTAAGAATGTTGCGTACCGAGCAATGCAACAATCTCATAGAACGCGGGCACGCGAAGACGAATATAAAGAGCTCAGAAGAATTGAAAAACGGCTTCACAGACAGAAAAAATCAGCCTGGGAGAAGAACATAATCTGTGAAATAGAGAAAAGCCGAGAGCGAGGTCCGCACCAGGCGCGGAAGTTCTACCAATCCGTCCGAAACATGACGCAGTACACACCACGCTGCACATACTGCAAGGACGGAGAGGGAAATCTGATCACCGATCCTCAAAGCATACTGGAGCGATGGGAAGTGTACTTCAATGAATTGCTAAATGGTCAGCTCACTGCAGAAGTGGAGGCTCCACTACTTCAAGAAGAGTACCCTATGTTGCCGCCACCAAGCATAGAAGAGGTTGAGAAGGCTATAGGCCAGCTAAAGAAAAACAACACGGTGGGCCAGCTTTACGTCAAGCAATTCATGAGATTATAGTGCACGTGTGGGAGCATGAAGAAATTCCAGAAGACTGGCGAAAAGGTATCATTTGCCCCATACAATTATACAGCAATTATAGAGGTATCACGTTGTTGAGTACCGCCTATAAGATACTCTCCTCTATCCTACAAGACCGGATAACCCCATACGCTAAAACCATCATCGGACAATATCAGTGTGGTTTCATTCCAGGCAAATCAACAACTGATCAGATCTTTACCCTTAGGCAGGCGATGGAAAAATGTCTAGAATTTAACATCCCAACATACCACCTGTTTATAGACTTTAAGGCCGCCTACGATAGCATAGCCAGGGTAGAACTTTACAAAGCCATGAGAGAATTCGGCATCCCAAATAAATTGACACGACTATGTAGGTTGACCATCACCAACGTAACAAGCCAAGTAAAAATAGCCGGATTGCTATCCAAACCAATCAACATCTTTAATGGACTCCGACAAGGGGATGGTTTGGCCTGCCTCCTCTTCAACCTGGCGGTGGAGAAAGCAATCCGTGACTCTGGCACGGCAACAAGAGGGACCATCGTCAACAGGTCCAGCCAGATATTGGCTTACGCAGACGACATCGACATCATCGGAAGAACTGAGCAAGCTGTACATGATTCCTTCATCCAGATCGAGCAGGCGGCACAAAATCTGGGGCTGCACATTAGTGAAGGTAAAACAAAGTACATGGTGGGGTCGAATGCGAGAAGAGCAGTTGGTCAACCAATCAAGGTAGCGTAGCACGAATTTGAAGTGGTGCAATCCTTTAAATACCTTGGGTCAATAGTAGCAGCCGATAACAATATAGAAGAAGAAATACGCGGGCGGCTTCTCAAATCCAACAGAGCCAGAAATCTCACCATAACTTCAAAACTGCTGCTGTACAGGACCATGGTCCTGCCAGTACTCACATATGGATCCGAGACGTGGGTGCTTAGCAAAAGGCACTCCGACCTCTTAGCCGCGTTCGAGAGAAAAGTCTTAAGGAGAATAGTTGGCCCCATATGTGAGGAAGGACGATTCCGGAGACGGTACAATCATGAATTGTACGCAATCTACCTTGAAGCAGATATCGTGACAAAAATTAAGCTCGGTAGACTCCGGTGGGCAGGGCACCTAGCTCGCATGAGCGAAGAGGAACCTGCTCGGAAAGTTCTTTGTGGTGCATTCTATGGTAGACGACAGCGTGGTAGACCATGCTTGCGCTGGAGAGATGGCGTAGACCAGGACGCCAGGGTGCGCAACTGGATGGCGGCGGCTCGAGACCGGGATGGGTGGAGAGACTTGTTGAAGGAGGCCAGGACCGGACCCCGGTTGTCGAGCCGACGATGATGATGATTAAGACATTTTATTTTTAAATAAGTTTCGAATAATTTATTCGTAGTTTAGAAAATTCGTATAGTAAATTCCATCGCGTAATTTTTTACATACATTATTTTTAATAGTTGACAATAAAAATAAGAAACTTAAGTTAAATTCATATTTAAACAGATAGGTAACGTTTATTTTCTTAGCTATATGATTATGCACTATTACAATTTTTTCATTACAATTTTTATTAAATAAATCAATTAAAAGCCTTATTATGATGGTTTTCACGAATAACAATTGGCAATTCCGTGTAAGGGTTGGCGAAATATTCACCTAAAATTCTTTAATCATCGCCCTTAAGCCTTGCACGCTGCTAATGCGCCGCGCCGTTGATTTTCAAACGTGTGATGTGTTCAACTTGTGCTGCCATTTCCCGGAAACGTATTTAAAATAATCACAAGTTTGCAAATTTTACGGATGAAATTTTTTTTTAAAAATTATGATTTTCTACAAAATCAAACTTATGGTTTTTTTGTGCTCAGCTTATGCTGCTATTCGTCGGGAGGCGTGAAGTTAGCACCGCCATTTAGATTTTCCAAAAAAAAGTTGTATTAATATCGAACAAAATTTCGAAATTCTGAAAATTATACGAACGACATTTTTTTACTGGGATTTTCGTCAAAAACAAAAGTTCAGCTGTTTTGTGCTGCCAAGTGCCGAAGAGAGAGAACAAAATTTTATCCGTAAAATTTGCAAATTTGCCAATAATTTGTTAAATACAATACTTGCTGCACTTTGCAGCACAAAAGTTGAACTTTTTTTGAAAATTGAAAATAGGGGTGCTAACTTCGTGCACATGAATAACTTGGAGTTTCGATAAAAATTTAATGTTCTTGTAAATCAGAATTACGGACAATAATTATCGAGCTCTCTTATGAGACTTATGCCTTACTGAAACATTGTCTGTTTATTTATTATTTATTATTTGTTTATTTCGAAAGTTTTAAAACAATTTTTTTACGGAAGCCATATCATAACATAACAGTGATCGTATCGTTATCGTATTAGCACTCATGCCAGCGCTCATACATACATATAAACTTTTATAACTTTTTGAATTTTTTCATGAGCATTTAAACCTTATTTTGTATCGATAATTACCGCCCTTATTCTGATTTACATTCGATCTATGTAAATTCGATAAAAAAGATTTCAAATACATCTTTTTTGAAATCCAAAATGCGTACAAATTGTCTTGTTGAACTGGTTGACTCAATTCATGATTCAGTTCGTGATTCAGTATTCAGTGCTTGAAAACACTTTTAAACAATGGCGTCTCTCTGTATCAAGCTTCTGAAAGCTTTTCATCGGATCGCGTTGGTCGGTCCAAAATAATTTCGCGAAAAGTTACCGACATTTTTTTTATAAATTGGAGGAAATATTTTTTTTAAATCCATAAAATAAGAGATTTCAGTTTTGTAAAAAAAAAAAACGCTTAACGGCTATCCGCGCTTGGGCTTAGTGATTAAGAACTCTTAACCATTCTTGTGTGCGTGTTGTTAATCGGAACCTAACATTTTTTACCAAATCCAACCCGAACGTCGCTTAGATGGGAGGCAATTTTACATGGCGAGATTTACTTTTGCAGGATTTGTCACTTCCTCGCAAAAGGAATAGAAAACCCATTTTTGTTTTTGAGATGGAAACCGATCACATTTTTATTTTATATTTTTGTTTATACCAAAAAAATACCCCATATTCACAATAAGTCATGTGTAAATTAAAATCGTTAGATCCGTTTTAGAGAAGCATAAGCTTTTTGCTTAAAGGATATGGAATTATTATTTTTAAAGATAAAATTTTATTTTTTAGGCTAAATAAAATGAAGTATTTCCTCTTGGCAATAAAGCTATAAGTTGATGTACAAGAGACAAGATCATCAGTTAGAAAAACAGAATAATTAAGTGATCCAATTTTTTCGAATTCTCATTGTCTTAATGTTAAGTTTGATAAAAATTTCCAATTATAGACTTTTTTCGGTATCCAAAACTTTTCCTTTAGAATCTGTATTCTAGAGTACAGTTGTGTCAGACAGTATAATTGCAACATTAAACATAACATTTAAGGTTGTCATTTTGCTTATTACAAACATACATGAGTTTTGAAAAAATTATGATAATTTTTCAGTCGCGTAAATGTATAGAATAAAACGCTCAGAGCTAGTTTTTTCGTGCTGAGTTAGCTGTGAGTTAAACGAAATTTAGTTAATTCTGCAAATAAATTAAACCCCAGTTGACTCAGAAACAGTTTTTCGGTAGAGTATTAACTTAAACTCCTAGTTCTCAAAATTCTATCGAAGTGTAACCCTAAAGAAATCAACATTTAACTACCGAAATCGAGATGGCGCTACAATTAAAATTGTCATACCCATAAATAAAGTGTCGTACCTTGATGTCGATGAATTCATTCAGTTAATCGTAAATTTAATCACTAAATTTGTTGACTTAACAAAGTATGTAAAAGGAGTTTTTTTTTTGACGTGTGGTTTTCAATCTGGCAATACTTTTTTCGGAGTTGGTCTTTTTGACAAATGTCACTTGATTTATGCTCCGTTTGGTTTGCCATTTCATAATTTATAGACGAACGACCATTAAACGCGTAGCACATTCGGTGAATGGGCCCAAAACGAGATGAACAACGATCCCGATTTTTCCAAGAAAATTTTGTTCTGCGATGAAGCTCATTTTTGGCTGAATGGGTACGTTAATAACCAAAATTGTCATATTTTGAGTGATCATAATTCACAAGCCATTGTTGAGACGCCATTACATCCTCAAAAAGTCAATATTTGGTGTGCTCTATGGGCAGAGAGAATCATTGGTCCATCTTCAAAAAATTAAGCCGGCCATAATGTTACAGTCAATGGGGAACGCCTTAGAGCCATGATTTATGACTTTTTCGTGCCTGAATTATAAGATGTTGATGTGGACGACTTTTGGTTCCAACAAGATGGCCGGCGCTACATGCCATACAGCCAACGAAACAATCAATTTATTGAAGGAAACTTTTGGTGAGAGCATTATCTCGTGTCGTGGGCCTGTGGCGTGGCCTCCAAGATCGTGCGATTTAACACCGCTGGACTATTTTTTTGTTAGGTTATGTGAAGTTGCTTGTCTACGCAGTTAAGCCCAAGACGATACACACCTTGGAAGAGAATTTTCGGAGCGTTATTGCTGACATACGGCCCCAATTGCTGCAAAAAGTGGTCGAAAATTGGGCCTCTCGGCTGGAATTTATTCGAGCCAGCCGCGGCAGCCACTTGCCCGAAATCATTTTTAAAACATAATGGCAAGCCTTTATCTCTAAAATAAAGTTAAATTCTTGGCCATAACATTAAATTATATGCGTTTTATTTCTTCTTGATAACCACACGTCTAAAAAAGACACCCTTTATATAAATTGATTGAAAAACATGTTTCAGGAGTTAATTCGAAAATAAAACCGAAATTATAATGATTTCGTACTGAAAAATTGAGGCTTATTAATTTTAAGTGCCACTTAACAGAAATATCGTTTTTTTTTAATTTAAAAAATGTTCAACTACCTATATTCACCTTTTCTACGGCTTAACATTGAATAAGTTTCGAGCTAAATATACAAATTAAATTAAAAGCCACAATGCCTTAAATTAACTTACTGAATTCATACCTAAGCCTAGTTATAGCCTTACCTAGAAACATAAACCATCATCATTCATTTTAACATTTACTTAGTTTTCTGTTTTGAAAAAGTTAAAAGTAAAATCCTGCTAAATCTGCAGCTTGGAATCTTTCTCACCCTCACCAGCGCCGCGTCGGCCGCCGGCCGTATGCCATGATTTATTTTCCTTTTGTTAATATGTAAATGCTATGCGGCACAATCTGAGCGTAAAGTCAAACGATATATATGTATTTAGAAGAAAAAAAATGTATACTTTCGTTTATGTTTGCTGTGTGCACCATCCAATTTTGTTCTGTGTGTTTTTTTTTTGTTGACACTCTACAACGCTGATGTATATTTTATTTTAACACTCTTATACTCTTGTACACCGTTTGGCTACCCCGGCGGCGGCGGCTCCAGCTCCAGCTCCTGCAGAAGCCCAGGCCCAGGTCGACCCTGTCCAACTTGGCCCGGTGTGGACTGAACCAACTCTCTCTACCACCCAGTCAAAGCGGAGCAGAGAAATAATAAATTTTTGTTTTATAAAACTTATAAGCCAAGCAAAAAAGGAAATGTTTGCATAAACCTCGTATTCATTGCAAGGACCTCTTTCTTGATTTCCGTTGGAGAAAAGTCATTAGCTTTCCAGTTAAATAAAAAAATTGAAGTAAAATTAAGGATGCATACAGTTTTTCGTGAAGAACAAAAGAACAAAAAAAAACAACTTGCTCAGACTCTGGTGGCAAGTAGAAGTAACTTCCCAGAAAGGGGTGCATGATGGCGGGTTGTTCTGCTTCAGCATTATTTGCATGGGAACTTGTTGGCTTCTAAATTTCATGTTTACTCTTGGTGTCGTTAGGGCTAATAATATAGGGTTCTTTTCTTTTTTTTTTAACCCTATGTGTATACCTACTGCCTTGTCCCATAACTCTTAAAGGCTTCCACATGCAGAATCAGGATTATAACTACGCCACTTCATGTGGTGTTTTTGCTTGACTTGCCTCGAGCTAGTTAGACCCATGAAAAGCTTTATTATGTGTATGTGTGTATATACTATAGATGTTGTACTGAAGTTTTGTAGGCAACTTTGGTCCCTTTTCTTACAGCAATACACATAGCTCTCTGGCTAATGATGGTCGTCGACTGTATAATTTATTTTATGAAAAAAATAAACCAGGACTAACAGCTCACTTTATGTCGAACGTTTCCGGTAGATGGTGCATGAATAGTATGTACTTATAAGGAAATTAAATTGCAAAAGCTCAGCTAACAAGGATATTATGTGGGTATAGGGGGAATCTTTTGATGTTGTTAGAATATTTATGGAAGAATTCAAATTAATAGGAACTATATATTAACCAGTAGAGTGCATCAGAATGTTAGTCTTTGGTATAAGGAAGTTTCTTATATGGTCTAAGGACAAGTTTTTCTTGTTAGTTTAAAAAAATAATTTTCAAGCGCGTATTGTGAAAATTAAAATGGAATTTCTACTTGCTCTTTAGGGCAAGTATTGGTTTCGTTTCAAAGGTTGTAATGAAAATTAACACTAACATGATTGAGAAGTCCGAAAAAGTGTTTTTCGTCATTCCATCCATATCGCGTCGGTTGGTGCGTCTGTGCGTCCACTGTAAATTGAGCTAGAGTCGAAACGGGTTGTCCGATTTGTATTAAATTTGGTACAGAGAGTTTTTATGTGAACCCATAGAGGGGAAATTCGAATTTTTGTTTTAGCTCACTTAGCACGGGTACCTGCCATACAAAAATGTTTGTTTTTTTTTTCGAATTTTCTCAAAAACAGCTCTAACGATTTTGATTAAACTTCGTTCCTGGAATTTCTCAAAGTAATTGTATGAAAACTGCGTTTCAGGCTTTTGGTGAAAAATTCACACAACGTAAATAGTCTATTCTATTAGAAAAAAAAACGATTGGCAGACACCTGGTGGATTATACTATACAAGCTGATTCGCATAAGGTGTGACAAACTTCTAGAGCGTGTAGGTTGGGTCTAGAGAAAAAAAATCGCATGTATAGCCAGGAGGGTTTATTTTCTAAAAAAATGACTTAAAAAAGAAAACATACTATTGAAAAACAACGGTTACACTTACAATGATACATTGTACACTTTTTTGTAAAGCTGCCAGAATTCTCTACTTTTCTTGTATTTTTAAATTAAGTTGTTTAAGAGAATAGTTTTTGAAAAATTAATTTTCAAACTCAAAATATTGAAATAGAATTTAAAAAAAATTGTTAAAACTAATTTTGTGTTGTTGTTTGCAATGCTCTTATAAATTTTTAGTCAAAAACCAAAAATATTACCAAATAGTTCCTTAAAAAATTAAAAGTAACAGAAATAAAATTCCCTCAATTTGACTCCAATCCGTTGCTTAAGTTGCTCTAAAGACCCTATTTCCACTAAGTAGGTAGTAAAATATATTTAGTTATTTTCAATTTTCTCAAAAAGTACTAGACAATTAAGCATCTCGTTTTCTGTTTTTGACTAGAAACTAATAAGTGCATTTAATTTTGAAAACAAAATTAGTACTTAAAATCGTAAAATTTTGAAAAAAAATTAGTTTGAATTTTTTTTTAATTTTTTTTTTCAAAATTTTAAGTTTGAAAATTTATTTTTCAAAAACTATTCTTTAAAATAACTTTATTTAAAAACATAATTAAAGAAAATATTTTTAGTCAATTTTTTAGAAAATGGCCCTTGCTAACTAATTCAGTTTTCTAAAGAAAAAGGTAGAGATTTTATCATCCAGGTTTTAGTGTTTGACTAAAAATTAATAAAAGCTTTGAATATTAAAAACAAAAATACTACCAAATAAGGTAAAATTTTAAACAAATTTTTTTTTTTTTTAAAAACAACTTTATTTAAAAACACAATAAAAGAAGGATTTCTGGCTTTAAAAAAAGCTTTTTGTCTCACCGTATGCGAATCACCCTGTATAACCTTGAAACATTAAAGCAAGTATACATATCCGTGCGATCTGTAGTAGTGCATTTTAGTTTTTAAAGTTCCTGAAAAAAAAACAATATGTTAATTAAATTACTAAATATATAAATGATAATTGTAAATCCCTAGAAAAGTCATTGCTCTTTGTGATTTATATATTCAGAGTTCACTGTCCGTTAAAAATGTTATAATATGTCAATCCACCAGCAATGCATATTCGAATTATTTAAAATTACTTGTTAAATGATGTCATTCATTCTGTTTGACAGTTTACAAAAGTTACAGAATCAAGGTAGGGCTCCATTTGGCTATAGCACCCACCTTACATACTATCAGACATCCAATTTAAATCTGAATGGAATTTAATACAAAGCTATAAAGAAGCTATAAAATCAGTTCCTATAGAATTATATAGTACCCTTTTTACTTGCGATATAGGTACTATATGGGAAGTTATGGATTCGTACAAAAAATCGAACTCGAGATTTTGATCAAACTTTACATTACGATGATAGAGAAGTCAAAAAAAGTGGGTCTCGCAAAAACGTCCGTCTGTCTGTCTGTCTGTCTGTCTGTCTGTCGGTTCGACTACAGCCTAAACGGATGGGTCGATTTTCTTTAAACTTGGTATCTAGCGTTTTTTGGACATTCCCCCCACCCGTTTTCTTCTCTTTTTTTTTAGGACCAAAACTAACAGTAGCTGTCATACAAAATTTCTTGGCCAAAAAGGAAAAACTTATTTTTCTCAAATCCAGCGGTACCGAATTTGTTTTTAAGAACTCAATAAATTTAAATAGTTATAAGTTGCCATTTAATAAAAAAAATGGTTCCGAAAAATGGTTATTAATGGTACCTCCCAAAGAACCATTTTTTTAATTTTCGCTTTTCTCGAAAACGGTTAAACTGATTCTGATCAATTTTTTTATAAAGAAGTATTGACACATTCTAAATAATATTGTGTACCAAAATTTTCAAAAAAATATTTTTTAGATTTTTAAAAAAAGTTTTAATATTTTTTTTTGAAAACTCAATATTTCAAAAACGACTTGGTCGATTTTTATTAAACTTGGTAAATAGCAGTTTTTTAACTTTATCTAGAAGATTTTTGACAAAAATTATTCTAATACCCAAAAATAACGGTGCCTCCCATACAAATGTTAAAAAACCGTTAAGAAAAATATTTTGTTTCTCAAAAACGACTCCTACGATTTTCAATAAAGTTTTTTTATGTATTAAAATTTGTACGATCTACCATTTAAAATTTTTAAAGTTTATATTTTAGGTTTATTAACAGTACCTCTCATAGAACGGTTTCTTTGATTTTCGACTATCTCAACATCTGATCAACCGAATAAAATTAGATTTTTTATACAGAAGCTTGTAACAAATATAAATAAAAGTGCGTATTAAATTTTTCTAAAAAATGATTTTTGGATTTTTAAAAAAAAAATCAAAATTATTTTTTGAAAATTCGATATTTCGAAAACTGGTAGCAGATTTTTTCGTGAAGTTCAATTTTTAACGCAACATTAATAAATGCTTTAAATTGGCGTACCAATTATTTTTCTCAAAAATGTTAACGAAACTTTATATATAAAAAATTAATTATTTTTAAAACCGCGCCTACGATTTTCAAATTTTTTTTCTCATAAATAAAGATTTATATAAGAAATCAGATGGTGTACATCGCGTTGGGTTAAAACGGATTCAAAGTATTTTAATCAATTTCTTTCTAATTTTGTTGATTTGAAACAATGTACCAGTTTAAATAATATAATTTCCTTTTATGCATATTGCAAATGTGCAACACTAGCCTATATTGTTAATTTTTGTATACTCACATAATACCACCTGAAACTAAACTAAGATTTGGCAAATGGATAACATATATACTACTATAGCTAATTTATTTCAGACTATAGAACCACAATGTGATCGCGCATAAGAGCAAGTTCGTGCGACCCAGTCGTGCATATTTTTTTTAAATGCAAACAAAATGTAATATACAAATGTGAGGTTTGATTTTCGTTAAAATACTCGAATTTGAAGTGTTTACGAAAGATTATAGACTTATTTAAGAGGAAACGAGAAACGACACAAAAAATTATATTGAAATTCCTAGTCTCTCCTTCTGTCCAGATGTCATGATAACATATCATTTTTCATCTAAATATAACGTCCCTTATATACCTAACCTTTGAAGCAGGAAACTAACGTCAAGAGAACTATACTGGAACTACCTTTTTTTTTAATAATAGTAATAACATGGAAAATAACTTCACTTTTAATGGGAAATAACTTCACTTTATATAGGTGAAGTTCTTTCCCTATTTCATCTGAAAATTATGTGAGATTATTTTACACCTGTAATTTGATGATCACCGAATCGCCGAAAACATATGTCAAATCGGTTAACCCATTTACTGTTTTTGTAGAAACCTGATAATAAAGGCGTCTGAACACTCCCTAAGCAAAGCAACAGGGTTTCGTGAGTGGAACAGAGGACTCGAGAAGGAAATTAAAATCACTTAAAAGTGAATCTCTTTCACGAAAAAAAGTGAAGTTATTTCTCACTTGTAATGGGAAAGAAATTCATCAATAAAATGTGAATATATTTACCCACTAGAGGTGAAGTTATGTCCCATGTGAAGATATAACTCCCGTGAAGTTAATTCCATGCACTTTATACCTTCATATCTAAAAAAAACATCTTTTTAGAAAAGGATCTAAGCTTAAGAAGAGATTCAAAAGTCGAGGTCATAAAAATTATTTTGGAGCTTGACTTCGAACAAGTTCAGCGATATTGTTTTCATTGGAAGCTGAAAAATTAAAATTAATTTGCAATAAACAGAATATATTTTTTTAAGAACTCCTTTGTCTGAAGCCCAAAGGGAAATGAGAAGGAACTGGCGCAAACTAATGATCGTAGTAGACATCCACTGCCGAGTAAATGTTTGGTAACGCCCCTTGGCATCTGATGGTTGGATCAATGTCTAAATATAAAGGAGGTTTCGCCCCAACACTCCAGTTAACAACAAACAGAAACAAGGTGATTCGATACATGACATTCATCAATCCCAATTATTGCTTATAATAAATGCCAAGTTGGGGTCTTGAAAGGCAGCGATTCAACTCAGAAGCCGCCTTGGATTATACAGAAAATTATAGTTGGAATAAACCCAATACTATTTCAAACAGCTTCCATATACAACTTTGCCAACATATAAACAGAATTATAATTTTATATACTAAAGCTGATTCGCGATCACATTGCAAGACTATTTTCTTTGACGAATAGCTAAATTTTTGGGGTTTACTGCCCTTACGAACAATTTGATAAGATTGTTTATCTGAGTACCCTGTGTGTCCAGGCCTGTATATGGAATCACACATAAATGCTCTGTATCAAATTTGAAGCAAATCGGCTCACCCTTTAACGCTCTAGCTCAAATAACAGTCGACGCACGGACATACACAGACCGACAAACGATATTTTTTACTACAACCTAAAAATTTGTTTTTACACGAAACATATACTTGCCCTATAGAGCGCTCCCATGTTAAGCTGTTACTATTTCTATGTGGTGTATCATTGTTTAGCAGTAGAACCAGTTTTAGTGGTTTATCAATGAATTATCTTACGGTATTTTTTGAAAAGTTGAATAGCCGCTTGCCTTTCAAAGGTTAAGGTGAATATTCCTTTTGGTAAGAAATTTTAAAGGTATAGAGCTGCAAATCCTGCAAGATTCCATCCACCGCGCACCGGAACGAAGAGCCACTATGAGTGGACTAAAGTCCATTACAAGCTATTTTGAATCTATTTATGTGTTAAGGTTAAAATAAGCCAAACAAATATATGTCACCTTATAGACACAGGAAAATAAATACATTAAATTGTAGGTAAATGTAGGTGATGCTTGAAAATTAACAAAAACAAAATAATGAGCGTAAAATTGACTGAATAACTGAATACAACATTTACTTGCAACTGTTTTTTTTTTCTCTTCTAATTAATTGCAATTAAAAACCATTAAATAATTTAAGAACCGAGAAGAAAAAATGAAAAAAATTAGCAATTCTGACTGTAAATGCGAGTTTGCGAGTATAATGCATGTAGGTACATAGACATAGTATGCACCTATATAGGGTGATACGCATAAGGTCTGACAAAAGGGTAGAGCATTTTGAAACAAGACAAGACAAAAATGGTGCAGGAGGGGGGGTATATTCCCCCCGTTGAACCGGGAGAGGCAATTTTATAAAAAAAAATAACTTATAACAGAAAACAAATTATTAGAAACAATGGTGACACTTAAAATGTCTTTTTCTTAAGCCGGAAATCTCTTCTTTTAATTTATTTTTTAAATATAGTTGTTTTGGTGAACAGTTTTTGAAAAATTAATTTTTAAACTCAATTTAAAAAAAAAAAAATCTTCAAAATTGTACGTTATTAACTAGTATTTTTATTTTTAATATTCAATGCTCTTATAAATTGTAAGTCAAATACCAAAAATCAAATGCCAAAATTTCTTCCAGTTCTTTAGAAAATTGAAAATAACAGAAATAAAAAATGTCCTAATTTTAATCCAATCCGTTGCTTAAGCTGCTCTAAAAATCCTATTTCCATTAAGTAGGTAATAAAATAGAATCAGTTATTCTTAATTTTCTAAAATTAATAAGGGAATTGAATTTTGAAAACAAAAATAGTACTAAGTACTGGTTTGAATTTTTTTTTCATTTTTTTTTTAATTTTGAGTTTGAAAATAACTTTTTCAAAAACTTTTTACTAAAATTAACCTACAATACATTAACATAGTTATAACATAGCATTAAGAAAGTAACTGTGGTTTTTTAATATTTTTTTCTCTTTTAAGCCATTTTATTAGAAAATTGCCCCTACCGACTAAACGGAGGGGGGAGGAATAGAACCCCATGGCATGATAGAGAACTCAAAAGATGTTGGTCCCGCAATTCTGTCAGTTGATTGAGGATGAGGTACAGAGAGTACCTCATGCTCAATCAACTGGCTAAGCCATGGAAGCAATTTTTTCAAAATTTGAAACTTAAGGTTATTTACAGCCATATTATTGACTTGTTTCAAAACTAGTTTCAGGGCAGAACTAGTTTTAAAGATATTTGGAAATGGACAAATCGATATTATTCTAAAATATTTTGACACCAAAACTCGAAAACTTAAAACTAACTTTGGATAAAACTCCTAATTCATAAAACGGAGCAAGTTTTGGGAATCTAAACTTCTATAAAACCAGTTTTGTTATTAAACTAGTTTTGGAACAAGTCAATAATATGGCTGTTAGTGATTCCCTAAAGGGAAAATTAATTTTTTTTTTAAGCTCAAAAAATAACGGCACCTGTCATATAACCGTTGTGAAAAAAAATAATTTATTTCGAAAATAGTAACTCAGTTACGTAAAATGTTGAATAAAATTAGAAAAATTATACGGATTAACCGATTTTAACAGAAATGTTTGTGTGGACTTTTATAGGTATGACATGCATTTTGTCTACAAAAATATTTAACTAATAACTACCCTATTATAACGATGCCTATTAAGAACCGTTTTTTGAATTCTCGACTAACGAGATGTTACCTACCTGTCCGATTAAAAAAAAAAAAATTACAAGAATATACAAAAATTCAGAAAAATAATCTTTCGATTAAAAAAAATACCATTTGATTTTTTTTTAAATCAATATTTAACCATTTTTTTTATTTTGTATTTTGGTTTTATTTTTTTTATAAACTTCTTAAAAATGGCACTCAAATTTGTTTTTTTTTTTTTTAAATGTTGACGAGATTTTTTACATATTGATTTCTGGCTTTTAAGTCGTGTTTCTGTTGTTTTTTTAATAATTTCTATTTAAAGGGAAATTTTTAGAAAATTCCCTGCCTCGCATAATCCAGGGGGAAATAGACCCCCTCATATTGCTCACTCGGAGACATTAAAATTAAATTTAAATTAAATAAGCAAATCGACACAACATTTTAATTTGCCCTTTTTTATTCGCAAGCCTTTTATTTTTGTTAGAAAAAAGGTATACTATGTTAACAAATCAGTCACAACAACGGCAGGTATTGGCACTCCCCCCCCCCCCCTCCCTCACACTACAAAAACCTTTATGAAAGCTAAAGCTAAATCCACTTCATTTAAAGTGTTTATATTTTACTATAGATGAGAATAGAAAACCTTTTAGGTCCCGTGGATTTATTTCACTGCATTTCAATAAAAAAAAAACTTTTTTTTTTTTATTTTTTGTTTCAAACCACATTTACTTCTGGACTTACTGTCGGAATGCAACGAAACTTTAGTGAAAGCCCTATTCATCTGAATTACTGCCAGGATCTTTGGACCGACGCACAGTGGTTCAGGAGCGGACAAAAATAATTTTATTGACTTTTAAATATTTAGATTTTTGACATTGTAGTTTGCTTAAGTAAAAGTTGAAGCATTAGGATCAGGATTTTTTATGAAATCAGTTTGTAAGTAAAAAATTTTGAGCGACTAAGTTGATAAACGAAACTTCAGTGATTTTGAAGCAAAAAACGAGCATTCTTCAAAGACGATTATTTTTAATTATATCGCATTCCTTTGACTTTTTTTTGTTATTTTTTCTCTATTGAGCATATAAAAACAAATTAAATTTTGGAAAAAAATAATTAAGATTGTTGTAAAATTTTTTTTTACGAATTTTTAAAATAAGTACCTTTTTTTAAGTTAAATTCAAAATTCAACTAAGAAAAAGTTAATGTTCCCTGGTCTTCCCCGGTCGGGCACATAATACATACCATACATGCTTCTGTTAAGTATTGAATACAAAAAAAAATTGCTGCTAATACCTGCGAACCTTCAAATGCACCCAATTTATGTCTCAAGACCCCCAAAAACTAAACAAATCCTTGAATCACGTTTTTTTATTGTTTTATTTAAGTAACTTCAAATCCTTTCCGTAAACCATACAAAAAATATATATTTATTATTTTTAGAGGAAGACCTTTACAACAGTACCATTTTTAAACCACTTTCTTAATAAATTTTTTTTTGGCGGGGGGGGCATAAAAATTCGAATGAATGACTTCCTTCACGACCTGGACAACAATTTTGATCGTTTGAGAAGAAAATCAGCTAACACTAATTTATATACTATGGATATGTCACCTCTCCATGCACGTATAAAGTTCATGGAGTGCATTCTGAATATCGCATACAGGAAAGAATTCAAAAGTTGGCGAACAAATCAAGACACGAAGAAAAAAAAAGGAAGAGAAGCAAAAAATACAAATGGAATCTTATAGGAGAACGGGACTTAAGGTGGATTTCGTAAAGCATGGCAGTGGATCAAGTAATGACGGAAACACATCTAGAAGATTTTTCAACAATCCAACTATAACATCGGAAATAACGGAGTTAACGAGGACTTAATCCATCGGTTTTCAGTAATATTGCAGGGAATCCATTCTAATATTGCGATTGGTCCAGAAAATTTCGACAATTACTGCAACACTACAACTGACCTATACATGGGTTTGTATAGTTGGTTCTACATGCCAAACACAGTTCACAAGATTTTGATACATGGAGGAGAAATCATAAAATCTGCAATGTTGCCTATTTTAATGTTAACGGAAGAATCTCTTAACAAGGATTATCGTCGTTACCGATTTAGTCATTCGAGTAAATGTTCTCGGTTAGCTACAAATAATACCATTATAAATATGCTTTTCATTTCATCGGATCCTTTTTTAAGTTCTTTAAGACAAAAGCAAAAAAAAAAATATTTGGAGTTATTAGACGATGTAAAGGACGATGTAACAGAAGAAAACGAAAATTTAGACCAATGATTATTTTTTATTTTTTTTTATTTTATTAAAATTAAATTGGTATTTAATTATTTATTTATATTTTATTTAGATTTTATTCAATTAAGCAAACAAATAAACTAAAGTTATAAATTTAATAAAGTTTTTAATTATACAAAAAGAACACTTCAAAAATACCTATATTTCAACGATTTTTCCCGATACACCCCCAAAAAGTGGGTGTGGCAAAAAACTTCGTAGAGATGATTGTTAAAAAAAAAGCATTTTCTACACATTCTGTTGTTTAATTTTTCATTTTTTTTTTAAGGAAAAGATTTAATAAATAAGATTTTTGTCAAAAACGCCCACAAAACTAGGCGTAGTAAATATTTTGCATTATTATTTTTGTGTGCATATTTTTACAACAACTTGTATCGTTTTCTAAGAAAAAATCATTTTTTTGTAAAAAACGACCCTAAAAGTGGGTGTGGCAAAAATGTTATTCTGAAGAATAATATGAAATGACGTTATCTACAACTTTTTCAAAGAACACACCCCTCATTTATATCAACTATGACAGTTAGAAAACCTTTTTTTTTAAGTGGGCTTGTCAGTGGGCGGAAAATTTCTCTCATGATACCTAATGCTATCCTTAACCATGTCTGCAAATTTCATTCAAATCGGTTGGCTGGCTCAGATTTTATAGATTTATGACCGCCCCTCCATACAACCTGAACCACTGTACGACGCCGAACGGATTTTTTGTTCAAAAAAAATTAAAAATTAAACATAATGTGTGTTCCAAAAAACTGATCGATTTTGAGAAGTTTACAAAAAAATAGATTCCTCTCCTTTCACACCACACAAAATCAGGAATCCCGGTTCAAATTAAAGGCACTTTTTAGAAAATGCTTAACACATTAAATAAAAGCTCCCCTCCAACATTCGGCTGTGTCAGTTTTTTTGCCAAGCTTAGCCGTTATTTTTTGTCTATAATTTTCATGGGCTTAAAGGATACAGATTTGATATTGTTTATTTGAATTTTGTTACAAAATGAATGCCTTAAATATTATTTTTAAGCCGCTCTTCTTAAAATACAATAAAAAGCTTTGGTTCTTAATGGTGTTTCATTTTTTTTTTTTTTCAAAGTGTTATCCTTTCACATTTAAAAAAATAAAAAAATGTATTTAGATTCTACAGAGCATAAGCCTTATTGCAACAACTCTACTATTAAATATCGATTGCGTGTGCAGGGAAGGACCATTCGTGCATCAGGTCTCTGTGTGACCATCAAAGTTCGGAATTTAGCATTTGAGTACGATTTCCGGTCAAACAATGGAGATCCGATGTAGAAATTATAGTATAGAGTGTGCGGTGCAGGAAAATAAAATTAAAAAAAGGAAAAAAAAAACGACCCCAGAATTGTTCGTCTACATCCGTGTTATAATTTTTTTTTTTTTCGTTTTTTTACAGGGTGATTCGCATATGGTGTGACAAAAATCTAGAGCGTGTAAGTTGGGTTGAGACAAGAAAAAAATTGTATTGGATAGAAGGTTCTATTCCCCCTCCCCCCCCCCCCGTTTAGCCGGGAGGGTAAATTTATTAAAAAAAAAATTACTTGAAAAAAAAAAATATTAAAAAACAACGGTTACACTTACAATGCCATGATACACTTTTTTGTAAGGCCAGAAATCTTTACTTTGATTGTCTTTTAAAAAAAGTTGTTTTAGAGAATTGTTTTTAAAAAATTAATTTTCAAACTCAAAATTTTGAAAAAAAAAATAAAAAATTTTGTTCAAACTAATTTTGCTCAAAATTTTACGTTATCAACTAGTATTTTTGTTTTTAATAATCAATACTCTTATAAATTTTTGTTCAAAAAATCTTTTTTCGTTCTTTAGAAAATTGAAAATAACATAAACAAAAATGTCTTCATTTTAATCCAATCCGTTGCTTTATTTGCTTTAAATATCCTATTTCCACTACGTAGTTAGTAAAGTACATTAAGTTATTTTCAATTTTCTCAAAAAATAAAATAAGTAAATGTTTTTGACTAAAAACTAATAGGAGCATTGAATTTTGAAGACAAAATTAGTACTTAATTACGTAAAATTTTGAAAAAAATTTATTTGAAATTAATTTTTTGAATTTTATTCTCAAAATTTTTAGTTTGAAAATTAATTTTTCAAAAACTATTCTCTAAAACAACTTTATTCAAAAACACAATAAAAGAAAAAATGTCTTGCTTTACAAAAAGGTATATCATGGTTTTGCAAATGTTACCGTTGTTTTCTAATTTTGTTCTGTTTTAAGTCATTTTTTTAAAAAAATTGCCCTTCTTTTTTTCTTTTCTCAACACAATCTACACGCTCTAGCTTTTTGTCACACCATATGCGAATCACCCTGTATACCTACGTATTTCCTGTTTTACTTCCTCTATAGGGCAAGTATTGGTTTCGTGTAAGAAGTTAAAATGAGTTCAAATACAACATACGACTACTAAATAAAGGGTTGAAACTAAAAGGTGTTGTTAAACTGTCTGTTGGTTTTTGTGTGTCTAACTCTTCAGCTAAATATAAGGCATGTATTAAACATAGCTGAAATATTCATTTCTGTTTGACCCAAAAATATCGGCGGATTGGTTTTTATCTACATGCTTGCTCTTAATCCGATGAACCAAAGTTGCCACCCAGCAAAAAATTATTGTGCTACAGTAACAGAAACGTCGTGCCTTATGAAAAAAATACAAACAAAAATTTTATTACCGGAGGAAGTACAACAACAAATAAAAAATCATCGCTTGCTCTATTCGTCAATTGTCCAAAAATAAGGGTTTCTGGCGATTTTGACACCATTTTAAGCAATTATAAACAAATTTTGTCGAAATTAGCTTTAGTTTAAGTAATAAATATAATGGAAATCAGGAAAGCGTGGATTTTTCCGTTCCACCGTGCCACGATGAAATTTTGCATGCAAAAAAACCACGATCGTGAAACACTGGCAACGCTGCGAGAATGAATGAACCACGTATTGACAATTTGCCATTTTATATCCCTGAGCCATTATAAAGCAAGTGCATGCGACTCAGTCGAGTATTTTATTCTATTTGCAATCACGTTAATATCAAGTTCGTGATTGAAATTGTCATTCCAGTATTAACTGTTCTCTTCTATTAAAATCCGTGACCTCTGGCAGTTCATAAATGTGGGTACCTATGTTGCGCGTGTAAAATGTCGTCGGTCATTGCTAGAAAATGTTGCAAAAATGTTTTTTTTTTTTTTTATTTTAATTTGTAACAAATAAAAATGTAAAACAACTGTCAATAGATTTTAACAATGTTGTATTTTGATGGCTATATAATTGGAAATAAAAATAAACTAAATATTTTGAATTGATATTGAGCTCAGTTGTCACAATATTTGTAATTTAAATAACACAATTTTCATTGTTTGAGTTATTAAAATTAATATTAGAATTTAAAACATCCTGCAATTGGAATTTTGTTTTGGAAAGAACTCTATTAGGTATCAAGGTTATTGGACTTTTAGATTTTTTTTCTCATTTTACGCCAGTTGGCATTACAATGGGAGGGAAGACCAAGAAAGTGGGTCTCGCAATTTTGTCCGTCTGTCTGTTTTGCTACAGCCTAAGCTGGTGAGTCGATTTCCTTTAAACTTGGTAGGTACTTTGAGTTTTTTTGGACATCACCCCGACACCTTTTTTGTCATTTTTTTGCCTAAAAGGAATACCAATTGAAAGATTTTTGCGACCTCTAGTCCAAATGCGTTTCGCCCAGGCACTACAGTTGATCTCATAAGTAAGATGTTATCGTACCCTCATAAGATGCATGACCATAATTTCTAGGTATCTAAACCTAACCAAGTTCCCCTAGGAATATACAATTTGCAGGATGTCAATGCTGCTAAATATAGGTATTTGTGTCGGTATTCATCTCTCCTGGTACATAGTGACAATTAAGTGCCTTTTGAAGATTGTTTGTTTATAATTAGGTATTTATTTGATTAATAACACTCAATTTTATATGTAAATAGCTGGCCCGCCTGGCTTTGCACGAGAAGACAAACCTAAGCTTCGCATACAAATTACAAAACAAAAATTGTTTAAGCTAATTGTTGTAGTCGTATACTTTTTTATGAGTTTTAAACTACTTTACGTTATGAATAGCTAAATACGTAGAAACATGATCCTCTAAGCTACACCTTTATTACTTTCTCAACAGGGAAGAATTTTTTGTAATCAAAAACCACTTTGTTGTATCCCATTTCACTCTAAAAAAAAGATTTTTTTTTAAAAATAACCTTTAAAACACAAAACGAAGTTCTTAAATCAGATGTCACTTTTTATTTTTACCCCATTTCACTCTATAAATGCCAATTTTCTGAACAAATCTGTGGAGCCATCCATTAAAAGCAACCTTTTAAAAACCAAAAGAATTCCTTAAATAGCATATAAGCTATTTCCCACCTAAGAAAAAACTCTTAAACAAAACACGAATTTCCTAAAGCAGACAATTTTGTTGTATCTACCCCCAATTCACCCTAAAAGTATTAAGATTTTGAAAAATGATATCTCTAAGGTGATTTCCAAAGAAAAACCTTTGAACCCAAAAAACAATTTCTTAAACCGGGCATTTTTTTATTTTTGCCCCATTTCACCCTACAAGTAACAAAATTTGAACTTTGTTTTGCCCAGTTTACCCTACATTGAACAACATTTTAAAGAGAATATCCCTAAAGCCATTTCCTAAGAAAAAATAATTGAAAAGGTGCGCATACAGAGTCACCAGCTGTTGAGAAATTTTCAGTTTAACTATTCCGAGGTTGTACCGAGTATTAGTGAAATCTAATAAATAAGGCTACTCAAGTTTCATTTTGAATAGTAATAATTACTTTAAGAACTCTTCAATCGTGCAAAAAATGCACATTTTCATGAAAAAGTCTAATACAGTGGAGATAGGCAGAGCAAAAACTGGCTTCTAATAATAAATGAATTCCATAAAATTAAGTTAATAGAGCTTGGTTATTATATTAACATAATTATGTATGTGATATGTATGTGATATGTATAGCTATACTAATGGGAAATAATTCTAAATTATTGTAGGTATGGTGGAAGGACCATGGTTGAGGTGAAGAATGAAATTTTATCGGAGGTATTTGTTTTTTTCAACAAAAAGGTCAGGGGCTATATGAATGATACGGGCGACGATGACGATGAAGAGACAACGAAGACGAAGGATATTATTTCAATTTAAAGATGATAAATTGAATGTTTATCATCTCTCATCATCATCACGATAATATCCTTTGTGAATTTTGTGAAATATTAGATATTTTGTTGTTGTTTTTGTTTTTCGGGGGAGTAAGTTTATTGAAAGTAAATGCCTGAGCTTGGATTCTATTCAATTTCAATAGATATTCGTATATATATGTATGTGTATCGTATCGATGGGAAATATTTTAGAACAAGGACATTTCAAACTGCGCCAAATGAATATTTCAAATTCCATTTTGATATATGTATATAATGATTTATTTTAGCCCTTTTGATAATGACGGAAGGGAAGGTAGAAAGTTTAGAGAAGAATCTTAAACATAGATATGGCTTATATGTTTGTATGTAGTATAAGTTCATTGTTGATTTACGCTTTTCAAGTTGGGTATATTTATGTCTAGAACAAAGTGAATTACGTAACAGATGAAGATATACAAGGTGTTTTGCATAAGATGCATCAACAAACTAGAACGTATAAACTGCAACGACCATCAGCACTGCTGAAGCCGACGAGGAAAATATCCATTAATATTTAAGAAATACAATAATATTCTTAGCCTCAGACCCGTTTTTTTTCATATAAGGGTCTTCCAATAGAGACTTCCGAACTTTGACACTTGATAGCGGCCATATTGTTGAAACTACATCTGTCAAATTGCCTGATATTTATTCAGTCTGTTTTCCCAAATCACCATGGACGGGTAAAGCGTGCAGCAACACGTGCAAATGATAAAACTGTTTTATCAAAATGGGTGTTCTATTTGGGCAACGTTCCGCGGGCTTCACTCATTTACGGTCAACTTCAGCGATGAGGCCCACTTCTGGATGAATGGGTACGTCAACAAAGAAAATTGTCGAATTTGAGAAGAAAAAAATCCATATGAAATCTATGAGCGTCCAATGCATCCCAAAGAACTGTTTGTGTGGATTGCGGCGTCCATATTTCTTTGAAAAAGACGTAGGATAGAACATCATCGTCAACGGCGAGCGCTATAGGTCGATGATTACCAACTTCTTTTAGTCTGAATTTGATGATATATGGACACCAACGACACATGGCGCTACGTGCCACACAGCTCACGCCACATTGGAAATTCTGCACGAGCGATTCGAGAGCATGGTCTGGTCATCTCACGTGGTGGTGATTTGAACTGGCGCGGTGTTAGACTTGTTTTTTTCTTGTGGGCTTTTCTGGAGTTGCAGGTCTACGAGAATAAGCCAAAAACCACAGCAGCCCTCAAAGTCAACATAACCCATGCCATCGGTCAAATGCAGCCGAATTTATGCGCTAGAGTCATGGAAAGTTGGACATTTCAGATGCGAGCCATCCAGAGAAGCCGCGGCGGATATTTGAACGATGTCTTAAAATATAAAATGTCGATGATATCTTACACACACTTTATTTTATTTAAATTTAAAGATAGGAAGGGCTTGATGAAAGACCCTGTATTATACTGTTTTTCAAAAATATGGATAAATAATAGTAAAAGCATTTTGGAAAGCAGTATTTTTAGGATGAAGAAAAAAGGCGAGATTTTAATTTGATTGCTTTCTTCTTAAGCCCCGCAAACAGGCCCTAGCACGGATTTTGTTTCGGCAGGGGCTTACTTCATAGACTTCCGAACAATTTTGTTAACAAAAAATATTTTATTTATTTATTTATTTAAAGCTAAATAATTTACAAAATAAATTTACAAACTATTTATTTAGAAAGGCACCAGGGCAACCAGGCCATATGATGCCATTTTTTACGGAAGATAATTTTAGTTAAATACAATCAAATTATTAACTATTTCTATTTTACATAATTAGTAGATATATGAAAAGAGAAAAAAATAGATACAAAAAATTCATTTTATATGTCATTAAACTTATTGTGCAATGAAGTTACATCTTTTATATTTTGTATCGATTTAAAATTAGCTGGATCTAAAAATTCTGCCAGTTATTGCTGAACTTGTTCTGGATCTGTTATTCGCTTGGATATTGGACAGGTTACAAATATGTGCCAAATTGTTAGATCTGTTCCACAGTTCTGGCATTGCTCAGGCGTTTCTTTGTTGTACAGGTGTCGGCTGTGTTTTTCCTACCCTGACACGAAGCAGTTTAATGCAGTTGTCCCTTGTAAAATTTGTGTTATACACGATATGGTTTGGAGAGAAGTGGTACCTTCGAAGAAAAGTTTGGGAAGTTTTCCACTCTTCAGTCATCTGCCTCTCCTGGATTGAGTCAAATATTTTTCTCGTGAGTCGATAAGAGATGGGGGTTGTTACAGTCAAAGGATATTTGTTGACTTCCTTAGCTGATATGTCTGCAAACTCATTACCCTTTATTCCGACGTGTGCAGGCACCCAAGCTAAAGTTAAATTTGTGTTTGCGTTGAGACTGCTTCTGATAGCTTCGAGGGATGGGCATTTGTTTAATCCACTGCGAAGTCCGTTAAGGATACCCAAATTATCAGTGAAGATAATGATTGTCTCGTTCAAATTTTGGACCAAATCTATAGCGGTCTCAATAGCTGTAAGTTCAGAGATGTAGCTACCAGCTAGATCCCATAAAAGTCCTTGGTGAATAAGTTTTGTTTCTCCATTCCTTTTGAACTCAATCACTGCATATGAGGAATTGTTGTTTTTGAAAGAGCCATCGGTGTAAAAGATACGGTCTGTATTTGAAGAAGCTATCATATCCATGTGCAGCTTACGGTACTGTTCATCTGGAGTTTCTTTTTTTTTATATTGTGCTAAGCTGGTTTCGATTTTAAGCAAATTCCTCTTCCAAGGTGGCGGGGGATTAAAACTGCTTCTCAAACTGATTTCGGGAAATACTTTTTGTGTCGTAGGTACCAAGGACATTATATTTGTCAATGCTGAAGTAGAATTCTTTCGGTTTGCTTTTTTGTTGAGGATCTCTTCTCTTAGTGTAGTATGTAGCGGATGGGTGATGTCGGCTAATCCTTTGCTGGCTATATTTACTGCCCTCTTTTTTCCGAGCTCTTCGAAGGAAGTATACCTCCCTTCGACTCGGAGTGCTATAATTGAAGTAGTTTTTAATGCCCCAGTTGCCGTGCGGTAGCATTCGTTGATTGCTGCGTCAATTTTCTCGATATTTTTTTTTGTGGTCCACATAAGAACTGTCATACCATGTTGCAGGGTGCCTTCCACTAATACTTTAGCTATTTTAATCGCCGTTTCCAAATGTGGTCCTCGTTTTCGAGTGCGTTATTTCGAGATTTTAATTGATTTAGGATATGTTTGGTATGCAAATCCCATTTAAGGTTGCCACTGAAGTCAACCCCCAGTATTTTCAGTTGTCGTTGTGGCAAAATTGGCTTATCTTGAAGAATAATCGGAGAAGGTATGCACTTTCTTTTCCTGCAGAGATGAAGGGATTCCGTTTTTCTTGACGGGACAACTGCACCTCTTTCCTGAGCCCAACTTTGTATTGCCGAGTCAGTTTCTTCAATTATTTGTTTAACGTGGCTAGTGTCACCAGAAGCCAAAGCGTAAATATTATCGGCGTAAATTCCGATGAAATCAAGGTTGTAGCTTGGAAGGGCCAATTCTGCTGCCAATGAGTCGATGTAGGCGTTGTATATGACTACCGATAGTGGAGATCCATGTGGGATTCCGTTTTCGAGCTTGATTAATGAGGAGTTATGACCATCAACGTTAACTTTAAATGTTTTTCCTGAGAGAAAAGAAAGAATTAGTTTTAGGTTTTTTTTTGGAATTCCCCATGAATGTAGCCTTTTTTTTTTTTTTTTTTTTTTTAACAAAAAATATAAAATTCAAAATTGATTGAACTGTCGCGTCGTTTCTTTGACGCTTTGCTGCTTTGTCAGTTTGGTGTTTTGTCTCTTTGATGCTTTATTGATTTGCCGTTTTGTTGCTTTTTTGCCTTGTTGCTTGAAGTTTCGTCAATACTGGTTTGTAGTTTTGCCATTTCATCGTGTCTTGCAAGGAAATCTTGTTATAGTTTCTTCATACTCCTCTGCCAAATTCACAATTCTCAGATCTCTGAAACAGGAAATGGCATTTTTGTCATAATTAGTTATTTTTCTCAACCAAAAACCAAAACAATGTGTTTTATTTTATTTCTCTAAGGACAAATAATCGGAGGTAAGGTATCGATTTATAGTTGTTAGCCAACGTAAAATATGAAACATTGGCAAAACTTAATGTTTTCATATTTTCAGTGGATACTGCGGCATAGTTAAAGTCATACCAACCAACCGATTTATTTGCTATGTTTTATAGAAATTAATGAGACGAATCAAAATAATAACTTGTCAATTTACTAAGTTTTTCAAACTGTATAAATGTAGGTAGAAAAATGTCAAACACGTTTCTTGTTTGCTTCTACCATGTTCTGAAAAAATAACTATATACATCACATAACTGCTTGATTATCAAATATGTTGGGGCTTAGCAAACATTGTGATATTTCCTCACAAAAGCCGTTTTTCTACAGTAATTTTATATAAGTCTCGAGAGACTATACTACGTACCTACACGCTTCAATACACAAAACTCTTTGGTAAAGGATTCTTAATCGATGGGTGGGACTGATAAATCAGAAATCAAACAAAAACCTTATTTCCTCAGAAATGTCATTTTGGTGTTGAAATATTTGAAGCCAACATAAGCCCATTGTCACAGTAGGACAATCAAATGCTCAATTTTATTTACATACACGTGTTTTATTGACGTTGTAAATAATGGATAAAAAATTTAATTTTCTTGTCTTTGACCGGACATTGATGGAATGCTGTTGATAAAGCTAGACCTATTTTTTAAATACTTATGTCTGTACATAAGTTGCGTGACAAGTGACGACGATCCATGTGATGGACTTCAAAAAAAGGTGTCAAATAATATTTGTTGTTTGTTATTCAGATTTGAGCAGTAGGTGACTTTTATATACATAATTTTATTTTTATTCAAAAAATATGTGTGATGGTGCTTAAGTAGTGCTTTCCTATTTATTTCTATAAAGGCTCTTCTAAAACCAAGTCGAAATAATGGGAGCGACAAGGAAACTTTCGCC
Source organism: Leucozona laternaria (assembly GCA_932273885.2). NCBI lineage: Eukaryota > Metazoa > Arthropoda > Insecta > Diptera > Syrphidae > Leucozona > Leucozona laternaria. The sequence continues at coordinate 24,405,205 of OW026368.1, read as the reverse complement.
TGTAAAAATTAAATTATATTGTTATATAAATGAGAGCAGCCCCACTGTTTAATTAATAAATACTTAAATATCTATTTGTTTTAATTCCCAAGGGCTCTTTAAAAGAATTTCAATAGAAGCTGTCGAAAATCCTCGCTATAAGTAGGAATAATTAAACCATAATTGTTCAAATGATCAAAATGAGGTAAAAAAAGTTTAGCACCCCTACTTTAAATGTCGAACAACTGTAATAAATTGGCATTTAACTCTATAGTCTCGCCCATAAAATAAACCAACGTTTTTGACAAAGGATTGTAAGGAAAACTTCTTAACTGTTGTGTTATACTGACAATTGTTCGAGCGTTATGGCCATAATTCCTTAAAACTCGACGTGTGTACTTCAGAATGCGAGATCTAGAGGTACACACACACATACATTCTCAATAAACGATTCCACATTTTAATAACGAAGGTAGGAATATGTTGGTATGTGGGTTCAGTTTTATGAGTGAACAAAAGGTCAGCAGATAAATTCAACCCACCGTATAATTTACGACCAACCACAAAATCCATCTGTTGGTGTGGTCATTATCCGTTACAGGTAGGTTAATGCACATATAAGGAAAGAATAAAGCTCAGAGAGATAGTGGGTCATACAAAGGTGACCATGTCACCCGCCACAAAAGGGCAGTCCATCTCTCTTGCCTATATAGGTATAGAGCTGTAAATCACCCGAAAAGTGTGTGTACGGAACAAACAGCAACAATTTAGCGCTATTTATTTTTTACTGCCCCAGATACCTACCTACCTATACACCTATAGCATTTTTTATATTTCCTTTTTATATGTGGGATAGCTTGATGCTGATGCTTCACTGAAGATCATCATTTCGCTTACACTTTTATACGTCTCGTCCGACCTTGCCTTAAAATTTTTGGCGATGGAATGGGAAAATTTATATGAGCCTCTTGGAGCCCTTTCATTTCAGTTTTTATCTATTTGATGTCGTCTTTTCATGACCGGTTCTTTGATATACTTACTATACCTATACACAGGCAAGAGGGTCTATTAAAGTTGATTTATGGCTTGTATTGTAATTGATGTGGTGGTTCTTCTTATTATGGAGGGACAATTCATGTACCCCAAAAGCACCCCAAAAAGCTGCCAACTGCACCCTGGCGACAGAGTTATTACATATATTTCTTTTTTTTTTATTTTTAGAGAAGAGTATACCTGGGATACTGCAGAGCTTTAGTCTTATGCCGCATTTCCACGAGTGACGAATTGATATTACTTCTGTCAGAAAACTGGATAAAATCAATGCCTTAATGACATAGGTTTACACCACGGAGTCAAATAATGGCACTCTGAGGTCATGATGGCATTATAATCGCAATTATGACTGCATTCATTGTTTTTGTATGTTGTCATTAGATACTTGTAAAATGGTAGGTACATTATTTAAACAATGCTAAACAGTGGTTAAATTAAATATCATTATTTTTAGGTCTTATACTATTTACACGATTTGTCCAATTTGTCTTTCGTGTAAATACTGCAATAGTCAAACTATTTTTTTTTTTAATAATTTGTTTTAAAAAAATAACAAACAAAGTCAAATTTGGCAGTAAGGGTTGCTTTATTACGGCAATTGACACTTGACGGCTTTTAAAACTATACTTTTTCCCCGCTCAATTGAGCTATATTGATAGGTCTTTCAAAGACGCGATCGAATTCTTAATCAAAGATCAGATTATTTCATCGTAAAAACGCATTTTAAGGGACAGAAAATGGGTCCACGATATAACAGGTACTGCCGAGGACATTCACAACATTTAGTGAGTTGGAAATGCCATTGCACAATCATTCAGGTCTTCTATTCGGAGACAAGCAGGTGTTGATTAATTTTTCCTTTCTTCGTTGGAAGAAATAAAAGGTTTTCCAATAAGAGGTGTTATTTTGATATTCAAAGAAAAATGGCATTTTTTTAGATAAATGATCGGATGTTTGTTTCATTATAAAGAGGAAGAGGATGCCGTTAATAATGAAATACAACATCAGCCAAATGGCTGCCACGACCACGCTTACAGGACCATATCCTTTTCATGAAATTTTCCATAACCAAATCGCAAAGTGGCTGCCCTATGTCCTCGATAGCCTCACGAATTCCATCTTTGAGGTCTTGAATCGACGCTGGGCTGTTGGCGTAGACCTTATCTTTCACGTGGCCCCAAAGGAAGAAGTCGCAAGGTGTTAAATCACAAGATCTCGGTGGCCAATTGTGATCACCTCTTCGAGAGATAACACGGTCCGGAAACTTTTCCCGTAAAAGATGGATGGTTTCATTGCTTGTTGAAAGTAAACGTTGTCCAGATCAATACCATCCAATTCCGGCCATAAAAAATCATTAATCATCTCTCGATAGCGCAATCCATTGACCGTAACTGTTGCTCCAGCCTCATTTTCGAAAAAGTAAGGTCCAATGACCCCGCCGGACCATAAACCGCACCAAACAGTCACGCGTTGAGGATGGAGAGGCTTTTCAACAATAACTCTTGGGTTTTCCGAGCCCCAGATGCGACAGTTTTGCCAGTTGACGTAGCCTCCGAGGTGGAAATGGGCCTCATCAGATGATTTTTCGATGAAATTCCGGATCATTTTCATGCATTTCAAGGACCCAATCAGCAAGGACACGACGTTGTTGATGATCAGCCGGCTTGAGTTCTTGTGTTAACTGAACTTTATAAGCCTTAAGACCCAAGTCTTTATGCAAAATACGGTGTAATGACGTTTGTGGAATGCCTAATTCCAAAGAACGACGAGGAATGGACAAACCTGGGTTTTCTTCAACACTTTGGGCTACAACAGTAATATTCTCAGTTTTTCTTGAGCGACGTGCACGGGTTTTATTCTTCGCATCACTAACTTGTCCCAACAGCTCGAATTTGTCCGCCAATTTCTGTATTTCGGTCCGACAAGGTGCTTCACGACGACCCAAAAATGTTTTAGTTTTACGAACCGTCTCTGCCAAATTTTCACCATTTTTATAGTGAATTTTAATAATTTCAATGCGTTTTTGAAGCGTGTATCGTTCCATTTTTATTAATGGCCTAGTTTCTACTTGTCAAATGTCAAAAAATGACAGCTTCAAAAGTGACAGCTACCGAAATAGCGGGATATTCAAAATAACACCTCTTATTAGAAAACCCTTTAGAACTTGATGATGAATTGTTCCAAAAAAATCAAAAAACCACACTTGTTTTAAAATTTTCTTGTTCTCAAAAAGTCTAAATCATAAAAAAACAACCTAATCGCCGCAGCATCTTTCCCAGCGCTTTCTCCCATATTTTCCCTGTTTTCGAATCGATTTTTTGTTATACAGGGTCTTTCATTAAACGCTTCCTATCTTTAAATTTAAATAAAACTAAGTGTGTGTAAGATATCATCGAAATTTTGTATTCGTTTGAAAGGCTTATCGATGTAATTATGTATGAAATATAACATCGTTCAAATATCCGCCGCGGCTTCTCTGGATGGCGAGCATCCGAAATGTCCAACTTTCCATGACTCTAGCGCATAAATTCGGCTGAATTTGACCGATGGGCTAGGTTGGTTTTGAGGGCCGCAGTGGTTTGTGGCTTATTCGCATAGACCTGCGATTTCAGAAAACCCAACAAGAAAAAGTCTAACGGGGTCAAATCGCCCGGTCTTGGTGGCCAGTTCACATCACCTCCAAGTGAGATGACCATGCCCTCGATTCGCTCGTGCAGAATTTCCAATGTGGCGTGAGCCGTGTGGCACTTACCATCGTCCTATTCAAACCACATGTTGTTGGCATCCATATCATCAAATTCAAGCAAAAAGAAGTTGGTAATCATTGACTTTCAGTGCTCGCCGTTGACGGTGATGTTCTAGCCTACGTCTTTCTCACTGAAATATGGACCAAACTATGACTTTTTTGGGATGCATTTGACGCTCTTGGATCTAATGTGGATTGGTATCTTCTCAAATTTGACAAATTTGTTTGTTGACGAACCCACTCATCCAGAAATGGGCCTCATCGCTGAAGATGACAGTAAATTGGCGATAACAGTAAAGGTCGACGAGAAACTGCCTGACATTGGAACTTATTCCACTTTCAGTGAGAAATCTATTCCACTTTTCAAAGTGAAGTAGTTGATTTCCACCAAGAGCGAGAACTTATCACACTACTTGCTTTGTGAGAAAGAACTTCACTTTAAAAAGTGGAATTGTTTCCCACATAACATTTTCATTTCATTTAGTGTGAGAATTAGTTTCACATCTTTTAAGCGATTTTTGATATTTTTAAATTTTGAATTTTTAAAACCTATAGTGCGAAAGATTTTCAAATTAACTTAACGTTTTCAGCCATAAATTTTGGTAAACTGATGTTCCTGATGCGTTTGCTTTAACAACATAACCTTGATGGGTAGCGCCAAGGTATCGCGGGTTCGAAGGATTTTAATGCCCTTCTTGCTGGGACCTCGGTCTCGCTTACGCAGTTCCCTTGTTCCGCTAAGGGTATGGTTTTTATTTCCAAAAACGTTCTCATTTCTCACATTTTAGTTTCGAAGCAGCGGGTACTTTGGGCCACTCACGACTTTTTTATCAACAAAACTTGGCATATACTGCATAGGCGCCTGGCTGGCCACTGAACATACCCTAAATGGAGCAATGGGCTTGCGTGAGCGGCACAGAGTATACGAGAAGGGAATTAAAATCCTATGAACCTAAACGAAGTGCGCCACCCAAGTTTAGGTTGTCCAGGAAACAGCATCGGGCACATCGGTTTAGCTATCACAGCCGCACTGTATTTTCGGTTTATTGTTAAGGTGAACATAACCCATTGATCTCGTCGTTAAACCTGTTTCCTCCACACTCTAAGCGCTGGACCGAATATCAGAATCATCCTCAAAATGAAATTTTTCAACGAAATTTTCATTCATTCTTGACAAGGTCTGTAATTATAAAAACCGTCAGAACGAGACCGTCAGACGATATTTGAAATTTAATGATTTCAAGCAGAATCTCTTATCACATTCAAGTGGCCAAGCCTATTCAAACTTTAAGGAGCTAATTTCCATACCTGTATGTATCAGAAATAATGTGAGATGAAAAATGAAATTGACCCCCACGAATTAACACTAGCAGCACATCCCTTCAAATCAAAATACCAACAAAAAACAACCCACAATGATTATCCCACCATTTATTCGGTAAATGCTTATACCATCGCACCGGCAAGCTGGAGCGACCATTACAGCACTTTATCATTCCCACTTTATTAGTATCATGATTGCTGCCCATAAAACTAACCAAATAAATTCCAATTAAAATAAAAACCCAGTCAGTGTGTGCAGAATTCGCAACCAGTCAAGGCATTTAATTTCACCAATCGGTATATATATGTTTCGTCCGTTCGTTTGTTTGTTCGGCAAAGGCTCTATGGGTTTCCTTTAACATTCAGGATCCCAGAGAACACCCTCAATAGCGAGAGCGAGGGGTTGGCCGAATGTCCATCGAAATAAAAAAGGAATATAATTTGTTCTTCTTGAATGAATTACTGACTGCTTGTTGACCTTCCCCGAGTTTTTTTTGTCTGAATTTATGGCTAAAAGTCGAAAAGGCTATATCCAGTGTCCAGTCCAGAGAGGATAACATCACAGAGTCGTGTTTCTGACTTGATTTAATCAATAAATTAAAGCTATATGGGAAACAAACATATATACACTTCTTGGTTTTAACAAGGTGTAAACGTTACTTTATTAATGAAAATGTACCTATATGTACTCATTTACACATAGATACATATATAACAGTCAAGCAAATAACGCACATCCCATAGATAAAACATACATATAGATGCTATAGTTTGGTTTTAATTCTGATTAAAATGATGAAGGGCACTTTACCTACTGTCCGATCATTTGTTCGCCTTCTGGCCTCTGGGTGTATAGACTGGTGGTGAGAAGAGGTCCCTTTTCAAACGCTGGATGACATAAAAGGAAGCCCTAGATAGTATAAGTATTGTTGTTTTTTTTTTTTTGTTTTACTCCAGGCCTACCTTGAAATCTGAAGCACTAAAGGCTTTAAATTAAATAGGATTATAATTTTTCTTAGCAGGTGAGTATAATTTAGTTAAATTCCAGGCAAGAAGAAAGCTTACAAATTTTTAAATCTTGAGGTAAAACATTTAGGGGGATGGTTGCAGCAATAGGATGTAATCTGGATCAGAGGGATATTGTGGGTTATATAGGTAGTTTAGTCGTGATACAAATTTTAAAAATAAATTAAGTGGCGTGACACCAGGGCCTATAGTGGATTCCAAGTCTCGTGGGTGTGTGTTATCGGCAGGAATAGAGGGGACCTTCAATTTTCTGTTGGATCAGATCTTTAATCTTCATGACAGGTGATATACTCTTGGAGAATTTGTCACTTTTTCGCTAGAGCAGTAGGTGATTAATTTTCGTTTTAGGTGGACCAGGCTGGAAATCGAACCGAGACCTCTGACATAACAGTCCTACGCACTAACCATTAGGATACCACTTACAAATTATATAGTAGAGGAATACATAATGTACGAACATGGATAAGAATTCCCCACAAATCTCAAATTTTTTAAATATGTAAAAAATTATTGACGTAAATTTAAAATAAAAGTGGACCAAGAATGGAACCTTGGAGGATCATAAGTCCCCGCAAATCATTAACTGCCCGGATTATTTAAGTAGAAAGTCTATCTACGTAAATTTAAAATAAAAGTGGACCAAGAATGGAACCTTGGAGGACCCCTCAAACATCAATGTACATTAATGAACTTGCGTGGATCATAAGTCCCCGCAAATCATTAACTGCCCGGATTATTTAAGTAGAAAGTCTATCTACGTAAATTTAAAATAAAAGTGGACCAAGAATGGAACCTTCGAGGACCCCTCAAACGTTAATGTACAATAATGCACTTGCGTGGATCATAAGTTCCCGCAAATCGTTAACTTCTCAGACTATTTAAGCAGAAAGTTTAATCACTTAAATTTAAAATAAAAGTGGACCAAGAATGGAACCTTGGAGGACCCCTCAAACGTTAATGTACAATAATGCACTTGCGTGGATCATAAGTTCCCGCAAATCATTAACTTCTCAGACCATTTAAGTAGAAAGTTTATTCACTTAAATTTAAAATAAAAGTGGACCAAGAATGGAACCTTGGAACATGGCAATCTAATTTTTTTCTTTTCGAATTGTTCAATATATCAAAACAATCAGTTAAAAATACCCTTATTTTCATCTAGATAATCATAATAACCTATTCTTGACGGTTTGTCACATTTATCTCTGAAGGGGTTTGCATTCTATGTTCTTGAATTAATTTGGTATTGAAAAGGTTCGGTTAACTATATCATCTGCTTTTGCATTAAACCTTACCTAGACATTGGGACCAGGCTTAAAGGACAAAATAGATGTCATATAATAAATTCGAAAAAAAACTGAATTTTCCTCTGAACTTTTTTCCAAGATTTTAGCAAAAATTCGTATATATATTATATTCGTTTAATTACCTACAATATGGAAAACAAGAAAACATTCACATTCAGAAAACATTTCGAAAACGTTGATACCATTTTTTTTTCAATTTATTTGTATTTCTTTAATTTATTGAATCATAACAAACTTGCTTTTGTGTGATTTAATTAAAGTTAGAAAATAACAAAAAAAAAAAAACTATTCTAGATACATAGTTATCTTGGATTATTTCAGGTCTTCAACAAAAAAACATAGATAAATCTGCCAAAAGTCAAAGCATATCCGTTGAAAAGATAAGAGATCAAATCATCTCACAATACAATAACACACAGCACTAAATGTTTCAATGAAGCACAGACAAAAGTCCAGACTATATTCTTCCAAAGAGCTTGCGGGTAGCAAAAACGTGAAGGCAGTCCAGCCTCTTTTGACAGATTAACTTAACGCGTACGTTGATTAAACTGTGTAAGTCCGACATATTACACCCTCCTCATCCTCACAATCATTTACCAACTCTCCAATTTAGCCATACTCAATACAGTAGGCCCCTTGTTCATGTTCATGTTCATGTTCAGTTATAAGTTATATCAAAGAAAATTGTCCATTTTACTGCTTTCATTCATAGAGGCCCCCGCATACACAATGGAAAATTTAATTTTCCAGCCTATTCGCTGAAAATTAAAATAAAATAAAAAAAAAATGTTTGCATTCCATTTCTTTTCGTCTACGATTTTCATAAAAATGTCAGCACCATTTTTCTTCTTCTTAGGGTTGTTTTTTTTTTTTTTTTTTTTTTTTTTTTTAAATAAAAAACTCCAGCAAGAAAAAATAATAATAAAAAATATAATATCTTTGTCTGTAAACTGTAACTGTAACACAATGAAAATATATACACACAAATATGTATATTTTTTGTAAAATTCATCAAGCAGAAATGTCGGAGAGTCTGTGAGCTGAAACGAAGACTGATAACTTTTCGACCGTTTTTTTGGTTTTTTTTTTTTTTTTTTTTTTTATTTATGCAGAGGAGTTAAGGAGTTTGTGGAAATGAGACAGGCTTTTGTGCTAATTCGCCTCGAATTTCAATTTCTTTTTGGAAAGCAGCATGACGGTGATTTATGAGTCTTTAAATGCATGAAATAGCTTTGGCTCTATAATATAATAAGTAAACAGTTGAAATAGAATAAAGTGATTGAATTAAAATACCGTTTGGACAAACGAAATGGGAAAATTAACTTGAAAAGAGCTTTATGGGGAAACTTTGCTAATTTATAGATACCTGATATTCTGGCAATGATGCGATGATTAAATTTGGTTTATATTTTCCTAATTCAATTAGAAATTAAATTAAAAAAAAAAAACATAAATAGGCTAGAATGTTAGATTAGAGATTTGCTATTCTTGTGGTTAAATACTGTGTGTAACTCCACATTGAAGATGCATATGATGTAAATATATCGGGTTTTTCAATAAGAGCGCTACAAAAGTTTGTTTAAATAAAACAAAAACGGTTTTGGATATCAATGAAATTCTTTATTCCTGTGAAAGAACGTTTGATGCCGTTATGTATGGAAAATAATGCATAACCACCACGGGCACGCTTACAGACGTCCAGACACTGAACCCAATTTTCGACGGTTTTCAAGCATAAATCGGCCGATACTGCTGCAATTTTACGTTCGATATTCGTACGAAGTTCATCAATCGTCGCTGGCTTGTTGGCATAGACCATAGACTTGACGTAGCCCCACAGGCAATAGTCTAACTGCGTCAAATCGCACCACCGAGGAGGCCAAGCGACTGGACCATTTCGTGAGATAACACGTTCTCCAAACTTGGTTTCCAATAAATTGATTGTGACATTCGCTGTGTGGCTTGTGGCGTCGTCTTGTTGGAACGACATGTCCTCCAAGTCCATATCATCCAATATTCGGTTATCATTGAACGGTAGCGATCCCCATTCACAGTAAGGTGCCGGTCTTGATCATCACGGAAGAAGTACGGCCCAATGACGCCGCCGGCCCATAAACCACACCAAACCGTAATTTTTTCGGGATGCAATGATGACTCATGGAGTACGTGTGGATTGCTGCCTGACCAATACCGCATATTTTGTTTATTGACGAAGCCATTCAGCCAGAAATGAGCCTCGTCGCTGAAGATGATTTTTCGATGAAAATCCGAATCATTTTCAAGTTGTTGCTCAGCCCAATTCACGAACATACGACGCTTCTGGTGGTCAAGCGGCTTCAGTTCTTGCGTCAATTTAATCTTGTAAGGATGTAGGCCAAGATCTTTTCGCTAAATTCGCCACAACGACGTCACAGAGATGCCCAACGCTTAAGAACGACGTGTGAGAGACACATTTGGGCTTTCTGCAACTGAAGCCTCAGCGGCAGCAATATTCTCGACACTACGGGCACTTCTTTGTCTCACTGGCACAGGAACATTTTGTACTGTGCCTGTGGATTCAAATTTTTCCACTAGACGCTCAACTATTGATCTGCTAGGACGATTATGACGACCATAAATTGGACGTTAGCGCTCTTAACGTTGAAGCCACTGACTCCGAATTTCGGTAGTAAATTTTAATAATTTTGACTCATTGTTGGCTCGTATATCTTTCCATTATAAAATGGCAATCCTTATTGAAGAGAAATGTCAAAAGAGCGGCAAGAAATATGGCGTCGGTTGCTGTCCCTGTTGCTCTACTTTTGTAGCGTCCCTGTTGAAAAACCCTTTATATTTAACGAGAAAATATTAAATAGTCAAAAACACGTTGACTTTGACGTTTAGTACGTAGGTAGTCAATGTAAAATTTCAATGTATATAGGTACCTACTACTAGACATTCGTATTCTCTATTACTAAAAAAGAAAATGTGACTCTATAGGTATATAAGCAGGCTTAACTATACCAATGGATAGTAGTTAAAGTGACAGTTAAATTATGTTAAGGCTGTTATTTTAGAGGTATAGAACTTTAAGTTGGCAATACTATTTTAACTGGAGGCCATTTTGTCAGCTGATAAGTGATTTATTTTAAGTTTCGTTTGGCATTTCAACATAAATAGACTGACGCATAAACAACGCTTTCAAATTGTGCCCAAATGGGCCCAAAACAAGATTGCCGTGGATCCCAATTTTCATAAGCGAATTTTGTTTAGCGATGAAACTCACTTTTGGTTGAATGGATACGTCAATAAACAAAATTGCCGTATTTGGAGTGATGTTAATCCTCAAGTATATGTTGAGACACCGTTACATCCACAAAAACGGACTGGTTGGTGTGCTTTATGGTTTGGTGGAATAATTGGTTCGTACTTCTTTAAAAACGATGCGACCGTTACATTCAATGGTGACCGCTATAGAGCCATGATTACCGACTTTTTCGTTCATCAATTGAACAACCATGATGTGCAGGAGCTGTGGTTTCAACAAGACGGCGCAACATGTCACAGAGCTCGTGCCACAATTGATTTATTGAAGGAAACGTTTAGTAACCGCAGTGTGAATTGGCCTCCAAGATCGTGCGAGTTAACGCCACTTGACTACTTTCTGTGGGAATATTTGAAGTCGCTAGTCTACGCCGATAAGCCCAAATCGATTGACCACTTGGAGGACAACGTTAGCCGCATTATTGCCGATATACAGTCACAAATGTTGGAAAAAGTCATCGAAAATTGGACCTCCAGATTATACTACGTCCGAGCCAGTTGTGTTGGTCTTATGCCAAAAGTCATATTTAAATTCTAAATGGCAGAAAATTATCTTTTGAATAAAGTAAATTTCATGTCAAATTAAGAAAATCATCTTTGTTTTATTTCATTTCAAATTCTTTACTTTAAAAAAAAAAACAATCTTTATTTTCCAGATTTTTTCCAAATCAATATTTTTATAAGAACTGATGTGATAATACACGGACGTATAAAAATCTTAAATGAAAAGATTTATAGTCGTCTACATTGAAGATTTCACTGCCCTTTTAATATAATTTTTTTTCCTAAACTTTAAACAAATAGAGCCAACAAAGATCTCTCCCCATCAATGTATACAAACTGTCACACATTGGTCATCATCTTCAATTGATTCCCAAAACCATTATATCAACGTAAACATACCCACTGATGATTGTACATTTACCTACCAATATATATAGAAACCAAAATCAATATTCAACCACTCTGAAGAAATTTTTATAACAAAAGGGCCAAAAACGAAAAATCCATCTTAACACCCGAACCTATATTTACATTCACTCAATTCAATTTGAACAAAAGAAAACAATATAAGACCGACATACATACCTACAAAAAAAACAAAAAAAAACAAGAAAAATCAGAAGAGAGATATGGCGTGGCGATATGGTAACATGAGTTCAATGGCCCATAAACTAAGAAACAAACAAATCCCAGTAGATGGAAGATACAATCAACTTAAGCAAAAACTCCTACTCTGCATGATGTATGTTTTCCGAACACACCCCTGTCGATAAGCTCTATACACAATAAAACACTCAATTTGTTAGGTGTTATTCTCAGGCCACAAGAAGTTTTATTTTGAATAATTAAGCAGTTTGTCGTCAAATCAATGCATTCCACACATGACACTATAGACACATCACATCACTACTATTTGTATCATCATCATCATCATCATGTTCGTCGTCAGGCTACATGTGGGCGTTCGGTGTCGTTGGGTCTTTGGAAAAGGCGAAGTTTTAACGATTCTCTGCATCACTCGTATCAGGATATTCAGATTCATCCACGTCTTCTTTTTCGTCATAGTATAGCTCTAGCTACTCCTACTCCCCATCCTTATAGCCTTTGCTTCTTCTGAATCTTCAGCATCGTTTTCACCACTATCCACAGTCGAGGCCAAACCTGATATTAGATTACCATCGGATTCACCCGAAACTGGAGATGTAGCAGCAACAGAAACAGAGTTCGGATTCGAATTTGGAAAGCGGATTCCTGATGGTTTCCCAAAAATCCCTCTTCCTTTTGTCGTTGTCGCTTTCGTCATCATCTTTGCTGGCTTTTGTCCTATCTTGACTTTTATGCTCTGAACTGGTTTTTTATTGTTCAGTCTACAACTTGTTGCATTTCCACACCCAATACCAACACCAACATCAGATGGTGTTGTCATTGGTTTGCTTGCACTAATTGGCCGATTTAGTATTGCGAATTGATTTTCACCTCTTACATCCTGATCTCGGTCAGCAGACTCCAATGAATTTATCTTCTCCTTCGGTTTTGTTGTGGGCCTTATGAAATGTTCTCGGTAGTTTAATGTTGGCAGAGGCAGTGTTTCAGTTTCAGTGAATCCATCGAATGGGCGAGGACGAAGGAGAATTGAATGCGGACCGTTGAGTTTTGATATTCTTTTGGTATCTTTGTACTTCGACGATAGCATGTTTCTAATGGAAACAGAGGAATCAGATGTTGGTTGCGTTGTTTTTGTTGTTATAGGAGCAGCAACCTGCTTCCCGGAATCCTGAATTCCGCCCCCTTCAATGAAAGTCTGCATGTTGATAAGTTCGGCCGCTTGAGCTGGCGGGATCGACCCAAATCGTTTATCAACAATGCTCAGCAATTGCTCAGGTGTTTCATGTACGGAACTGAGTTCCTTAAATGCTTTGGAAATGGCGTTATTTGCCTTCGACTTTACTTGATTCTGATGGAGATGCAGAAACTCGCCAATCTGGTTAGAAGGACTACTATGATGTTCTGGTCTTTTAACTGTAGCTATTGGTCTATTGTACTGCGAACCATTGATAATCCCAGAGAGGAAGCTTTCAGTTGGGGGAAATGATTGGTTAATATCATCATCGACTTCGGAGTTGGAATTTTCAGAATCCTCAAAATCAGAAATGGGTGCATCTTCCTCAGTAAAACTATTGTGCTGCTCCAGAAGCATTTCCATAAGCAATTTCATTATTGTTTCATCATATTCCAGTGCTCGGTATCTTGAGCTAAAACTAGGCAACTCTTCACCGGGTTGTTCTCTATCTCTTTCCTCTTCATCACAATCGTCAGCTTCTGATCTACACAAAGGCTTTTCTATATATAAATATTTATGTAGAGGTTGAGTTTTAGTTAACTTTTAGGTAAAATTAATTTATTTGAAATCACTTACGTTCACTGGGCCTGCCAAAAATTGCCAAAGCTACACAAACGTGTATTAAAATTGTTTCCAAACGCCGTCGCCGTACTTTCATGTTTGAATTCTCGCAATCAAATCTGCCTCGGTCAGTCAAATAAAACCATGGTTTACCATACCAAAGCACTCAAAATATGAAAATTCCATTGTCCCTAAATTCTATAACATGAACATCATCACACGAAAATTTAGCTAAAAGTTAATTATAAATTCATCAATGTGTATTTGCCACCATAACTACAACTGTTTTAAGCGAGAACCGCTCATTTTAGCATCAAACATAATAATTTTCACTTCTGAATTTGATTGAGAGTGTAATTGGAGTTTTATGGTAATTGAGTTGTCAGCTCCCAAGTCCCAACTGTGATCTAAAGTTGAATGGGAATGGGAGCTTCGAAACCTATTTAAGTTTTGTATGTTATATCAAACGGGTTTCTTCACTGAATTAATTATAAAAATAATGTTAATACCCTCTCGGCGAATCTGAGTGATTTTTGGAAATGAGAAATAAATTTATATTCAAATAAATTTTATTATAGAAACTTTTTGTTGCTGTTATTGTTATGGCTGGTGTAGGTATTTTGCTAATAGATGTTTTGTTGATAAGTAAAGTATATAGGCGCCTCCGGGCGGGCGCCAGCCGCTTGTTCTGTTATCAAAGGTCAGTGCGTTAGTTAATTTGTCATTCTATTAGGCCTATAGTGGAGAACTCAAATGAATTTCTATAAAGCCTCTCGGATACTGTTCATTTTAGCATAATAATATTAAATGTTCGCCAAATGATTTTCAAAGCTTGTTGTTTTTACTTGCGATATATACAAATACATACATATGTAGGAACTATATGGCATGTTACGTATTCGTGAAAAAAATTGAACTTGAGATTTTGATCAAACATGGTATTACGATGATAGGGATGATGAAAAGAGTGGGTCTCCCGAAAACGTCCGTCTATCTGTCTGTATGTTCGACTATATCCTCAATAGATGGGTCGATTTTCCTAAAACTTGTGACCTAGCGTTTTTTGGGAATTCCCTCGGACCAAATATGACGATACCTGTCATAAAAAATTTGTTGGTCAAAAAAGAAAATCTTATTTTTTCTCAAAATCGGCTCCACAGATTTTCTTAAAAAAAAATTCAATAAATTTAAATAGTTAAAAGCTGCATTTTAATAAAAAACAAAAAATGGTTCAGAAAAATGGTTATTAATGGCACCTCCCAAAGAACCTTTTTTTCTCGAAATGGTTCAACTGATTTTGATCAATTTTCGTATGAAGAATGACTTATAATATAATGTCAAATCAAATGATATTACGCAGGTAAGGTACCAAAATTTTTAAGATATAGTTTTGGATTTTTTAAAAAAGTTTGAAATTTTTTTTTGAAAATTCGATATTTCGAAAACGAGTGGAAGATTTTTTTGTAAAATTCAATTTTTAACTACGCATAAATAAATACTTAAAACTGGTGTATCACTTTTTTTCAAAAAAATATGTTATCAAAATTATATATAACGGGTGTTTTTTTTAGAGGTAAAGAACTTTAAGTTGGTAACACTATTTTAACTGGAGGCCATTTTGTCAACTATTAGGTGATTTTATTTTAAGTTTGGTCTTGCATTTCAACATAAATAGACTGACGCCTGAACAACGCTTTCAAATTGTGCCCAAATGGGTCCAAAAAAAGATTGCCGTTGATCCCAATTTTCATAAGCGCATTTTGTTTAGCGATGAAGCTCACTTTTGGTTGAATGGATACGTCACTATACAAAACTGCTGTATTTGGAGTTATGATAATCCTCAAGAGTATGTTGAGACACCGTTACATCCACAAAAACTGACTGTTTGGTGTGCTTTATGGTTTGGTGGAATAATTGCGGTCCGTACTTCTTTAAGAACTATGCGAACGTTACAGTGGTGACCGCTGTAGAGCCATGATTACTGACTTTTTCTTTCATCAATTGAACAACCATGATGTGCAGGAGCTGTGGTTTCAACAAGACAGCGCAACATGTCACACAGCTCGTGCCACAATTGATTTATTGAAGGAAACGTTTGGTAACCGCATAGTTTCACGTTACGGACCCGTGAATTGGCCTCCAAGATCGTGCTCGATTTAACGCCGCTTGACTACTTTCTGTGTGGATATGTGAAGTCGCTAGTCTACGCCGATAAGCCCAAATCGATTGACCACTTGGAGGACAACGTTAGCCGCATTATTGCCGATATACGGCCACAAATGTTGGAAAAAGTCATCGAAAATTGGACGTCCAGATTAGACTACGTCCGAGCCAGTCGTGTTGGTCTTATGCCAAAAGTCATATTTAAATTCTAAATGCCAGAAGATTATCTTTTGAATAAAGTAAATTTCATGTCAATTTAAAAAAATAATCTTTGTTTTATTCCATTTCAAAGTTCTATACCTCTAAAAAAAAACACACTTTTTAAAAAATTAAATATAAAAAAAACAGATGGTGCAGTGGCGTAACTAGGTTTTGCTCTGGGGGGCAAACAATTTTTTTTAGATGGAAAAAAATATAAAACAATAAATTGTACAGGGTGATTCGCATAAGTTGTGAGAAAAAGCTAGAGCTTATAGGTTGGGTCAAGGCAAGAAAAAAATCTAATAAGAGGGTGTGTCTATTTCCCCCTTAAGCCAGGAGGGGCAATTTTCTAAAAAATTGAAGAAAAAAAATATGCAAAACAATATTTTGAAGAAAACAAATTTTAAAATTTTAAATTTTACGTTACTAAGCAGTATTTTTGTTTTTAATACTCAATGATCTCATACATTTTTAGTCAAACGCCAAAAACCAGATGCTAAAATCTCTTATAGAAGTTTTTCAGAAAATTGAAAATAACTGAAGTAAAATTCTCTTTCCGTTGCTTAAGTTGCTCTAAAGATCCTATTTCTACTACGTAGGTAGTAAAGTAGATTTAGTTATTTTCAATTTTCTCAAAAAGTACAAGGTTTTTGACTTAAAATTGATTAGAGCACTCAATTTTTAAAACAAAAAAGGTAACTAATAATCTAAAATGTTGAACAAAATTAATTTGAATTTTTATTTTTCATTTTTTTTTTTTCAAAATTTTGAGTTTGAAAAATTATTTTTCAAAAACTGTTCACTAAAACAACCTCATTTTAAGACTCTTTTTCATTAAATTGCACAACTCCCTCCAGCATATAATTTCTTTTAATTTTTATATTGATAATATTTATAGGGTCGTTTTTAGAAAAATATGGTGTTACCAGGATGAATAAATGTATACAAAAAATGAGCATAAGCTATACCATTTACGGCTCCGGGATCTTAGCACCCCATACTTGGGATGCTTGCAAAAAAGTATGTCAGTAAGGTCAGTAATTGGTCTAAAAAGGAAAACTAGAAATACTTAACCTTTTACATGGCATACTTTTCTAGAGAATATCATACATTTGGGGCACTAAGATCCCGAGGCCCAATAAGGTTCTCTACGGAAGAAAATACTTACTTTTTTCACACCATCTCTGCTATAACTTTATTGGTTTCAGTACGTACCTAAGTATTTACGAGTATATGTTAACTCGTAAGTACCCACATACTTTGTGCCTTGCCTTAAACGACTGATTCAGATTTCGATACAATATGTAGGTATACCCATAACGTGTCAGGTTCACCAAGCTTACAACAAAAAGTTATCTTAAATGCCTTTGTCACCTGCATTAAAGAACATTTTTTTCACAAAGTTTTGCTCTCAACTCAAAATGCCATTAAAACTTTTAGCTGTAAATTTTTAAATATCTCTCGTTATAAAACCTTCTTTGGTCTTTTCGTGTTTTGTTGTTTTAAACAGTTAAACATGATTCAGCCTTAAATCTTATTTGTGGGCTTTCCCTTGAGTGAGAATTTAAAACATTTAAAAACGAAACTTGTTTGCCAGTGTGCACTGTGGCGTACGGTAACTTACTGGCAATGACATCGATCATAGATGATAAATATTTAAGTTCTCGTCTTGGAGTATAGATTTACGTTAATGATGTGTTATCTATATCTTAAATGGATTATAGGTACTATCTGGAAAGATGTTTGTAAATTGGTTGATGGACATTAATTTTTAAAAGAATCGATTGTGGCCAGTGGCAATCAATTATGTGATTTGAAAAACCTTAAGCTAGCCCAGTGACAAGTTAAGAAATAAATGTCGAATTCATTTGGGGTATGGGGTATTGTGTCTATAGTACACGACTAGCTCGAATGTAAGTCGGAAAAGTTCCAAAGAACAGTTTTTTTATTCGTGGACTACGAAATTAATCAAATCAATGATTTTGAAATGTTAAAGCTCTAAAGGAGAATGCTCAAAAATGTATGGCCGAAAAACCCAGAGCGGATTAAAATAAAACATATGAGGATTTAGAGGCCATTAATTGTAGATTATCCCCGGAGCTGGCTTTAACAATTTTTTTATTTTTATTAACAAAGTGTTTTTTTATGTTATAGCCAGCTCCGGCCGGGGATAATTTTAAAGGATGATGTCATATGTGTTGTCTCCAATAAATACCCTTTCAATCGACATATTTTTGATTTTTTTGGGCATGAGTATTTTATATTAATTTTAATTTCCTATTTAACTTGCAATTGACTTTAAGGTAGACAAAAATCCATAGAAAAACATTATGTACTTATTGTCAATAGTTGTTCATGACTTACTCTCTGGTTTTATTATTTCAATCTAAGGTAAATTAAAGAATAACATGCTAAATTGACATTGCCTTCGGTCTTAAAACTATTTTATGTAATATTAAAATCCAATGTGGCTTAATTTTTCACAAAGATAAAAATTGAAAAAAAAAAATACATGGATGCTATCTGTTTGTTTCTAATACAGTCGACTCCGCTTATTCACAACACAAAAAATGCAGAAAATTTTTTGCAACTAAGCGGAGTTTTCATACACTTAAACGAACTTCGGAAAGATGCAACTTTGTTGCACTTAACCAAACTTCGAATAACTGCAACTTTATTATTTCTCCTTTAAACGATGTGATGTAAGATATTTCCAAAGATAGAAAAATAAAACATAAATAACTTCGAATAACAAACAAAACAACTTTTAATAATGGTGATAGTTTGGAACAGGATTGGAACAGTGAAAATGGAATGAAACTTAAAATGCTATTTTGTTCAAACTTCACAACTTGATGGATGCGTTCAGTGTTTCAATTAAGCGGAGTTGTTTCGGGACAAAATAATTATTTGGGGGAAAGAAAAATGTTTCAATTTAAGCAAGTTTTCAAATAAGTGGAGTGCAGTTATCCGTACTAATTTGTGTGAAAAAGCCCTGAAAAAGAAAACCGTGATAAATTTCTTCTTGCATAATCGATAGTTTTACTTAAGCGGGGTCGACTGCATAACAATATGTTAGTTAATGAGCCCTTTAATTTTTAGTTTTGTTCTTGGGATACCTATACCTATATGTATGCAATAGACAAGTTATGAATTCGTTAAGCAAATGGAACTCAAGTTTTTGATCAATCTTGATAAGAATTACGATGATAGGGAAGGCGAATAAAGTTGGCCTCGCAACGAACGGGTCGATTTTCTATAAACTTGTTACCTATAGCATTACTGGACATTCCACCAACCTTTTTTCAGGACCAAAAATAATAATGAATCATTTTTCGGCCAAAAAGGAACATCTCATCATCATTTTCTCAAAATCCGCTCCACAGATTAAAAAAAAATTCAATAAAATTAAATATTATGTATGGACTGTTTTTAAATAAAAAATGTTTCCGAAAATTGGTTTTTAATGGCACCTCAGAAAGAATGATTTTCGCTTCACTCGAAAACGCTTCAACTGATTATGATCAATGGTTGATAGATTCTAAATATTAGATTTAATTTTTGGATTTAAAAAAAAAATTTGAAATATTTATTTTTGAAATCTCAATATTTCAAGAACGACTCTTTTGATTTTTATTAAATATGGCAAAAAAGCAGTTTTTTGAACATTCTATAGAAGATTTTGAACAAAACCAAAAATAACAGTACCTCACATACATAGGTATCTAAAAATGTTTAAACACTTTTAAGGAAAGTTGGTTTTGCCCAAAAACAACTAATTCGATTTTGATAAAAAATGTGTGTATCGAAATTAGTAAGGTCTAGTATTTAAAATAATTAAATTTTACATTTGACTATATAACAGTACATCTCATAAAAGGTTTTTTTTTTATTTTTATTTTAGACTCATTATCTGATTAACCGATCGATATGTGAAGTCACTAGTCTACGCCGATAACCCCGAAACGATTGAGGACAACATTCACCAATTTATTGCCGATATACGGCCACAAATGTTGGAAAAAGTCATCGAAAATTGGACCTCCAGATTAGACTACGTCCGATCCAGCCGTGGCGTATTTAAATTATAATGCCAGAAGATTATCCTTTTAATAAAGTATACATTTTATATCAATTTAAAAAAATCATCTTTGTTTACTTTTATTTCAAAGTTATATTCCTTTAAAAAAAACACCCTTTAAAACTGTGGATTTTTGCAGATTTAGATAGAAAGATACAATGTCACCCAATTACTTGCTTGGTATTTTTAGAAACAAATTTATATTATTTTCTAAAGTAAAAGTAAAATAAAGCATTATTTAAGCAAAGTCTTACGTATGTACTCTTGTACTTACATAAATAAATTAAGTACCTACCTAAACTATTCATTAATATAAGTTTTTACACATTTTAAAGAGGAACTTCGCTAAGAACTTGATATGTAATTTTACCAACGAAGCAAAAAATCATAGAAAACATTGAAAGACAAATTTAAAATTTTCACAAATAATTAAAGACTTTTAACTAAAAACTTCACGTTCATAACATAACCTGAAATATTGTGGAAATTAAATTTTTTTTGTTATTCCTAAAAATCAAATACATATCTCGAAAACATTACTTTTTAATCGTCATTTATCGACCCAAAAATTGGTCCAGAAAATCTTTGCTTTTATATTCTACATCCGATACACTAAGAATTTATAAAAATTTAGTTTTATAAATCGGATCGACAGTATTAAAGTCTCTGGACTCAGGAAAAATATTAGATTATCATTTCCTATTTTAAGAAAAGAATTTAAGTGATAATGCCACTGGTGGACCCACCGCGTCTTGCCGGCGCCAAAAAAAAACCGGCCAGACTCTTGTTTTCGATATAATGTCGCATACACCTACAAAGCCTCGTTCTCGTATTTTCGTTACACTTCCACATCGAAAATTTGCTGTCAATTCTCAGACTATCATAAAAAAAGCAAAAACTAACTTCAGTTTTTGTTCTTATTTTGTAAAAAAAACTCATTAAACAAACAGAAAGTTATTTAAGTTTAGAAAACATATTTAAAACTTTTGCCCCACCCTCTGTAAAAATCTAAAAAAAAAACTAAAATTCACTGAAGGGTAATTAACAAATATCCATTAACTCTTTCTATATCTTTCCACATAAACCCAATTGAATACCCATACGGCCATATAACAAAAAATCATATTAGGGCTATAAATTACCAGATGAAATTTCTTTCAGATTTCTACATACAAATGCATGTTTATCGAAATTTACACTTTATTGCAGTTTAAAAAAAAATCACAACATAAAACTTATAAATATATTTGTTATTCATTCTAGCACAAACCCATTAAACCTTCAAAACTTGTATAAATCAATTAGCTTAATATCACAGATGATCAAAAAAGAATATTTTTTCAAAGAGAAAGCAACAAAATTCTATTCATCTAAATATGTATATTCGAGAAGATAAACTAGGACAACCAATTTCATTCAAATTAACCCCTCTTCAATAATACATACATACATACATACATACATACATGCCAGATAAACTCAAACAACATACATCGAATATATCTTTTCAATATTTCATCTTTTTCTTTTTTTGCAATTCTATCCCACTCCGAGAGCTCATCTTATCTGTAAAAAAAGAAATTATCTATAGAATATTGACTTCAAGCTAATTAATTATTATTCATACCCAACGCTCAAAATGTGCGACCCAAATCCGTTCAATACATCTTTGGGCCAAAGAACTTTTAACATGCGGTCATAGATATTTATCTATACTTGTCTATCTATCTATCTATTAACCAAACCAAACTTAAAGAAGTATCTTCTTCAACTTTTTAACCATAAAACTTCCCAAGGCTTAGTTTAGTTAAGATTAGTTCTTTGACGGGGAATGTTCAACTGATGTGACTTTGGTTTCTTTGCTTTATCTTAACACACAACAATAAATTAAAAAAAAAAAGTATCTAAGATTTTGTTCATCCATCCGCAATGGGAAAGAATTTTTTTATAACATTTTGTCTTGTCGTAGTTTTGCAAGATGCATTGGGTAGGGAATATTATTTCTTACAGTTGAAATGCTCAATCTTACTTATTTAATATTGTGTATCTTTTCAGGAACTTTGGAAAAGAGGAGTTATAATCCTCGTTTTAGGAATGTGAACAGGAATTATTTGAAATCTTCCACCAATGGGTTTGAAGATGGCGAAGTTATGGAGGAAATGTATCTTTTAGATACAAAAACGCAAACCTTTGCAAAGGCTGACGTAGTTTTGGTGCCTTCGGAAAACTCATTTATGGAAAATGAGTTAGCTGATCATCACAAAGAAATACATTCTCAACACGTTGCCGCTTCCGTCCAACGTAAACCTCAGAAACCAAATCATTCGTCCTTGTCTGAGAGCGATTCTACGATGATTCGTCAAAGCAAGCCTATCGTATTGCAATTACTTGGATGGTCTGGAAATCCACCAGCTCCAATTGGTTTACCTCCAATGCCTACTAAATTATCAGAAATGGTCATGTCCAAGCCAGGTGTGGAAAATATGGATGTGCCAATTGCAATCAAAGAAGAAATCTTGGAGGAAATCAAGCCTGTGTCTCCTGTTGTAATGGCAGCTGACTCCATGATGGCCGCACCTAAACCAGCAAAGGAAAATGTTGCTGAGCCAATTGTTATCAAAGAAGAAATCTTGGAGGAAATCAAGCCTGTGTCTATTGTTGAAATGGCAGCTGACTCCATGATGGCCGCTCCTGAGCCCGAAAAGGAAAATGTTGCTGTGCCAATTGTTATCAAAGAAGAAATCATCAAGCCTGTGTCTTCTGTTGCAATGGCAGCTGACTCCATGATGGCCGCTCCTAAACCCGAAAAGGAAAATGTTGCTGAGCCAATTGTTATCAAAGAAGAAATCTTCAAGCCTGTGTCTCCTGTTGTAATTGCAGCTGACTCCATGATGGCCGCTCCTAAGCCAGCAGAGGAAAATGTTGCTAACCCAATTGCTATCAAAGAAGAAATCTTGGAGGAAATCAAGCCTGTGTCTCTTGTTGTAATGGCAGCTGACTCCATGATGGCCGCACCTAAACCAGCAAAGGAAAATGTTGCTAAGCCAATTGCTGTCAAAGAAGAAATCTTGGAGGAAATCAAGCCTGTGTCTCTTGTTGTAATGGCAGCTGACTCCATGATGGCCGCACCTAAACCAGCAAAGGAAAATGTTGCTAAGCCAATTGCTGTCAAAGAAGAAGTCATGAAGCCTGTGTCTCCTGTTGCAATGGCAGCTGACTCCTTGATGGCCGCACCTAAACCAGCAAAGGAAAATGTTGCTGAGCCAATTGTTATCAAAGAAGAAATCTTGGAGGAAATCAAGCCTGTGTCTTCTGTTGCAATGCCAGCTGACTCCATGATGGCCGCTCCTAAACCCGAAAAGGAAAATGTTGCTGAGCCAATTGTTATCAAAGAAGAAATCTGGGGGGAAATCAAGCCCGTGTCTTCTGTTGCAATGGTAGCTGATTCTATGATGGCCGCTCCTAAACCCGAAAAGGAAAATGTTGCTGAGCCAATTGTTATCAAAGAAGAAATCTGGGGGGAAATCAAGCCCGTGTCTTCTGTTGCAATGGCAGCTGATTCTATGATGGCCGCTCCTAAACCCGAAAAGGAAAATGTTGCTGTGCCAATTGTTATCAAAGAAGAAATCATCAAGCCTGTGTCTTCTGTTGCAATGCCAGCTGACTCTATGATGGCCGCTCCTAAACCCGAAAAGGAAAATGTTGCTGAGCCAATTGTTATCAAAGAAGAAATCTTTGGGAAAACCAAGCCCGTGTCTTCTGTTGCAATGGCAGCTGACTCCATGATGGCCGCTCCTAAGCCCGAAAAGGAAAATGTTGCTGAGCCAATTGTTATCAAAGAAGAAATCTTTGGGGAAATCAAGCCCGTGTCTTCTGTTGCAATGGCAGCTGATTCTATGATGGCCGCTCCTAAACCAGCAAAGGAAAATGTTGCTAAGCCCATTGCTATCAAAGAAGAAATCTTGGAGGAAATCAAGCCTGTGTCTCCTGTTGTTATGGCAGCTGACTCCATGATGGCCGCACCCAAACCAGCAAAGGAAAATGATGCTGTGCCAATTTTTATCCAAGAAGAAATCAAGCCCGTATCTTCCGTTTTATTGGAAACTGACTCCATGATTGCCGCACCTAAGCCCGAAAAAGTAAATCCTAGTCTCTCTCAAAGTTTTCTGGAAATGAGTATTAAGGAAATGATGGCTTCTGAAATCTCAAAGAAAACAAACCCATCAATTCAAAATGATATTAAGTCAGAAGTTACTTCAGAAAATTCCTCAATGATCGACCGCAAGAGACGTCCAAGGCCAAGACCAGGCAAGAAACCATGCAAACATCCTGCTAAGAAACCAGCTACAACAACAACCACCACAACTGAATCATCAAAATCATCATCAGATTCATCTAATTCCGAATCTACAACTGTTTCAACACCTTCAACAACAGCACCAACAACACCTTCAACAGCATCAGCAACAACAGAGAAGACGAAGAGAGTAGCCTCATCAATAGTGCCAGACTTAGGTAACTAGATATAGGGTTCCCCAAGGAGCCTGCTTTTTTAATAATTAAACGAAATTATGACCTGTAACTTGTGCTCAATAAAAATTCATAAAAAATAACGTTGAAAGGTTTTATTTATTTATTTTGTTCATCATATCCTTGTGATATCAACCACTTATAAAAACTGAACTGCCTGGAAAAATTATACAAGTTTTAAGCAAGTTGAGACAAGGCCCTGGAAAGTTTTCAGTTTAACAGAATTAAAATACTCGTTAGGCTTTCTAATAAAAAAACTTGTTGAACAAAAATACGATATGTCTATGTAAAACATTTGAGGGACTCATTCAAAACTAGATTGGCCTTTCAAGTGGGTGGGAAACAAGTATATATACTTATATAGGTGTAGGTACAAGCTTAGGCTAAAATATATGGTCATATCTTCATCTCTTAACCTTCATTTGCAGTAATAGAGGTGAGTGGTATTTTATAAGGAACGTTGCAAGAACGAAAAGGTTCGAAATCGGAGTCGGATCAGGCTGTTAATTGAATTCCCTTAATTTGTGGAAGTTTTTAGTGCATGAAAATCATATTAATACTTTTAAACGACTCTACATAAGCAGCTTTAACATTATATTCTAAATTAACATTAGCTATACCTTTACAATATTCTTCATTTACCGATGTATGTTTATTATTTTTGTGTACTGCATTTTTCTTTAGCTGAAAAACCGCGGTGTTTCCGTCCACAAAACAACGAACCTATACCAACTTATACCTCCGTTATAAACTTTTCAAAACGAGGACATCGAAAGCAAGGAAACCACAAGCGATACAAAGCCAAGTTTTCTCGTTTGGTTTGCTTTGTTTTAATTTGTGTTATGGATTAGACCAACCCAACACGGTGCATTATGGTGGTAATGTTGGTATAGATTTTCCCCAACACATCCAACTTGGACTTCTGGGGTAAAATCCATTTGTATGTAGTGTACGAGTATAGGGGCTTTCTACTCTCAACTCAACTGCAACTAAACCAAAACAATTGCTGGAAAATTCTGCACGAATTAGAAATGAATTTAAAACCAAAGTTTTGTTGTATGGAAACACAGCAGGTTCTGATGGGTCTGAGGGACTCGGTTCAGGACTTCAGACCATTCTATTATACCAAAAAGAATATATTTATGTGTGTAGGTATTATTGTTGTTCTGTAGTTCATGGATGAGATCCTACCTTTAATGTTGGCAATCAAATGCAGGCAAACATCATTAGGCAGATGGAAGTGGCAGTTTAGTGGGTGACTATGGGGCTGTGAGTGAATGAGAGTGTTTAATGATGCACATCAAGAGAATTTCTATCTGACTATTTCTAACTGACTGTAAAAATTCCTCCGTTTGCATTTTAAAATGACTTTTTGAGGTTAAGAATTAATTGAAAAGTCTTGTGAGAATGTCGGTTGGTTTAGTTGGTTGACTAGCTTTGCTTGAAAGACTAATGACGATAAGTTAAGAAAATTGCAGATATAGCACCAAGTCAATCAACATGCATACATAGTTTTGATTTTAGTTAGTTGATGTATATGCAGTGGAAATTGCAACAATATTGCTTACAAACCCCGTTCGATCACAAAAAAACACAAATAAAGGTTGTTTTCTTAGACGTGTGGTTTTCAATTTGGCAATACTTTTTTCGGAGTTGGTTTTTTTGACAGCTGTCACTTGATTTATGCCATACTGATCTCTATAATGCATTGGATATTGGATGCCCTTTATGTATAACCGAATTTTTTGACTCCAATTGAAGATGACATTTGGGTGCCAAGCGCACCCTTTGACGTCTGCCTTAAAAAAAAAGAAGTAATTTGACGTAAATTTTTCGCAATGCTGCTTTACTTGGCTGAACACAGTACGTGCGTCAGGACGCGTGTTCACGCGAGCGTGATTATTAAAACTTATGTCGAATTTCTTTCACCCATTTCAGAGGGCTTATTTTTGTATGTGATGGTGTGTGTTCTATTGGACAGGAATTTGAACACAAAAAATAGTGCATCTACAAAATTCACAACAAAAATATTTCAAAGTGCATTTAATTTACCACGCAAGCGATCAACGGACATTTTCTTGGGCTTCTACCAAAAAGATTATGGTCGATGAGCCTCCTCCTTAGCCTTGATGTGTCAAAATCCACCGCCAGTTCCTTTTTAATTTGGGTTGATGTGGCAAATGGAGACTTTTTAACAAACCTGGTAATTTGGCAATCGGTGTTGTCTCGTATTTTTTTTTTGATTTCTTTTATATCGTAATTCGTAACGAATTGGTCACACATATTTTGGGAGCATCCAACGGTTTCAGCGATAACCTTGTATGTTTTTCCCTCTTTACGAATTTTCCTTATGATATTCCTCACCTCTCCATTACACTGCATTTTGCAACACATGTAAACAAATGCGATGATTATTTACTATTGACCCTTACCTTATCTTTGCTAAAAGCACGATCAAATAACAGTTTTGCACAACGCACCTATTATTTTGCAAATTCAAAGATCGCATGGTTTAATTCCAAAGGGGGTGCAGAAAACAAAAGATCAGTTTTTGATGTGTATAAACATCTATGCTGGCGGTAGAGTGAAAAAAAAACGTGAACGTTCGTGTGCAACGTTACGTCGTGCAAAGTTACGTCGTGCAACGTTACGGTGTGCAATGTTACGATCTGCATACTAGGATGGGTGCGTTCAGTGAAAAAAATCTTAAGATCCCCTTCAAGCAAAAACAAGTCCGTTTTGGATCCGCGCACGCTGATGTTTACACATATTAATCGTGAGTCCCGGAACTCACACAATTTTTTTTTTTGTTACTGCAACCGAAATGGAAAAAATGGGAAAGGTGAATTGCTGCAGTTCGTTGCTTTTTTTTGGTATTTCTTCGTTAGTTTTAAAAACAAAATATTTTTTTTTTATAAAAACAACTTCGCATCTATTATTTTGCACACCACTGTAAAAAGAGTTACCACAGTGGGATCTCTCATGAGAACAAGTTCATGCGACCAAGTCGTGCATTTTATTTCTAATAAAAAGATTAAACTAATTTATCTATTAAAAATAATGTTATACAGTACGTTGACCCTTTTATCCAAAGTAATATTAACATCACCAATAAAATGTGTTAGCAATCATAAAAAAAGCAGTAAACAATAAAAACGTGATTTTCTGTTTTTTATTTTTTTTGATATAAATTTGATTAAAAATGTGAAAAGGTAGGTAGTACATACATATGTGAATCCCCCGAATCCAATAAAGCAAAGTAGGTTTAATGAAAGACCTTTAAATTTGATTGATTTAAGAAATTAAAATTAATCTGATTTACTGCGATGTACATAGGTAGATACCTGCCTAAAAGAAAAACAGATTTTTGTTAAAAACAATCGAATTTCAATATTAATTCCTACAATTGTTGTTTCACAATATGTTATTATTTAAATATTTAAAATTACTAATGTATACACAAACGCACAATCAGCTTACTATGGGAAACATTTTTTAATCGTCCTTTAATTAATTTTCAATTTTATACTAAATTTGAATGTCCCACACACTGATTCGTGTGAAATTTATTTAATTTCTTTTCGTTTTCCGCAGAAAAACCGTGAACATAAGGAAAAACCAAAACTTTTAGTCAGAAAAATAAGAACGAACAGAAAAAAACCCACCAACAACAAAAATTACGTGTAATTAATGAGTCTTCCACAACAATGCGACATGAACCAACAAAAAAAAAACCAAGGAGATGTGAGGCAACAACATCAAAACATGGAAAAATAAACTTTTCTTGTTCCTCGCTGCAAATCCCTTTGTAATCCTTTGGAAAAACAGCAGCCAACAGCCAGCATCCTTTTCTCTGGAAAGTGGAACAGTGTCGTCGTTCGTTGTCGTACAGTCTCATCCATTCGTCGTATATTTCTTGTTGCGGCGGGGCGCGCGGCGCGGCGGCGGTGGCGGTGGAGTTGCGAGTTTATATATACGAACCGTGTCGCTCAGCTGTGTGTTAAGATTGTAATTGCATTTCGTGATGTGGTACTTACAAAATCGCACAAAACGGGGACAACAAAATACACGGATCATCATCATGTCGAGCATTGTTGTAAGCATTTGCCAGGCATTTACTCTTCCGATTAATGCCCTCCGACTTGCCTCCTTGTATTTGTACTAATTAATCATTGCAGAAAGTAGAATAGCTCCAGCTCCAGCGCCAGCAGCAGCGGCATCAGAACAATAAAATGCTGTCGGAGCTCCTTTCTATTATAATAATTATTATTATTTTACGAAATCCTTATAATATCGTGATACGAGTATATCTATGTATTTGTATAGGTAGATAGGTACCTTTACATTATACCTAATGGTCGAGGTTTTCATCATATTCCTTGTCAATTGCATTATTGCGTCATCAAAAAAATCACAGAAGGAAGTAAATAGCCTGACATATATGTATCTCTCAATCTAGAAACGGAATTCAACCGTCCGTTTATTCATACAAGAATTAAAGCCTTTTTCAGGTGTGGCTCGAGATCTTATAATAAATGGAATCAAAGGGCCATAACGTGAAATAAATAAAAAAACTTATCAGCTTTTGCGAAATTCAGTCAAGTTGTTAGAATTTTCCCACAAGTTGATGAACTGTTGTGTCAAACTTTGTTTTAAAAAGCTTCATGAGAATAGAATATGTATCTTCTATCTTCTACATTCTATCATATATCTTGTATCTTTTATCTTCTTTCTTGTATACTCTATCTTCTATCTTGTACCTTTTATCTTCTCTTGCATCTGCTATTTTCCATCTTTTATTTTATATCTTCTATTTCTTGTATCTTCTATCTTGTAAATTCTATATTGTATCTTCTATTTTGTATCATCTATCTTCTATCTTCTTTCTTGTAGCTTCTATCTTGCTACTTTTATCTTCTATCTTGGAATTTCTATCTTCTGCCTTATAGCTTCTATCTTATATCTTGTATTTTATATTTTATCTTGTAGCTTTCTTCTATCTTGTATCTTTTATCTCCTATCTTATATCCTGAATCTTCTATCTTGTATTTTGTATCTTCTATCTTCTACCTTCTACTTTGTATCCTTTATCATCTATCTTCTATCTTCTTTCTTGTATCTTTTATCTTGTAACTTTTATCTTCTAACTTGTAGCTTCTATCTTGTAGCTTCTATCTTGTATCTTCTATCTCGGAGCTTTTATCTTGTATGTTTTATCTTCTATCTCGTAGTTTTTATCTTCTATCTTGTATTTTGTATCTTCTACATTCTACTTTGTAGCTTCTATTTTGTATAAAAGATCTTCTATATTTTCTTTCTTGTATCTTCTATCTTGTATGTATGTTGAATATGTTGTATCTTCTATCTTTCATTTTCTATCTTTTATCTTGTGCCATGCATCTTCTATGTTGTATCTTCTATCTTTTATCTTCTATTTTTTAAATCTGTTTACAATGACAACAAATATTCGCCCCTAATGGCAAACTGACTTAATCGATGCGACCATGGTGGGAAATTTCTGAGAGTTTTATGAAGAGTGCTTGCACTTTTCTTTTTTCTTGTAATTTAGACACACACATAAGCTTTATGGAGTGTTATTTCATGTAGGTAATTCCCCACCAACCAAGAAGCTAAAGAGGCGGATAAATAAAAATCGTGTACACTTTCAAGAGTACCTATATACTTCTCTTTTATAAATAAAAAAAAAAAAATCCTTAAGAAGGCTCTCTTCAACGTCTATTAAAGATAGAATTTGCAAGCAATTCAAACTAAGTGTGCCAGCAGCAGCTACTTGAGTGTGTAAGAAATGTAAAGTGTGTTGCCTTTGACTATCTGCTTCTGCATATATGAAGAAAAACGCGACCCTCCAGCCATCCATGGTTGTAGTGATATATACACATATATATCTTTTTGTATATATATATATATGATAAATCTACTTTTTCGCGCGGCTAAAGTCTGAAGCAGGTTGTGTTTATAACGTTCTTTTCCTAACATCCTTCCGATTTCAAGATCCATTTTATGCTATACCTATATACAGTGCTTACTATACCTGCATCCTTTTTTTTCTTCTCATAGATATAAAGAATTTGTATAAATATATGACATGTTTTCGAACCCTTCTATACATTATATAAATGTTCCACCTAATGATAGTGTTTGGCTTGAGCGGTGGAACGAAATGCAGAAAATTAAGGACATGACAGATAGAAAGTCAAGGACATGCGCTAGAATGATGGATCTAAGAAAAAGAAAAACTTAACATTAAAAAGGATTTATTCTTGCAGAGCAAGCACATTATAGACAAAAAAGGTGCCTTGGGATTGGGAGGACTGGGGAGAAAAGCGTTTATTCATGTGCGACAGTAGCTATGTAGGTATAGTTGACATTTTCTACAAGGAGCACGTAAGCGACGCAGAACTGGAAAATTACAGCAATTATGTAATTGTAGGGATTATGTAGTACAATTTTGAATGTCAAGGTCAAAGTAGTAACTTGCTTCAATATCATTTTTTGGTTTTTTGTTTGCTAGAAAACGTGCCTTCTCAAGGGGTTTTCACTAACCCTTAAATGATTTACTCATACATAAGTATGTAAGCGTTAAGTAAATAGGATTAGGATTTAATATGAAAAACAGATGCGATGCACTTTGGTTTTGCACATAATTTAGACCATTGGAGGCGGGAAATAGAGAAAAGTAAAGTATTCACATTCGTGTAGTACGGCTATAGAAGGAAACTCTGTACTTGTGAATTGACGAGCATATTCATAGACGAACGAGAATTTCGGTAGAATTTTTAATTGCGATATAAAGGTTCTACCTACATGGAAAGTTATGGATTCGTAAAAATAAACGAACTCGAAATTTTGATGATAGGAAAGACGAAAACGGTGGGTCACGCAAAACGTCAGTCTGTCTGTTCGTTCACAGCCCAAACAGATGGATGGGTTTATTTTCTTTATACTTTGAACCTCTCGTTTTTTGGAGGTTCCCTTGGCACATTTTTAAAAAAAAATTTTTAGGACCAAAAATAATGGCCCCTGTTTTAAAATTTTGAACGTAAGGGTTTTTAGTAATTGGACACGTTCAATCACAAAATCTGAGAATTCAGATCTGAATTTATGTTGTTGAACACACAAACAAACTGTATTTTCTGTCGAAAGTTGTCGTGTCAAATGCTATAGCATTTACCTAAAGGATTTACTTTAAAACGAATTTGAATAGAAATTAATTATTTTCTTACTTTTCACCATCTCTCTATATCTATATTCTATAAAAATTCAATGTCAGTAGCTCAACCATAACCATTTACCATCAACACTGGTAGCATTAGAGACACAAGCATACAAGCATTAGTATCCAACCAATGCTAGGTTTCCTTTTCATCATCATCAACTTCAACATCCACATCAACGGCACAAGATGAGGCTAGACGATAAACGTCAGATAGTTTACATTTTATATAGAATTTGAAAGTTTTCTCGTTAAACGAACAAACAGAGGAATTTTACCTAGGGCTAAAGGGTTGGTTTCCTTATTCCGAAGAGAAAACTTATCACAAAAATCAACTAAAAACTAAAGCTTTGACTAAAATGTGCGCTAGTGAAATTTGTGTAAGAGTACCAACATCTCTACTCCTAGACACTCACACACAGGATCATAAAATGTCATCATAAATTCTTAAAAAACAATGCGATCCGCGGCCAGAGCCAAGGTTCACTATGTAAAGGGTTTTCCAATAAGAGGTGTTATTTTGATATTCAAAGAAAAATGGCATTTTTTGAGATAAATGATCGGATGTTTATTTCATTATAAAGAGGAAGGTATGCCGTTAATAATGAAACACAACATCAGCCAAATGGCCACCACGACCACGCTTACAGGACCATATCCTTTTCATGAAATTTTCCATAACCAAATCGCAAAGTGGCTGCCCTATGTCCTCGATAGCCTCACGAATTCCATCTTTGAGGTCTTGAATCGACGCTAGGCTGTTGGCGTAGACCTTATCTTTCACGTGGCCCCAAAGGAAGAAGTCGCAAGGTGTTAAATCACAAGATCTCGGTGGCCAATTGTGATCACCTCTTCGAGAGATAACACGGTCCGGAAACTTTTCCCGTAAAAGATCGATGGTTTCATTGCTTGTGTGGCACGTAGCGCCGTCTTGTTGAAAGTAAACGTTGTCCAGATCAATACCATCCAATTCCGGCCATAACAAATCATTAATCATCTCTCGATAGCGCAATCCATTGACCGTAACTGTTGCTCCAGCCTCATTTTCGAAAAAGTAAGATCCAATGACCCCGCCGGACCATAAACCGCACCAAACAGTCACGCGTTGAGGATGGAGAGGCTTTTCAACAATAACTCTTGGGTTTTCCGAGCCCCAGATGCGACAGTTTTGCTTGTTGACGTAGCCTCCGAGGTGGAAATGGGCCTCATCAGTCAAGATGATTTTTCGATGAAATTCCGGATCATTTTCATGCATTTCAAGGACCCTATCAGCAAAGACACGACGTTGTTGATGATCAGCCGGCTTGAGTTCTTGTATTAACTGAACTTTATAAGCCTTAAGACCCAAGTCTTTATGCAAAATACGGTGTAATGACGTTTGTGGAATGCCTAATTCCAAAGAACGACGAGGAATGGACAAACCTGGGTTTTCTTCAACACTTTGGGCTACAACAGCAATATTCTCAGTTGTTCTTGAGCGACGTGCACGGGTTTTATTCTTCACATCACTAACTTGTCCCAACAGCTCAAATTTGTCCACCAATTTCTGTATTGCGGTCCGACAAGGTGCTTCACGACGACCCAAAAATGTTTTAGTTTTACGAACCGTCTCTGCCAAATTTTCACCATTTTTATAGTGAATTTTAATAATTTCAATGCGTTGTTGAAGCGTGTATCGTTCCATTTTTATTAATGGCGTAGTTTCTACTTGTCAAATGTCAAAAAATGACAGCTTCAAAAGTGACAGCTACCGAAATAGCGGGCTATTCAAAATAAAACCTCTTATTGGAAAACCCTTTATAAAGAAGTATAATCAAAGTCATATTTTGGTCATTATGCCTAAGTAAATAGGATTTTCAACTGTTTAACTTGGATTTAAATAAATTCGCTGAAGCAAATCTTTTTGAAGAAAAAAATGAATAATGAACTACCTCCTATTTTGTCTTAAATTTAATCAGTTATTTAAATTATATTCGGACTTGAAAACGACTGAACCAAATTGGATACTTCCTTCAGCGGGTTCGTTTCCCGAAGGTTTAGAAAAAAGAAAAGTTGGAAAATTCTCAACAGGTGGCACTGTAGGCGGTTATGAAATGCCTTTTGTGATACTCTTTTTTTAACTTTTGTTATTTGTAGGGACAATAAATGGGTTAAAAATAAAATAATTATCCGTTTTAAGAATTTCTTTTTTTTGTTTAAATGTTGTTCTTAGGAAATAGATAGGAAATTTTGTTAATTCTAACGTGAAATAGGGTAAAAATAAAAAAAATATCGGAATTAGGAAATTCTTTTGGTGTTTGAAAGGTTGTTTTTCAGAGGATGGCCTTAGGGACTATTTTTACAGAAAAGCGGCATTTATAAGGTGCAATGAGGTAAAAACGAAAAGTGGCATCTGATTTCAAAATTTCTTTTTGCGTTTGAAAGGTTATTTAAAAAAAGGTTCTATTTATAGAGTAAAATGGTATAAAAACATAAAAAAATGGTTTTTGATTACAAAAATTCTGTCTGTGTTGGGAAAGTAATAAAGGTTAGATTAACAGCCCGATTCTCCCCATCATCACTGATAGATACCTCACAAGTCACAAGAAGAGGTGAAATTAATATTGTGACTTTTTCGAATTCTCCCCCAGAGTCACAACTTATGAGAGTCACAAAAACAATCGAAATTATGATCTCCTTCATAGCAGGTCACAAATCACAAATTACATGTGTTTTAAAAATTTGATATCATACTCTATTTATTTTTTAAACAACATTGAATCAGGAAAGAGAAAATTAAAGTGGATTTTATAGGGCGTATCTTCTTCGGTATCTTTCATCCGAAATAAAACAAACAATATTTTCACTAGCACAGACTTTTTTTTCTTTTTTCAGGAAACAAATGATTAATTCGCTTTTTTAATAGTTTTCTCACTTCAATTTTGCAAACATATATATAAACAATTTTTTTAATCACTTTATTGCTAAAAAAAATTGGATGAAAACTCGATTTTTTAAGTTTTAAATAATTTTATATGGCCCAATTGAAAATCTTTCTTTATGTTTTTATAAATCAGCTGTTGCAATTATGGCACTACAAAATTCACCTTTGCTGTGGTGAGTTTAGTTGTGATCTTTCTTGTGATGATTGGGGGAGAATTCCAAAAATGTTATCGAGTCACAACAATCCTCACAAGGAATAGTCACAAGAGCTTGTGACTTGTTACTCCTCACAAGGGGAGAATCGTGCTGTAAGAGGATTATATTTTAACATATTTGCCCATTCTTAACGTGAAGAAGGTTAAAACCCATAAAGGAGTATTCAATTACAAAAATTAGGTCAAATATTTATGTACCTACCTATATTTTCTTTTGTAATTTGTATGCAAAGCTTAGGTTTGTCTACCCGTGCGAAGCCCGACGGGCCAGCTAGTTGAGTTAAAAAAAAAACTATGTAAACACATAATAATATGGACTGAAAAACTAAAATTTTTAGAGTTTGTATCAACTAGTAACGGTAGTGTTTAAAGCGGTTTTGACATGCCCGACTAAAAATCGGAAAATTTTGTAATTTGATTGATGAACTTAATCTGGTTCTCGTGTTAAACTAGCCCTTTTTTTGCTGATTTAAACAGATTAACTCGTATATTAAAATCAAAACTTCTTTCCGAATTTTCTTTTCAATTTTTGCCATGCCAATTCATCTTTATTTAAGTGCAAGCGAAGTAAATCTTCTGAGTTAATTTAACATTGTGTAATGTAGATTTTAAAAGGTAGTATAGATGATTATCATGCTAGTTTAACAGGATTACTCATTTAGGGATGTCCAAAGCCAGAAAGAGGTGTCGTCTACATCTTTCAAGTAAGTTGTGTTGATTTAAAATGACGCTCAAGTTATTTATCGTGTAAAATATTTAACATGATCCTTCGTGTTGAAACATAATAACCTGGTCACATTCTGTTTTATTTATAACATGAAGTTTGCCCTAGTGTAGTTTATAGCATAGGTACATTCAAATTATAATTAAATATCACAAACATTTTATAACAGGTTAGATGATGATTCCTAAAGCTCATACAAAAATCGTAAAATGTCCCCCTCACCCCCCTTTAACGATTCCCCTTATATTATGTATTATTGTCTAAAACAACTCATTTATTTCCAAAGAATATAAAAAATAAAAATAATTTGCAGGTGCGACAGCTCTTCAAAAGCCATGGGTCTAGTGACTTTCAACCCTTAACCATTTCTGTGTGCGTGTTGTTCGTTTTCAGGAATGAATTAGCTGCCGAATCCAAACGCCTAAGGTGAGAGATTTACTCTTGGAGGGTTTTCAGTTTTCACTTACTCGCAAGAGAGAGTACCCGATTTGTATTTTCTTAGCTAGATGAGGCTGGGTATAGGGTATGGAAAATCAAACACAGACCTCTAGCATGACAGTTCTACACACTAACCATTAGAGTATTGGTTTAAATTATTCAGCATGAAAATACAAACATATCTTCACTAAGTTCAAATTATTCCAAAAAGATGAGGGAAAACTTTAAAAATTCAGTTATTTCATGCTTTGACCTAAAAAAAAAAAAAATAAAACTGTAGCTAAACTTGATTGTCCTATAACTTTTTGAGAACTCACTACAGAAAATTTTATCTCAGACTATAAATGTCCAAAATCGTAAGACCAGGAGGAAAACTCTGGTTTCACTTCGAAAAAAATTCCGAAAAAGCTTAATTTTAATGCATCAAACGCAGGGTTCGGCAATTGGCGGACCGCGGTCCGGATCCGGACCTCGAAGGGTATAAATCTGGACCGTTGATTTTTCATTTTTAATTCGAAAAAAAATAATTTTCTAACATAAATACTTAAAAAAAACTCGGATATACTAGCTCGGTACATGAGCCAGCTGGAAGCTTAGTAAGCAACAAAAACCATTTTCAGATTCCGAGATTTTTAAAGAATTGCTTCTGCTATTCAAGCCATTCCATCACTATCCGCAAAAAGCAATACAAGATGAACCAACATTTTGGCTGCAGAAAAGCTTCCTCGAACTTTTGCATAAATGCACGGCGGCGCCGGCGTAGCCCTTGTAGGTACTTGACGAAACTGGCGATATTACTGAAATACTGATGCTTAAAAGAAGTC
Organism: Leucozona laternaria; assembly: GCA_932273885.2. NCBI lineage: Eukaryota > Metazoa > Arthropoda > Insecta > Diptera > Syrphidae > Leucozona > Leucozona laternaria. The sequence continues at coordinate 24,368,231 of OW026368.1, read as the reverse complement.
CATTTTTGTACGAGTCTTCTTCGTGGAGAAGACTTCAAGATAAAAGCAAATAAAAGCTATGATAAAATACTGTCTAATTCTACTGACGGTGTCCAAGCAATGATAGGTAAGGAAAAGGGACTAGCAACAAGAATTAAGGAGAAAAATGCTGAGTTGCTGTCTACCAGAACTCAGTACAACACTAAAGTGCACAATGGACAATTAAGTCAAGTTGATACATTCCATTGGTCTTGCTCTTCTCTACAGCATCGTCAGCACAAAGCGAGTTTCTAGTGTACGGTGGCTAAGTAAGAATCAAGTCATCGAACGTTTTAAGAAGAAGAAGTCGTCGCGTTTTTAAGAAACTTGAATACTGAGAAAGCAAAGATGTATTTAGATTTCTTGCAAATAAGAGCAGCATGTTAGACATTCTTAAATACGTAAATGCCCTTAACACTGAGATATAGGGAAAAGGCAAGTTAATATGTGACTTCATGCAAAGTGTTACTGTGTTTTGCCCAAGTCTCCTTCCTTGTATTTAAACATTATTAACAATGAAGAATTCATTCTTTTTCCAAAATTCTTGATTATAAAAAAATATCCCAGTCGTAGACACTGAAAGACTTTCAACTCTAATATCGGACCTGCATTAAGAATTTGCTATAAGATTCCAAGAGGAGGGCAACCTTTGTGTGATTTTAAAATAGCGTTTTGAAGTAACTCCAACCGGATAGTGGACAGATACTGCTGTGGAGTTGTTCAGTTTTGCAAAGTCTGGACTTCAAATAGAAATAATTTACGTACAAGAGGATGTTTTTTTTACCAAATTTACAAATCCACTAAATATGAAGATTGTACACACGTTTCGGAAATGAACTTCCTAAAGAAATAAATATCGTTCGAGGATAACCAACGCATATACACTGCGTTTCATTCGTTTAAATACAGTCTTTTTTCTAGAAAACTGTTTATGATTTCTCCGTAACCTTTTATAATAAGGAAACATATAACTATAGAATTTATAGAGTGCCATATGAGGATAAAGCTGCGGGAAGCTTTTTGAATCCTCCTAAAAAATTGTTAGTTCCATGACTATTTTAACAATTTTATTCGTAAAAATCGACGCTTTTTTGTGTCATTCGCTTAAATACACATCGAAAATGAAGGTGTTAAAAGAAAAAACAAGAAAATTCCTTCAATTCGAAATTTAGTTTTTATCGACTAACATTATCTTTTAATTACATTTAATAGTGAGTACTACCTCCAGAATGTTCAATTACTTCCAAAAGTCTACGGTGCAGTGACTCATAAAGCGAACCCAAATAATGCAGTGAAATCTCCTTCCAAGATAAATTTATTGCTTCAATTAAGTCTTGTTTGGTTTCAAACTGCCTTCCTCCTTCGTAAACTTTCCGTGAGAGCCAACCCCAAACGGTTTCCATAGCGAACCCAAATAATGCAGTGAAATCTCCTTCCAAGATAAATTTATTGCTTCAATTAAGTCTTGTTTGGTTTCAAACTGCCTTCCTCCTTCGTAAACTTTCCGTGAGAGCCAACCCCAAACGGTTTCCATTATGTTCAGGTCAGGTGAGTATGGCGTCCAAGGCAAAATTTCCAGATTTTGACCCTGAATCCAGGCTTTAGTAAGCTTGGCGGTATGTATGGGAGCGTTATCCTGCTGGAAAGTCCAAAGGTGTCCACCAAATAGTTCATTGAATTTGGGAAAGGCTTGCTTCTGTATGCATCTTAAGGTCTCCGCCGTCATTCGTGAGCTTCGAAAGTCGAGTTCAACTGTGCCGTAGTAGCTTACTGCTCCCCATACCATCACACCACCTCCCTTGTTGTGTCTTCTATCCAAAGTTATTTCCTCTTTTCTCACGTCATGGAAATTGAAATTATAACAGTCAGGACCATCCAAATTGAACTTCTTTTCGTCGGAAAAGACCACCTGATGCCATTCTCTTTCCCATCGGATCTTCTGCTTCGCAAAACTAAGGCGCTGATTTCGACGAACTGCATTTTTTTTTTTTATTTTTAGGTGCTTCAAATGAGTGGCTTGCCGAATAATCCGATAAACAGTCGATTTGCTGGCTTTAGCTCCGGTTTTACCTTTGATTTTTGCAACTGATAAAGTTGAATTAGAGGCTTCTCGGAGTATAGCACGTCGTTCTTGAGGTTTTGTAGCCATATTCATTCGTCGTTTGTAATTTTTTCCATACTTTTCTTTATTTCGAAGGTAGTTGCACACGACTGTATGACTTCGTCCAATCTTGTGGCCTATATAGCGGCTGCTATGACCACCGTCCTTATAAGTTCGAATTTCAGCCTTTTCTTCTACGGTTAGGTAACTTGCTTTTGGCATGATAGTCAAATTGATGACAGATGTTGTTAAATATTTATTATTTGACTTTTTGAATATTATTTTTGAGCTACTAGATTGTTTTTAAAGGTGTATTTAAACGTATGACACAAAAAAAAACGTCGACTTTTCGAATAAAATTAATGAAATAGCCATGGCGCTAACAATCTTTTAAAGGGATTCAAAATTCTTCCCGCAGCTTTATCCTGATATGACACTCTCTAAATTCTGTAGTTATATGTTTCCTGATTATAAAAGGTTACGGAGAAATCATAAAAAGTTTATAGAAAAAAGACTGTATTTAAACGAATGAAACGCAGTGTATATGTACCTAGAAGACACTCTGCCCATTGATTCTATAAATAAGGACATATTTAGTTTGTTTTGACAATGTTCCCATTTTTGGTAATAAATTATCTTTCAATTTTGTATGGACTCTCGTATAAAATAGTTTTACCATCTGGACAGCACCTAAAATGAATTACCGACCCCTGCATCAGAGCTTTATTGCTTTCTTAAATGTGTAAGTACCATCAAATTTTACCATGGCTTTTCATTTTGTAGAGTGAGAGTGGTAAAATTATTTTTTGTTAATTGTTTGAAACTACAGTTTCCGACTTAAAGTCAAGACCAAATTCTACACAAAAAAAAGAAAAACAAGTGTTTTTTTTTTTATTAAGGCATAAAAACATGGCTTTTCATTAAAATTCAGCTTTTTGGGAATTTTTTGAAGTTTGTCTAATTTTCTTGGGATATATTATGTCAAAAGAGAAGCCCAGCGTTATGGGTAACTCACAGGACTATCAAGGTTTCGCAGGTGTGGGGATCGAACTTCAGCCTTTGATGGGACGTCCCATCAGAGTCCCGCAAATTCATTCTGCTCCTTTAAAGTGGTCTAATTTAAGTGGACTCGCAGGCAGAACGAACATTTCTTATTAATGATTCGTCCCCTACTCTGGGATATGGTGCCAATTCAGGGTCGGGTCATTGATGGGTGTCATCCCAGAAAAGTGCTCCTTCATGCAACTTCTGATCTGGCCCTTACCAAACATTAAACTTTCCAATCCTTCTATTCTATTCTTAGGCCTAAGGTCCTAATGTAGGTATAGCTGTACCTAAAATAATAATTATTGTTAGCAGAGAGCTTTCTAAATGTTTATCGTTGGGGGGGTAATTTGCAGCTGTGGACATCGGTGTGCTCCATGAGATTTCATCATCACAGATTTTTTATTCTCCTTTACATAACGACTAGAGGCTATCAAAACTCCTTCTTAAATTATTACAATTCATTAATTCAACTTTAATTCAACGTTAATTCTGTTCTTAACAACTAAAAAATCTTCTTGAAGAAAATTCAAAGAAAATAATAAAATATTGTTATTAATATTTAAACAACACCTCCTAACTTATACTTATCGTACATCAATCATCTCAACTCGACCCAAAATCCATCTCTCTTAAATATTTATTGTTCAACTTCTCTATACCTATACCTCTATAGGTTTAATCATAAAATTATAAGCAGAAATTTGGTTAAGATATTATAAGATGAGCTTTATATAGCATTTTACAACTCGTTACGGCGCGCACAGGATATATTATTTCTCTTGATTCAACTTTCATTATTTACCTTTTATACTACGTTCCCATGATGGTGAATTTAATGCTTTTCGTCCTTTAGATAGAAGCATATCCGCCCCGTTTGGGATGGTCCACGGTCCACGATCCAGGTCCAGCCCATACAATGCCAAGATAAAATTTATATTCCATCTTCCCTCTCAGCGCCCTATAATAATCAATTCCTATTAATGACTCTGCAATTGCTTTAAGGTTCTTTTGTTAGACTCACTCTCCGTCGCATCGTCGTCACCATCATGATGATCGTCATCGGCTACAATCCATTAAAATGTGGGCATTGTACCTATACCTTACGGTTACCGGCATGTCCTCTTAATCGGCACGGTAATTAGCAATCAAATTAATGAAACTGTTTCGTCTAAGGATTTTGTGTGTGTGTGTGTATCTTTGAATTTGTTGCAAAAGCTTTCAACGCTATTTCATAAAGAAACTCCTTTAGCTCAGCCTTTTCTGGATCGACCACAGGTCACTGAAGCCACACGGAAGCGCACACCGGATGGCCCTATATCCGAGGCATATAAATCTGAAATCCACAGTCTACAGACATTTAGCTGCCCATCGAATCGAAAGGATGTGCGGAGGTGCGCTCTGACCGCCTCCGAAGGCCCATAGTGCAGTTAATTAATTACTGATAGAGGACGTCCGCCAGGGATTTCATTATAATGAATTGTTCACTCCATGTGCGGATAACCCTAAGGTATGGGTTGTGGGTTATACCTTCGAATTACAGTGGAAATGATTTATGTGGGTACATAAAGGTATCATTGTGGAGTTATCTCTAAATCGCTAATGATTATGGATGGTGATGGCATTTATTGCGCGAATTTAAGATTTTATTTCTTAAAGCGAAAATTTATATTTAATTCTCATAATTAAAGGGAGTTGTCTTTAAAATCTTTCAGACATTTCAAAATTAATGGTTTTAATTTTAAGAAATAACATAAACAGAACAACATAATTTAAGTGATTTAAAAATCTAAAAGTATTGGTTCGCTATTTTTTAGTATTTTATAAATAACATAATTTGTTTATACCCCTGATACAGAGCTCTGAAAACTGGATTTTTTAACCTCGCACCACATCCAAAGCTTGGAAAAAAAAATCAGCAAGACTTTTGTTTTCGATACATTACGATACATGACCTATAAACCCTCATACTCTAATTATAAAAGGTGTTTTTTTTTAGGAGGTATATAACTTTGAAATGAAAAAAAAAAAAAAATTAATATTTTTAAATTGACATAAAATTTACTTTATTTGAAAGATAATCTTCTGGCATTATAATTTAAATATGATTTATGGCATATGACGACCGCCACGGCTGGCTTGGACGTAGTCTAATATGGAGGTCCAATTTTCCATGGCTTTTTCCAACATTTGTGGCCGTATATCGGCAATAACGCGGCGAATGTTGTCCTCCAAGTGCTCAATCGTTTTGGGATTATCGGCGTAGACTAGCGACTTCACATATTCCCACAGAAAATAGTCAAGCAGCGGAAAATCGCACCACCTTGGAGGCCAAATCACGGGTCCATAACGTGAAACTATGCGGTTACCAAACGTTTCCTTCAATAAATCAATTGTGGCACGAGCTGTGTCACGTGTAGCGCCGTCTTGTTGAATCCACAGCTCCTGCACATCATGGTTGTTCAATTGATGAAAGAAAAAGTCACTATTGACTGTAACGTTCTGGCCAGCATCGTTTTTAAAGAAGTACGGACCAATTATTCCACTAAACCATAAAGCACACCAAACAGTCAGTTTTTGTGGATGTAACGGTGTCTCAACATACACTTGAGGATTATCGTATCGTGACGTATGCATTCAACCAAAAGTGAGCTTCATCGCTAAACAAAATTCGCTTATCAAAATTGGGATCAACGGCAATCTTGTTTTGGGCCCATTTGGGAACAATTTGAAAGCGTTGTTCAGGCGTCAGTCTATTCATGTTAAAATGCCAAACCAAACTAAAAATAAATCACTTGACAGCTGACGAAATGGCCACCAGTTAAAATAGTGTTACTAACTTAAAGTTCTATACCTCTAAAAAAAAACCCTTTATTGGAAAACTTAAAAAAAAATGAACGAAATCGGTAAAGTTGTTCTCAAGTAATTGCGTGACCAAGGGAAATAGAGATTAAACATAAGTTTAGTTATATTCGAGATGGCTGCTTAAAGTTAGACAATATTTATGAATAAATACAACTGTACGTGAGTATTTATTATTAAGATAGAGACTTTTTATCAGTTCGAACCCTTTGATCATCTGGCTTAACAATTCAAAATAAGGGCCACCCTAGTATAAACATACGTTGTCAAAAAATATAATTATGCGGTACAGTAATTTTATTTATCTTTCTAGTTTTATATTGTTAGTATTTGTAATTTCTAATTTTATATTGTTAAAAATTGTTTTGTCTTTTCGATATCAAGAATACAACGATAGCCAAATGGGAATGCAATTCCCTTGAGATTTGGAAACCTTAAGGCGTTGGGCCGTCCTCAAAGAAAATTAAGAAATACTTCCTGGAAATTATTTCAGCTCCTTGATGTTTGCCTGCTGCTAAGCACTGTCTGTCTCCCTCATCAAAAAGACACTCAAACAAGAAATAAACAAAACTAACCGTTAAATGAAAATATGAAAAATTCATTCGTTTCTCTTATGTTGAATAAATATTTGAAGAACATAAAGAATCATTTCGAAAATGAAGATAATAAGACTTACAAGTATATACGTAACCATAGACATAAATCTATTGAATTGGCAACATTTAACATGATGCGGAATTCAAACGTTTTAGGTAAATCGCTTTTTATGAATAAATCAGATATAGGTTTAGGTGGGTTTTGGTTGGTACTTTCTATATAGAGAAGTATCTCAAGGGTATCAGGCCATTTAATTACAGGAATTTCTAAGTGCATTCAGAGCTAAAGGTTGAAGAATTAAGCATAGGCGAAGACATATATATATCAAAGAATTTAAGTGGGAATTCGTAAATTATGAATGCCAATATAGGCTCTCTAACTCAGACAGATCAATTGAAATACTGTGATGAATAACATTCACATACTTATAATGGGTGATTTTTTAAGAGGTTTAGAACTTTTTTTTTAAAAAAAATACAAAAAAATCGAAAAAATGAATGAAATATTTATTTGAATCGATAGTTTGAACCTTGCAATTTAATGTTTAAAGATAATTTCATGCAAATGTTGACCGCGGCTGCGTCTCAGGTAGCCCATCCGCTGAGTCCAATTTTGGCATACTCTTTCACACATATCGGCCGGTATCTCACGAATGAATGCATGGATGTTGGCTTCCAGTGCGTCAATCGAAGCGGGCTTGTCCCTATAGACATTAGCCTTGACATACCCCCACAAAAAATAATCTAATGGTGTCAAATCGCACGATCTAGGCGGCCAATTGACCGGCCCGAAACGTGAAATTAACTGTTCACCAAACTCGCCTCGCAATTGCGCCATTGTTTCGCGTGCTGTGTGGCATGTGGCACCGTCTTGTTGAAACCACATATCATGCAAGTCAAGAACTTCCATTTCGGGCTAAAAAAAAGTTTGTTATCATCGCTCGGTAGCGTTCACCATTGACAGTAACGCTGCGATTCGCATCATCTTTGAAGAAATAGGCCCAATAATGCCGCCGGCCCATAAACCGCACCAAACAGTGGCTTTTTCGGGATGCATTGGTAGCTGTTGCAATGCTTCTGGCTGATCTTCACTCCAAATGCGGCAATTTTGCTTATTTACGTACCCATTCAACCAAAAATGAGCCTCATCGCTGAACACAAGCAGCGCGCGATGAACATTTCGAACCGAGCACGAATTTTGATAGTAAAATTCAATAATTTGCAAGCGTTGTTCATTTGTAAGACGATCCATGGTTAAATTGGAAAACAAACTGAAGCTGTTTGACAGTGACACAATGTACTAAACACACGTCAGCTGTCAAAAGCAGTGTTGCCAAAACCAAACCATCCAAAAAATCACCCGTTACCTACATAGACGGTCGTGCTCACTGCTGGGCTAGAGGATGGAATGTAAATTAATCTGTTTGCGGAAATCAAAGATTTCGGTTCTGAACATTTTTGTTCGTAAAGTCAAATATTATACATTTATGAACTTTTAAAAACATGTATTTCTAGCAAAATATACGACTGGGCTACACAATGGTATTTAACTTTATTGAAGACTTTGAATGACAGAACAACCACTTGAGTGAGCTACCACCAAGTTATTATAGGCTGGAGTTACAGCTATTTCATGGCTGCCAGGCTGATCTTCAGACTCCTTTAAGTGGTGCTTAAAGTCTATTACGTTCAATTTTAATTTGAAGAACTTTTTTCCCGGCTGGGGGTCGAACATAGATCAAGCGGCTTCAGAGCCACATATACTACCCATTGCGCTACTGAAGTCACGTTATCAGGTCCATCCCAATATGAGTTGTATTGTTTTGACAATTTCATTTGACGCATCAACTAGCATTTTTATTAGCTACACACAAGTTGGTTGTTGTAAAGGGTGTTTTTATTAGACGTGCAATTTTCAATCTGGCAATATTTTTTTCCGGAGTTAGTCTTTTTGACAGCTGTCACTCGATTTTTGTTCAATTTGGTTTGCCATTTCATAATAAATAGATTTACTCCTGAATAACGTTTGCAAATTGTGCCCAAATGGGCCCAAAACAAGATTGCCGTCGATCACAATTTTTATAAGCGAATTTCGTTAAGCGATGAAGCACACTTTCGGTTGAATGGATACGTCAATTAAAAGAACTGCCGTATTTGGAGTGATCATAATCCATAAGCCATTGTTGAGACACCGTTACATCCTCAAAAAGTTTATGTTAGGTGTGCTCTATGGGCAGAGGGAATCATTATTCCATCTTCAAAAATTAAGCCGGCCACAATGTTACAGTCAATGGGGAACGCCTTAGAGCCATGATTTATGACTTTTTCGTGCCTGAATTGGAAGACGTTGATGTGGCCGACCCTTGGTTCTAACAAGACGGCGCTTAATGCCATAAAGCCAACGAAATAATCAGTTCATTGAAGGAAACTTTTGGTGAGAGCATTATCTCGCGTCGTGGGCCTGTGGCGTGGCCTCCAAGATCGTGCGATTTAACACCGCTGGACTATTTTTTGTGGGGTTATGTGAAATCGCCTGTCTACGCAGATAAGCCCAAGACGATTGACGCCTTGGAAGAGAATATTTGGCGCGTTATTGCTGACAAACGGCCCCAATTGCTGCAAAAAGTGTTCGAAAGTTGGGCCTCTTGGCTGGAATTTATTCGAGTCAGCCGCGGCGGCCACTTGCCCGAAATCATTTTTAAAACATAATGGCAAACCCTTATTTTTATAATAAAGCTAAATTCTTGGCCATAACATTAAATTATATGCGTTTAATTTCTTCTTGAAACCCACACTTTTAAAAAAAGCACCCTTCAGATTCGCTTTCTTTCTACTCAATTTATAAGCCAACAATAAGTTGGTCATATAAGGAGAGGTAAAAGGTTTTTGCAATGCTTAAGGTGGTGCTACGATTTGGAGTGGACCAGGGCCTCAACCAACAAGCTTCTTCTCACCAGCTCGGTCTCTATAGCTAGCTGTCTTCAGTTTCACACGCTAAGCTGCCTGTGGCACTCTTCCACTGGCGTCCGCCACCTGAGTAGCCGTCTTCCACAATATGGTATTTGGTCCTATATGATATAGCTCTAAGGAAGATTAAATAATTTTCTTAAATAATTCCAATATAAAATAGAATTAAATGTAAACAAAATCACTTCGGGTTTCATTACATCTAAATCACAAGTAAAAATTGTGTTGCTCGCAATACCCAATCTTGAGAACGATTTTTGCTAAAATTGTATTTTAATGACAGTTTGACACAACAAAAAAAACATTCTATCTTTTCATTACGCCTTTATTGCACGTAATTTTGATATTTTTAAAATTAGAAGAATAACAATTATTAAAAAAAAAAATCCCTTTAACTCTTAACAGTCAGGTTTGAGGAATATCGCTTCATTAAAAATCACATTTAATCAAACTGTGGGCAATTGACCCTCTCCTCTAGTCATGATGATTTGACTTGCTATAAACCAGCACATACACTATAGACTTTTGTCGATCCTAAATAATGGAAATAATCCTGTGTTAACATCAAGGGTAATGCTTTACCACTTTATTATACATTGAAACATTAAAGCCAGTAGGTATAGGTAAGGTACGTGCGAGATCCAAAGTCGTGAAATTTATTTTCCCGCACTGCCTGATGGAGACATTAAATTCATTTAATTTCCCAAGTGCTGAAATCAGTAAATTGGAAAATGCAATTAGAAAAAATCTATTTCTCCCCCGTTGCTCATCAATTTATGGTAACTTTTCTCCAGGATTTCTTTCTTGCTTCTACAAAGGCCGCGTTAGCGTTGCGTCGTCGTCGTCGTCGTTATTAAAAGTCTTTGTCTTGTCTCCAGATCCCGTCGTCGTTCAGCGTTCAAGCTCCACTGGATTTCTTGTTATTATTTTCCCTCCATCGGCATCGCATCGGTGTAGGAATGTTGTGTTAAACAATTTTTCGCTTATTTACACAATGCACAGGCACATCACCCCACACACAAAATCAGCTTAAATTCAGTACTTAATTGAAAATTTATGAACTTCTCTTTTTTTTAACTTCCAACGAAAATATTCGTTAAAAAATTTCATAGCAAATTCTATTCACATAATTTAATACCTAAAACCATTATTGCTGATGAATTCACAGAACCGCGCCGGGCATAGTAAAAAAAAATTGATTTTTAGCGTGGGTTTCAAATTCGAGCCTTTATTCTATCCACCAGTTAAAAACAGATTAGTTGAAGGCAGTATTATTTGAGTATACAAAAATTAACAATATAGCACGGTGTGCACATTTGCAGGCATGGAAATTATAAAGGGTCATTAATTTTTCGGTTTCGAAAGTAAAGCTAAATAAAACAGACACAGGGATACATTTTTGATTCAAATTTTATTTCATTATAAAGTTTGGACTTTGTCATTAAGTGTGAAAAACAATATCAATCGAATTGCCGCCTCGGGAAGATTCGCAGATTACGATTCTTTTGAGGTTATTTTTAACCACTTTTTCGCACATTTCGGGCGGTATCTCGGCCATAACTTGAGTAATGTTGGTTTTTAATGCGTCTAGAGTTCGGGGGTTATTCGTGTAAACACGTTGTTTTGCGTAGCTCCACAAAAAAAATCTAACGGTGTCAAATCGCATGATCTTGGTGGCCAATTGACTTCGCCAAAACGTGAAATTACGCGACCAGGAAACTAATCACGCAATAAAGCCATAATTTTTAGTGTTGTGTGGGTTATTGCCCCGTCTTGTTATAACCACATTATGCATATCGTCCATTTTTTGGAACCATTTTCTTTATGAGAGGCAGTTTATACCTGTTCAAATATATTGATTTTTTTTTTTTTAAATAAGATTTTCAATTTTGGCCAAACAAAATTGTATGACAGGTAGCTACCTTTATTTTAGATCCTAAAAAAAAAAATTTGTCAGGGGAATGGAGTATGTGAAGTTGGGCCCCTTTTTTTGAAATTTGTTTTTTTTGAAAATTGTTCCAGGTTGTTCCCGATTTATTACGCATTGTTCTTTTTTTTTAGTATGAAAAGATGTTGCTAAAATTTGTCATAATAAAAATCATTTTTAAGAAACAAAATTCTGGAACAATTTAGAAGAGACCTAGAATAGCCTAGAATAATTTTTAATTTTCGATTTCTAAAAAAGTGGACCAGAACAAGGATAATAAATCTTCAATTTTCAATATTTTTGAATGTATCTTTGGAACAATTGGATTTGAGCAATTCTGAACATGGAACAACTTTTGTGTTTTTGGTTTTTGAAAAAGAGGGCTAAAGGAGTCTGTTGTCAATGATTTTTTGAAATTCCATTTAAAGGTGATAATAAAGGGTTTTCCAATAAGAGGTGTTATTTTGATATTCAAAGAAAAATGGCATTTTTTGAGATAAATGATCAAATGTTTATTTCATTATAAAGAGTAAGGTATGCCGTTAATAATGGAACACAACATCAGCCAAATGGCCGCCACGACCACGCTTACAGGACCATATCCTTTTCATGAAATTTTCCATAACCAAATCGCAAAGTGGCTGCCCTATGTCCTCGATAGCCTCACGAATTCCATCTTTGAGGTCTTGAATCGACGCTGGGCTGTTGGCGTAGACCTTATCTTTCACGTGGTCCCAAAGGAAGATGTCGCAAGGTGTTAAATCACAAGATCTCGGTGGCCAATTGTGATCACTTCTTCGAGAGATAACACGGTCCGGAAACTTTTCCCATAAAAGATCGATGGTTTCATTGCTTGTGTGGCACGTAGCGCCATCTTGTTGAAATTAAACGTTGTCCAGATCAATACCATCCAATTCCGGCCATAAAAAATCATTAATCATCTCTCGATAGCGCAATCCATTGACCGTAACTGTTGCTCCAGCCTCATTTTCGAAAAAGTAAGGTCCAATGACCCCGCCGGACCATAAACCGCACCAAACAGTCACGCGTTGAGGATGGAGAGGCTTTTCAACAATAACTCTTGGGTTTTCCGAGCCCCAGATGCCACAGTTTTGCTTGTTGACGTAGCCTCCGAGGTGGAAATGGGCCTCATCAGTCAAGATGATTTTTCGATGAAGTTCCGGATCATTTTCATGCATTTCAAGGACCCAATCAGCAAAGACAAGACGTTGTTGATGATCAGCCGGCTTGAGTTCTTGTGTTAACTGAACTTTATAAGCCTTAAGACCCAAGTCTTTATGCAAAATACGGTGTAATGACGTTTGTGGAATGCCTAATTCCAAAGAACGACGAGGAATGGACAAACCTGGGTTTTCTTCAACACTTTGGGCTACAACAGCAATATTCTCTGTTGTTCTTGGGCGACGTGCACGGGTTTTATTCTTCACATCACTAACTTGTCCCAACAGCTCGAATTTGTCCACCAATTTCTGTATTGCGGTCCGATAAGGTGCTTCACGATGACCCAAAAATGTTTTAGTTTTACGAACCGTCTCTGCCAAATTTTCACCATTTTTTTAGTGAATTTTAATAATTTCAATGCGTTGTTGAAGCGTGTATCGTTCCATTTTTATTAATGACGTAGTTTCTACTTGTCAAATGTCAAAAAATAACAGCTTCAAAAGTGACAGCTACCGAAATAGCGGGCTATTCAAAATATCACCTCTTATTGGAAAACCCTTTATAAATGTAGTACCACAATATTTTCCGAACACATGTATTTATTACAAAAATACGAATCAAAAGTTTTTTTTTAAAAAAATTAAATATTTGAGAGCCGGTTTTTGCGTTTTTTCAAAAAAAAAACTTTCGAAGGACTTATCTTAAAAAAAAAATCGTTTACAACTTTAATATTTTGGAACAATGTTCAGAATATTTTTTGAAACCTAAAAAAAATTTAAAAAGTTTGACTTTCGAAAAAATGGGGGGGGGGGGTCTACAATTATTTTGAATTTTACCCATAACTTTTGAAATTTTGAACATAGAGGCCCAAAAACTTGAAACAATGTTCATATAACAATCTAGAACAATTTTCGAAAAAAGGGGGCTAGGTCAAAACTTGTTTTTTAGGGTCTAAAACCCCAATTTTTGAATATACAATGCAGAAAAGATCGGGAACAACCTGAAACAATTTTGAAAAATAACAAATCCCAAAGAGGGAGCTTTACTTCACACACTCGGGCGGGGAATATCCAAAAAACGTTAGCCCAAGTTGAAATGTCATGGCAAATATTCTTTTCATATGTAAAAATCTGCATAAATAGTTCTGAACAGGATGATCAAGTTTAAGTTGTAGAGAATTCCATAATCGACCTTGACGTATAAATATTATGCAACAACAAAAAAAAGATCGATAAGAGTCTCGTACGACAAAAAAAAAAACTTTAAAAAACTAACTGTAAATTGGTCTGATACCCTCTGTTTTGCAAGGATCTAAGAAAGATCGACTGAATTGAGAGTCAACTAATATAATAAAATAGCGGGGAAGGTTTTTAGATAGTTTTAAAATTTATCAGATTTATTTTGACATTTGACGTTTCTGATGTTCTCCTTTTTGACAATACATATTTGAAAACTATTCGCAAACAAACATGTAAAAGCTCCGTTCCCATGCTGTGATTTTCTGAAAAATTGTCTAAATTTCAGTTCACATCCTTGTACCAAAAAAAATAGTAGATAGTTTTTGTTTTTTTTTTTTTAAAAGAGCCCTGCGAGAGAATACAAAATGTTCCCTCTCTGTGATTTTTGTGCAAAAGATAATTAGGTGCAAAAATGCGTAGCTTTTAAGTTCTAACTTTCACCCATTTTAAGCTTTTGGCTACATCGTGAAAGGTCAGCGTATTAGCTATTTTTTAAAACACATGAGTATAGGTATAAAAATTCCAAACTTGGGTTTTCACATGTTTGATATTATATCTCCTTCTACTTTCTACATTGAGGCCCAGTTTTTTAGTGGTGAGTTTAGCCAGAGTTAGCTCACTTTAGAGGTAGATTAACCTTAAGCTAACTGAGTAAGCAGTTTTTCAGTGGAGAATGCACGCGGAACGACTAAACAAACTCGGTGGTTAAGACCAGGGTACGGAAACGCTCGAACACGAGCGCTCATAAAACGCTCTCAGCTCATATTTCGCCCACGAGCGTACGCAGGGTTCAAACGCTCGCGAGCGCAAAAACAAAATATCGAAAAGCCCGCAAATCGGCGAGAGCGAAAATAATAATAGCGAATCGCCCGCTTATGGGCGAGAGCCGACAAAATTATTTGGCCCATGGCTCGCGGGCGAGCGAGGGCGGTTGTGAGCGATTGTGAGCGCTCATGAGCAGTGGTGCGCATAATTGGTTTTCCTTTCCTAATACAATTTATACAACATGCGTTAACGAATTGGCTTTTTTTTACGGAAGTAGAATGACGTCGGTTAAAGTTAAAACTTAAAAGTGACTAACTAACAAAATACCTACATATATTATGACATAGTGGAAATTTCGGATTAAAAAAATTAAATGTATTTTTTTTCTACACTTATTGAGATTTGTCTTCGGATAGACGATATGCAAAATGCAACCCCGTTGCATTCCTTGTTCATAGCTAAATGAGCTGGAGTAGATACCTACCTTCTGAAGATCGCACTTCTTAGAATAACGATTATAAAAAAACCTGTTTCAGAAACAAAGGTTCTAGTTTTTTGAAAGTTAAGTAATAACAAGCAGTTAATTCGTGTGGTTGTTCGTAATGGTTTTTTTTTTTCAAATATAGCAGGTAGCACAAATGCATTGGTTCCATTTTATTTTTGGTAGAATACAATTATAAACAACATGGTCATAGGAAAACCCCGAATTATAGCATTGAAAAACCAAAAAATCAAACAAAACTTTCAAAAATATCTCTTGCTAATATTCTCCTCTAAAAATTAAATTATAATTTAATAGAAACATCTACTTAAGATATACTTGAAAACTAGGGAATTTAAGAAATTTTTCATGAAATTAATTCACTAATTTATATAACTAGAGTTAATATTGAAATTTAAAAATATCTTAAGCAAAACCATTTAATTGTTTTTTTTTTTTTTCTAAATTCTCAAAGACTAGCGAGCTCTTAATTGGCTCGCTCTCGTCTCACGCTCATGAGCGTGCGCTCTTAATGAGAGCGCTCTTGACGTGAGCGTTTATAAATCGAACGCTAGCGAGCGCGAGCCAAACTAAAAGTGCTCACACCTGATGGCTCATGGGCGAGCGTATCTGGTAAGCGCTCTTTTGGAAAGGCACGCTCGCTAGCCGCTCATGAGCGTGCCTTTCTGAACCCTGGTTAAAACATCAGAAGCATCTGTTCGGTTAATCCTGAGTTAACTCACCAAATTTGATGAGTTAACTCGGGTTTAACTTTAATCTGGCACTGAAAAAACTGGACCTTAATATTACTTTTGCTTATAACTCGAACAAAGAGCATTTGGGAAGAGAATACATTTTAATTATAACAAAACAATCAACGAATAATTAAAGACTAATCTGAACGTCCTATTGTCACTCCATCGGCTTTTGTTTTTTGTTTTTTTTTTTTAATTTTTCTAAACACGTTCTCCTTGTATACGCCCTCTTCTCCCCCCCCCCCACCATTTCCTGTGACATACACTCCTATTCCAAAATTCAAACAAAAATTCCATGATAAATGAGAAACTATTAGTTACTCATCTTCCTGTTTCAGCAAATATGTTCCTCATCTTTTACATAGATATACACAAACACATACCCATATATACCCATAGAGGACAGTAACTAGGATGGCAACAGTATAGAAGCTGCAGCTTCTCTCGCCCTGTATATATGCACACAAATAATAATTTCCTCGGCAATTCAGCAAACTAATGGCGAAATAAATTTGAAATGACGTCTTCCTGTTCTGGATCTGTGTAGGATCTACTGTGAATCCATCGCGCTGCTGTTCGTTGAATAAACTTTAAAGTGTCCTGGCCCCTGCCCATGCCTGCCCGGCCCACTATCCTAAGGATGCAATTACAGTTTTGGAGAATTTTATTGGTGTTTGTTAGAAAATTTGTTTAATATGAATTGCTTTTTGCTAGAATTCCAAATTGTCCTTTGAAAGGAAGACAAGAAAGGATGTGAGCCCAAGTGATGAATTTTCTCCGTGAATATTGTTTTGAGTGTTAAGTGATGAAATAATTTGCGTATACAATACAGGCGAGCAATTTCATGACCCAGTTGCATTTCTTTTGGGGGAAAATTTCACATTTGTCGCATTAAAGAAACCAAAAAAAACATGGGATGAAGGATCTTCTCACGAAACGAAAACCTGCATTACAAGAATTTCGATCGCCTCTCGAAAATTGCGTTAAGCGGTAATTATTATATTTTCAAAGGATCCGCAGATGCAGCAGCATCAGGTACCTATACTATCATGCTCTCTTCTTTTCCGTGTTATATTACTTCTCGAAGCAAAACACTCAAAGCGAACAATCTGCGATGATGAAAACAATGCAAAATAAGAATCTGTTCACTGGCCCGAATTTTTTTAATGAGTTTGTTCATTGTTGTTATCCTTTGTCGTCCTTTCCCATTTATATAACGCGGCAGTGGATGTCCTTTTGATGTATTAATTTTTAATGAATTTTTTAATATCACAAGAATGGCAATTGTTTATCTAGGGCTAATTTTTATGTTGGAATCTGAAGGTGAGTATTTGTATAAGTAGGTTGGTAAGGGAATACTATGTTGGACACACTTCATGCTCGACGCTAAGAAAAACATAAATGCATGATTTCATTAATGGGATTTCATAGTCTATCTTTTTTTTGGACCATCTAAAGGAAATCGGAAAATACAAAAGATAAATGTTTTTTTCTGCTTTATGGAATTACAATATATTTTGTTTGTTGAAAAAATCATGATGCAAAATCGACAGACTCAACGAAAATTCGAACTTCACAGTCCGCAATCCAGCCTTCGCAAACCCAATCTCCACACTAACCCTTGCAGTTTTGTCCCCTCACTTTGCACTCTGCATTTTATACTCCAAACTTCGCATATTCGCACTTCGCCCATTCGCACTTTGCACATTCGCATTACGCACATTCGCAATTCGCACCACGCACATTCGCACCACGCACTTCCGACTCCCCACTTCGCTACTCTCGCTCTACATTTTGCGCTCCGTATTGCGCACTCCGAATTTCTCACTTCACTCTCTGTAATCTCCACTTCGTAAACCACACATTGCACTCCAAATTTATCACTCCGCAATCCACCATCCACACAAAAAATGTTCACATTACACTCTATATACCTTGTACATTCGAAACCCGCACGTCGCACTTCAAACTCCGTACTTTGCAGTTCTCACTCCCAATTTCGCACTCCTCATTTCTCACTTCGCAATTCACACTCACACTCCACACTTTGCAGTCCACACTTCTCCCTCCGCCCATCATATTTCGTGATCCGCTCTTCACAATTTGCGTTCCAAACGAACTATATTTTTTGCACTTCGCACTTCGTATTTTTAGCATACCAACAATTTAAGAAAAAAAAAATAAGAAAAACTGTCAAATTCGTCGCAAGAGTGGAAAGTCAAATTTTAATAGCGTGCATTAAACGGAATGATTTTTAAAGATTTTAAACTTAACTTTATTTTGTCAAAATTGCGTGTGCAAAATCTGTCAAAAATCTCAACTCCAAAGCGTCATTCTGGACTTCTGGTAACCTAAAAGCTATCCTTGGTGTTGCAAGTCAATTAAGTTTTATGAGCTTCTAGACATAATAAACATATGACTTGATCTTCTTTCCAAATATTATTACGAGTAAGAAAAGCTTTTTAATCTAACAGACTAAAGGAGTTTGTTATATTATTTGTAACATAAAAGACTTAATAAAATGTCTAGGTTTTATGTCCTCATTAAAGCCAAAACCTGGTTCTCATCAAAATCATACAAAATTCCATGGGATCGTCCTGCATGATTCCTGTTATTATTTATTAGTCTGTGCAAACTTCGCACGAGTGCAATAAAAACATCTCATCATGTGTGTTGAGCTTCAACCCTATATTTGTGTCTCCGTATAGAAGTTGTTTCAAGTCGCATTTTCGTACGTTATTATTGTGCAAACATTAAATTATTAATGACTCATTGTGTCTTCTCCAACCTCATAATGTAGTTGTTATGCGAATATGAACTTCTTCGTCTCTTTTATGAACCGTGAGAGACTGAGAGTCACATAAGAACTATTGTGTCCTCTCATTAAAACTAACTTTTATAACAGCCTTGATGCTACTCCATGAGAATAATTCCCTGCAAACACCACGTCCATAAGAGTACACCAAGTGTCATTTTTACATCGAATTGTTTTCACATTTAGCTGGCTGAAATGATGGCTCTTCAAATTTGGCCAAAGTAAAAGGATCAACATTTCCCACTTGGGAATTCACATCGGCAAACGAATTGGATGCCTTAAAGGACTCCCAACACATTCCCATCATAAAGCTCTGGCACTTATATTTTTCTTGCCTTCCATAAGTACTGTGAGAAAAGGATGACTGAATAGCACCTTTATGAGCATTCATGATGGAACATGGACAGAGAGACAGCGTGGATTCATCATCGTCACTAGTCGAGTTGACATCATCATCATCATCATCATCAGCATCGTCATTTTAGCCAGCCAACCATCAGCCAGTTCGTTTATTCCTCGTAGTTGATGTACTATATATAGTTCACAGGCGGAAGTTGACGATGAATAAGGACATCATTATGGAGTAGTAGTTCTTGTAGAACTACTCACATAGGTCCTACCAACACTATACACCTACACATATATTTTTGTTCTTTGGAGGAGTTCATCTTGAAGTAGCAGCCCAGTGAAGAGATAAGCATCGTGTTTTTGCACCTAACAGGAACATCCTTTATACTTTCTGTTCCTTTCAATTTGAATTCAAAGAGCAGCAGTTGTAGTGAGTGAAAAGAAAGGAATGTTGCTTGCCTTTTAACATCAAAACGAAAAAAAAAAAAAACAACAAAAATTTTAAACGAACATAGGAGAAAAGTTGAAGAGACACTTTTGGAAGGATGAGAAATATTTGCTTCTTGAAGAAAAGTGCACGATTAGATTGCAAGTAGGTACTTCCTACTCGTGCGTGTTGATCTTTCGTAAATTCTTCAGAATAGGAAATGTTACCTTAAAAAAATCAAAATTAAACCTTACCAATGTTTGTAAAGGGTGTTTTTTTAAGAGGTTTAGAACTTTTTAAAAAAAAAAAACACAAAAAATTCGAAAAAATGAATGAAATATTTATTTGAATCGATAGTTTGAACCTTGCAATTTAATGTTTAAGGATAATTTCATGCAAATGTTGACCGCGGCTGCGTCTCAGGTAGCCCATCCGCTGAGTCCAATTTTGGCATACTCTTTCACACATATCGGCCGGTATCTCACGAATGAATGCATGGATGTTGGCTTCCAGTGCGTCAATCGAAGCGGCCTTGTCCCTATAGACATTAGCCTTGACATACCCCCACAAAAAATAATCTAATGGTGTCAAATCGCACGATCTAGGCGGCCAATTGACCGGCCCGAAACGTGAAATTAACTGTTCACCAAACTCGCCTCGCAATTGCGCCATTGTTTCGCGTGCTGTGTGGCATGTGGCACCGTCTTGTTGAAACCACATATCATGCAAGTCAAGAACTTCCATTTCGGGCAAAAAAAAGTTTGTTATCATCGCTCGGTAGCGTTCACCATTGACAGTAACGCTGCGATTCGCATCATCTTTGAAGAAATAGGCCCAATAATGCCGCCGGCCCATAAACCGCACCAAACAGTGGCTTTTTCGGGATGCATTGGTAGCTGTTGCAATGCTTCTGGCTGATCTTCACTCCAAATGCGGCAATTTTGCTTATTTACGTACCCATTCAACCAAAACTGAGCCTCATCGCTGAACACAAGCAGCGCGCGATGAACATTTCGAACCGAGCACGAATTTTGATAGTAAAATTCAATAATTTGCAAGCGTTGTTCATTTGTAAGACGATCCATGGTTAAATTGGAAAACAAACTGAAGCTGTTTGACAGTGACACAAGGTACTAAACACACGTCAGCTGTCAAAACCAGTGTTGCCAAAACCAAACCAGCTTAAAAATCACCCGTTATATAGGCATTTGACTTTTTTTCTTTATTATTTATAAATTGACCTTTTAGAGAATATTGACACAATCATGAACATTTTAAATTGCTGCAAATTTCTTTGTTACTTAATAAAAATGTGTTATTTTTCTTTTGGATGTTTAATGTTTCCATGATTTACAAATTAAATTTCCATTCGTTGCTGTGTCTTGTAAGAAGTTTGGATCTGAAATCTTGAGCATCCACTCATTACAGGGTTTCCAACGTCTTGATTTAAAGCAGGATTGCAAGAGCTTAAGTCACTGTGGTCTGAATTCACAAGCTATATAGGTAGTGACTTTTGACAGTTTTGTTTCTAAAATGTTATACATCATATTTTGTTCATACTTGAAATACTAAGGTCCAGTATTTCAGTGCGAGATTAAAGTTAAACTCGAGTTAACTAATCAAATTTGGTGAGTTTACTCAGGATTAACTAAACAGTTTCTTTTGATGTTTTATCCCCCGTGTTTGTTTAGTCGGTCCACATGCATTCTCCACCAAAAAACCCCTTCCTCACTGTGGGTGAATTTACTTCTAGATTTAGCTTACTCTGGTTTAATTCACAACTGAAAAATTGGGTCTAAGTGAGTTATAAGTTATACTTATAACCAAATATTGTTTCAAAAATGAAACAACTAATTCATAAATGAAAAAATTTCTTCTGCTTATCGTTTTGCACTACGGTGTTCGACGAGCGAAATTGATAGTAATTGTAGAAAATTATTTGGAGAAGTCTCCGCTCTTTTTTCTCACTGAATTGATTGCCCAGACCAGGATTCGTACTTCACTTCAATCGAAGTAGTTTTACTTCAGTTTTGAGAAAAAATCTACTTCTATTTTTTTCAATTGAAAAAATCATCAGTCAATAAATGAAAACACAGCTGTAATCACCATGCACTACATCGGATTAGTAAGAGACAGCATTCAGTGGTGCGTTCTTTTTCTAACTAAAGTTAGCTATAGTTGATTATAGTTAACTTTCATCGTTCCTTTAATTCAGAAAAGTAACCTTGAGTAACTTTATGACGTCATAAAGTCGTTCCTAAACTCAAAGTTAAAGTGTCAGAAAGTAACTTTTAGTAACTTTTTCCATTTCAACTAATCTCATTGATATGAGTTGAAATGGTTAATCTGTCAAACACAGCTAAAACTGCAATGTTTTCATTTTGTGATTATCTTTTGTTTACTTTTCGTTCTTTTGATCAAAAATTGTATTCATTTTTGTAAATGTGTTTTCAATTTAACTCATTTTTTTTGTCGATTTTGATTTTGGGAATTGTTTTCTGTTATTATCTGATTAATTTTCCTTTTTTGTAGACATTTTATTCTTTCGATTCGGTCAATTTTTTATTACGAAATTTGTGCATTCTCTCTATAATGAATGAAACAATGTACACATTATTGATTCGATACTATCCAAAAATTAAGTATACAGAAATTTAATTATTAACGAATTGTTTCCATTTTTGAAGTGAAAATGATAATTTTTGGCAATAAATTTAATGCAAACATGATTTTATCTTTTTTATTCATTCCAAATGTATTTCAATTTTTTTTCAACACATTTCGTTTGGCAGATCAACCATATTTACAACTTTGATCTTTCCTAAATGAAAACTTACCCAAAGTAACTTTTTTAACTATGACATTCTAACTTTAATTTTTCACACATCAACCATGGTTAAATTTAGTTAGAAAAAGAACGCACCACTGTGGTGCATGGTCGAGGATTTTCTTTTTTACAAAAACTCTATTGATATCTTAAATAATGAATGGAGGTAATTTCAGATTGCCTTAATTACTCTATAATGAAAACAACAAATCTTATGGAAGAACTTGTATTCAAAAATTCGTCAGAGTATATGTTGAGCAAAACCTCAGCTAAGAGACATTTTTCGGAAATAATGGGTGATTTTTTAAGAGGTTTAGAACTTTAAAAAAAAAAAAACACAAAAAATTCGAAAAAATGATTGAAATATTTATTTGAATCGATAGTTTGAACCTTGCAATTTAATGTTTAAAGATAATTTCATGCAAATGTTGACCGCGGCTGCGTCTCAGGTAGCCCATCCGCTGAGTCCAATTTTGGCATACTCTTTCACACATATCGGGCGGTATCTCACGAATGAATGCATGGATGTTGGCTTCCAGTGCGTCAATCGAAGCGGCCTTGTCCCTATAGACATTAGCCTTGACATACCCCCACAAAAAATAATCTAATGGTGTCAAATCGCACGATCTAGGCGGCCAATTGACCGGCCCGAAACGTGAAATTAACTGTTCACCAAACTCGCCTCGCAATTGCGCCATTGTTTCGCGTGCTGTGTGGCATGTGGCACCGTCTTGTTGAAACCACATATCATGCAAGTCAAGAACTTCCATTTCGGGCAAAAAAAAGTTTGTTATCACTGCTCGGTAGCGTTCACCATTGACAGTAACGCTGCGATTCGCATCATCTTTGAAGAAATAGGCCCAATAATGCCGCCGGCCCATAAACCGCACCAAACAGTGGCTTTTTCGGGATGCATTGGTAGCTGTTGCAATGCTTCTGGCTGATCTTCACTCCAAATGCGGCAATTTTGCTTATTTACGTACCCATTCAACCAAAAATGAGCCTCATCGCTGAACACAAGCAGCGCGCGATGAACATTTCGAACCGAGCACGAATTTTGATGGTAAAATTCAATAATTTGCAAGCGTTGTTCATTTGTAAGACGATCCATGTTTAAATTGCAAACCAAACTGAAGCTGTTTGACAGTGACACAAGGTACTAAACACACGTCAGCTGTCAAAACCAGTGTGGCCAAAACCAAACCAGCCAAAAAATCACCCGTTATATTTAATAAAAACAACCGTAAAGATAATTATGAGCCCCTTTTTGAATTAATAAAGTTTATAAAGCAGTTCATATTTCTAGGTGGCAAATTTATTTAAAATCAAGCAATTTAAATTTTTGCTACTAAGGCGATTTCACTGGAATTGTCAGAATTTATATTTTAACATTTTTTTTAAATCCTCCTAGTGCCCAAACGTTCTGGTGTTGTATTCGGGGAGGGGGGGGGGTCTAAATTCAATCTGATTTAAACCACTAAACAGGTTTTAATGAAAATACCACAAAATATGGCATCATACAAAATAATCAAAATGAATTTCCGCCTACTGACACGCCTACTTTTTTTTTAAGTACCTAAAATTGACAAAAACTTTGTGTTCTTATAATTTTTTTTCTTTTATTTTTTTAAAGATAAAGAAGAACAAATTTTTTGCTTTGCCCAAATTTTGTTTTTTTGGTCTTTTGACAAATTATTTTCACATTAAGTAGCTCGTAATGAGTTGCTCCATAAAATCTGACCGACTGAAGCGATTTTGATAAAATTTTCAGGATTTAACTTTTTTGTCAAAAAGTGCATAAAATCATCTTTCTATAGGAATATATAACTTTGTTGATGCGTTAGCGTGGCGGATTTTATATTATCGAACAAATGCATATTATAAAAATATTATATAGGTACTATTGATACGATCACTACAATTTTTAATCTTATCTAGATGTGAGTTCGAGCAAATTAGCAGCCGCATACGTCATTTGAGTGAAGTACGTAAGATCTTATTTAAATTGGAGTGAAGCTGTTGAAGTTCTTAATGGCCAGTTATGTAAAATCTACCCTTATAGACACGAAACACAAATTTTAAATGAAGAATTTTGATTTTAAATATCATCGGTAAAAGTTATTAAATTTTAATTATCAACTATTTTCTTTTGTTATTCTTTGTCATTTCCTTTTGTTTCTTCTTTACACTATGCTATACTTTGCATTTGCACAACACTTAAAATTTGTAAAACTAATAGTAATTTTCGTACAAATAATCGTTTTTTTTTTTTTTGCTGCCGGCAAATCTGTGAAAAGTCTAAGCAACTCCATAACTTTTTGGGGGAATAAAATCACATTTCTATTTACTACTTCTACTAATAAATTTGAGACTGTGGTAAATAAGCATGAAATTTTAAAAATAACACCTAAAAAGTTTTGAGCTCAAATAAAAGAACGCCGTCTGAATTTTAGAAATTAAATAAAAATTAATGCTATGATGTCAAAGATCAGAATGTCAACTGGGTCTGGGTTATTAAGTAAAATATGAATCTTAAGGTATGCAAAGATAATTTTTCAAAAAAATTGTTAATAAATATAAGAGTAGCTATATGTAATGGGAATGAGTAAGGTGCAATTTTTAACTGTATAATAATAAAGTTAAGTCTGAGCCAGAAATACCACTTATACGAACGTACAGTCACTCAAACTGATATTCGTACAGAAGCTAAAATGCAGTTCTTTTCCAATTTATTCGAAGACTATAGCAAATTTCGAGCTTTATTTGATTTGAAGTCAAAGATCTTATTAACATTTATAATATGAAAGGCATAAAAAGTAACAACCCTTGACAAAAAGAGGACATTTATTAAAAAAACTCCGAAAACCTAACAAACTCCGAAAACCTAACAAACTCCGAAAACCTTACTGAAAGGAGTCAAACTCGTATTCGTACACCCAAAGATTTCTTGCTCAGTAGGAAATTTCCAAGAAGTCACTGAGGAATCCTCACCTTTTTCATCAAGGAATGGAAGCTACACCCGAGGAATTTGAGGTGAATCCATCGATGAAATTAACATGGGGATGTCATTGGGGTTCACCAAGTGACTTTCTTCGTGAATATTCAACAATGAAATCACTAAGTATGTGTAACTTGGTTATTCATAAATGACTTATGTCCGATGAAAAATACCATGAATATGAATCAGTGATATCAATAGGAAAGCGGGGGTCTTTTATTCACTAGACCGTTATGCTTAGCTGAGAAATGTAATGAATGTCCACCAACGAAATCACTTCGTAAATAGAACTTTTGTATTCTCATAAATTAATTTAAATTTTTTTGAAATGTTTTATTTCAAAAATATTATTCTTTTTACTGATTATAGAAATCAGTAAAAAGAATATGCATAAATGATTTTCATACTATTACTTGTAACCAATTGTGTTGAGATTGAATGTGAATAATAAGAATTAAAAAAACAAAGAAAACTTATGAATCTGTGCATTACTCCTCATCATTGAAATCCTCGCATTTGTCGGGGCAGGTAAAGACAAGGCAATTTGATATTCTTTATTTATTCTCTTTCGCGGAAAGAAGTGTGAACAACACAGAGGATACAACTTAGTTCACAAACTCATGAAGCTATGCATTACTTTTCATTAGTTCAATCATTGCATGATTTTTTTTACTGAATTTTTATGCCGAACTTCAAGCATTGAATTCAGTTGAATTTTTGTACGAAGTAAAAGAAAGGGTAGTTGGTATGAAAATACCGAATTGAGGAAAAGGCAATACCTTTTTCTAATGAAATCATAACATGCTGTTCCCCTTTAAAAGTAGTTCATGAATTCATTGTTCTTTTCACCTAAATTTTTCATTGAGGACGAAATTTCCTACTGGGTGGACTTAAGCCACAAACTAACACAACCTCAATATTTTGTTGTATATACCATACTTTACATTTAGCAGAAATTGTGAAAACTGCTTTCAGTTAGGTTTTGGGAGTTTTGTTAATAAATTACCTCTTTATTTTTAAAAGATGTTAATTTTTGGGGCTTTCATATCAAAATTTAATAAGATTTTGTGATGGTCTTCGAATTAATTGCGAAAGAACTGCATTTTAGCTTCTGTACGAATATGAGTTTGAGTGACTGTATATTATCTTCATAACTGAATGTTTAATTACCTGGGGATATTGATCTTGAAATTCAAAAATTATACCTTATACGTTATTTAGTTAAGTTTAGTTTAGAAGTAAAAGTTAAGAAGCAAGTAAAAAACAACTAAATGTTCCAATTCCAAGAACTTTAAACAAACACTCTTCGCACAACAGCATTTTGGTGACATTTACCGATCATATTTTTTTTTTTTGTTACCAAAAACATAGAAATTGAAAAATGTAAAGTTCCCAACTTCGAATTTAAAACAAAATCTCAACAATCTAATCTAAACGTTGAAATGAATGAAACCTTATAGAATTTGTTTGTCCTTCAAAGAACTCCATCGGGTACAAAAAGTTTTCACAATTCACAAAAAAAAAATAAAATATTTTTCTCAAATTTTTAAAACATACCTACATTATTTCCTCATCTTTGTCGTCGTTCAAAATTGGAAATACAGTTGATAAAAAAAAAAAAAATAATAGAAGAACTTTAAAAAATACAACTTTTCGCAAAGTTCGAGTGTTAAATAAATTCAATTTTCACCTTTTTGTTTGAAAACAACCCCGCAACAAAAGCATCCTGCAGACGTGAATGCGAATAACGAAAACAAAAATCACAATCGCATGTGGGTCCTTGGAAGAGAACGAGAGAGTAAAGGACCTCTTTGCAGTCGCAGCTAGCGTTTTTCTGAATCTCATTTGTCCACATCCTTATTTTTGTTGTTGTTGTTGGTGAGACCACCTCCACCTCCTTCCAAACCATTTGACAGTTTTCAAAAGGAAATTTGAAGGCAAAACTTTCATTCAACACCTATTGTAGCTACATACAATGGCGCATATGGAAGGGTGTTGATGTTGGTTGAATCAGAATATGTATATGTTGAGAAATGAAAACTTTTGTCAAACCCGATGTCAAGGTTGCACAAAGTGGATATCGGACTTAACCAAACTCCGTCTTCCCTCCTCTCACCATCACAATACATACATAAATGTACTTTTATTCCTAAGTCGTAACTGCATTTGAAACGCCCAATGATAGCTGCTTGAAAGCAAAATGGTCAGCATTTTGGGAATTCAGAGAATCATAATTTCCAAAAGTATTTTCATTCTATTTTGGCCAGAATTTGCAGCAAACACCATCACAACAGCAAATATCTGGACCAAAAAGTTTTGTCAGGTGGAAATGTTGTGTGGAGGAGATATAGGATGAAAAGTTTACGTTCCCTACCTACACACCGATATATGGCAATGAAAATGAAAAGTGTGGTAATATTAGAAATGGGATTTTTCGAATTTTCACCTGAAATCAAAATGATAAATTAAATTTAAAAATTTCGGGTCAGTTGGCATTGGCAGCAAAACCAATGGATGCATTGCATATCGTTCGCATCATCAGTTATAGAACAACAACAAAAAAGTGTGAATAATGAAAGAGGGTTTTTTTTTCTGCATCATCGGGACTTTTATTTTTTTAATGCAATGAAAAGTTCTTTGTGTTTGTGTCAAGCCTTCGAAGTGTTCTTTTGATTAATTGGATTGGCTTTGTCATTCTGGCAACCATCAATGGGTTAAAAGGGGAGACAGTATAGATTGTGAGAAAAATCTGCTTATATAGGTATAGTATACGACCTAAAGGGACATTCGCATAATGGAAGCACTATAGGGTAGGTATAGGGCTAGTTATAGATATTTGTCCACGTGTTTTTTTGTTACTCGTTGCTATCCAAACTATCGAGGTCAGTTGTGCTGAAACGATTGATGATTCATATGATTTCATCGTATTTCAAAAATTGAGGATGAATTTTACTGAAACCATAAAATACAATGTGTTAATTTATTTCAATAGAATTGAAATTAAAATATTTTGTAAAGCCATTAAGTGAACAAGATACAAAAAAAATAGTACACGAATCTAAGGTAATATATTGCGCAGGTTGTCAAAGTTGAAAGTGTCAGCAAATAAATATGGCCGCTCGAGTGCCCTGAAAAACTGCTTAGGTATCGCATTAGTAGATACAAAACAAATATTAACATTTTCACAAGAAGCGCAGAACTGAACAAAAATGAAACACTGATGATATTGGCGCAAAATTTTAAACATTTAAAACCTACTCTAAATCATTTTTAAATTCGACGTCGACTCTAAAAATGAGTTTTAGAATGAGAGTCGACGCTTTGATAATTTTAAACGATATAAAGTATACTTTAACGCTAAAGCACTCGTCTAACTTTAAAAGCAGCAAAATGCTTCTATTAAAGTTAGACGCTATAGAGGAGTAAAAAAAAGAAAAAAAAATACAATAAAATTTTATTTTCAAAGGGGACACCCGGATTTGAACCGAGGACCTCTCGATCTGCAGTCGAATGCTCTACCACAAATCATAAAAACCCTTACAAATGCGCTAAAAACCTTCATTAGTTAGAAGAGTTGTTAAAAGTGTTTAAAATTAAGAAAAGGTTAGACAAGGGCTCGCAACTAAACGACTGCGTTTACTCGAGTCGGTTTTATTCCTCAAACGAGGACTGTTTAAAAAAGTGCGCCATTACTTTTAATATAAAGTGTACTGTGTTATTCTCATTCAGTAGTCTTTGTAACCAAAAGAATGGTTTCTGTGTGCCAAACTTACAACAAACACAATTGTGTTCACTAAAGAGGCTCATTATTGGCTCAATGAATATGTCAATAAGCTGAATTGTCGCATTCGGAACGAAGATAATCCACGTGAGATTATTGAAACGCCCTAAAATCTCAAACAAAAATTAAACCTAGGTCCGAAATTCAGCTACTTTTCAGAAAATATGCTTTATATGGCAACACTGTCTCAGAGGAAAAATAATACAGCCGAATTAAAAAATGAATATTCTTTTTGACCAGCGTTTTACGAAGACGAAAACTAAGTTGGCTTTGCTATGTCACAAATGACTCCCAGCCAGCGTTGCCGATGTGGCACGATCATGCTTTTTTGACACAGCAATTTTCTCGAGGCACGTTGGCACGTACAAAATCAATATGGCGGCTTACGACAAGAACAGGCTCATCAATTAGTCAAGTATTGCTTTTGTGACAGAAGAGGACGCTTTCGTGCTGAGAAAGCTATGCCTTTGCATTTTTGTTTATTTTAAGCTCAAGAAATATTATTTTTGGCATCAAGTAAAAAATGTATTTAAATCTTTTTGTAATTTGGCAATTTGTTGCTGACAAATGAAAAGGATTTGAGAGGAAAATCTGGATGAGGATGAGTCGGTTGGGTATAGAGGAACAGAATATGGATAAGGTAAGAATAGATATAGGAATTGGAAATATGATGGAAACGGAAACGGAAAAGGAAGGAACGTATAGTTCCGAGACCCCGGCCTGCTTGCGATGCACAGCTTAAGTCGGAGGATGGAGGGAGGGGGAACTTGCCCCAGAAACTAAACCTCATTGGCAACAAATACACAGATCAGGCCTGGTCTCAAAAGAGGTGAATATCGGACGGACACTCACCACACCCAAGAGCACTGTGGATGTCGTTGCAGTGTGGCCATTACCCCATCCTACCTTTGAATCTGCGACCCCACAAATTTCAGGGGTGACATTTTTTCGAAATCCTCATGTCATCAGCGTAGATTTCCAAATCAGATAAATGTAAAATCAGTGCAAGTGTCAAAACAAATATAAGGGGTTATAAATGGCTTCCTTGAGGTACTCCAGACAGAGTGCCTGAATATATTCATTATTATAGTTTTGAGGCACTAGGTCTGAAAAGAAAACCAAGTTTTTTTTTAGTTTGAAGAGGATGATATTGTGGGATAGTTTATCAAATGCCTTACTAAAAATCTTTTGCAATTACATCTACTTCTTTACCTTGCTCTGAGGCAGACAGCGTATTTGGACGAATTCAGTCATGTTAGTAGTTGTGCATCGTCCTTACAAGAACCCGTGTTGCTAAGGGGAAAAAATCGATTTGCAGTGAAGAAACAATGACTCGTAGAGATGAGGTCTGCGAGGAAGTTTGGCAATTTTGGAAGTTTTGATTTTGAAATGAATGCAAAAGTACTATTTTCATTAGAACTGGACAAAAGAACATTAAAAAAAAACAACTGCTATTAGCCGAATTTCGTTGAGGCAGCCAAAAGCCCATCCAGTTAACATTTAACACATTGCAACAACAATAAATGGCTGCAAATTACATTACGTTTTTTCTCCTGTCAAATGTGACTTTGGATGAATACTCTGGAACAATTTGGTACTATGGAACTCACATACAAAAAGAGCTTTATAACCCGTTTAGTTGTAAAGCTTTTACTATGCTGTTTATAATTCTCAAGAAAACGAGGCTATTGTAATATTTTCACACGATTTTCTCAAAATCTACTGTTCTGATGATAAAAAGTGTTATAATTTTGCTGTGTAAAATGTTATGAACTAAAATTTTTGATATAACATTTTTTTCCGAAAAAAAACTGAAAGTTTTCGAGATATTCCCTAAAAACTTAATTTTTTACCAACTAAAGTGTTCTTTTTAGAATGAGCTAAAGATGGCAAAACAACGGCCTCCACCAAAATTCTGCTTCATCGGACGTTTTTTAAAGTCAAAGTCGAAATTTTCTCGTTAAAATTTCTTAGAGAATGAGTTGAAGTAACTGAATTTTCTTAAAATTCTTTCAAAGAAAATTATTATTATTTTTTTTTAATTATGAACAAAACACTTAACGTAGATTAGTTTCTATAATATATTTTTTTTTTTTTGTATTTAATAACAAAATATGCAACCTAGGACCTTGACAGATCAACAAATAAGAGGCCACTAAGTCAATTTCATAAGCTTGATACAAGAATATATTTCATTTATTTTTAAATAACTTTGGGATTCTTTTATTTTTTGCAAGTGCAAAAATATTTGCAGAACACTCCTTATAAATTCCTGCAACAAACATGCAATTCACAGCAAAATAAAAAATAAAATACACAGCAGAAAGTTTTTTTGCTTTCTCACTATATTTCGAACTAAGGGGTTTTCTAAACCAATTTTCCACACGAAACGTGACTCTGCGCAAACACCAACTATACACGCTCCATCGTGACTATCTATTCGGAAGGAATAACTTTGCAGGTGGTGTGTCATTATAGAATTGACCACCTGCACTGCACACACAATCAATTTTCGCTAGACACGCAAAGTGGCCATAACCAGGGGCTTAACACGTATGTATGCATTTAGTTTTTTTTTTTATTGTGTCACAAAACGCATTTTTGTTCCATGGCACAGCTGAAAGAAAGTTTCTTCTGATGATGCATTTATAGTTGAATTGAAAAGAGCTTCATTCTTCATTATGAAGTTAGTATGACTCTGGTATTTCATTTTAATTGATTAACACACAGCAACGGAACCGAGAGCATCACCCGCACAGAGACAACATGGAATGGCTTTTTTTCAATTACTGCGGCTGCTGTAGTACCCACTTGAAAAATTCTTTATTTGTACAGTCACTGCCAGAAAAGAGGCCAAACTCACCCTTTATTTCTCTTAACCTCTCCTACTTATCCAGAATCAAAAAGAGAAACTCCGACCCGGAATCGAAAAGCTGCTTAAAGCGATTTAAATTTGTTCCTATTTTGATAATGAAATGGGTGAGGGAAATTCGAGGTATTCAGGTCCTTATTCCGGTTTGCCAATTTTTTCTTCGCATTTTAACTCAACCTCAATACATTTGCATCCCTACATTGGTTATCTGGGATGATAGATTAACTCGCTTCAATTGGCAAATTAAGTGCACTGCACACACAAAAAATGGCGCCCAACTGAAATTACTGAAATTAACAACAAACTTCGTAATAAATTAAAGAAGAGTTTTTAGTCCAGGTTTTGGAATTGCTTTGATCGTGGTGAAATCCGCCATTTTGAAAATGTGAATCGATCTACTATACATAAATGTGTATTACTAAAACTTTTGACTATGGTGAGAAGTTGTTAACATACTAGAGGTAATATTAATGAAATAATCTTTTATCTATGTAGTACGTAATTTCTCAAGGTCATGTCGTTTTAATTAAGAAGCTCACGTAGCTTTTTTACCTTTTTATTCCATTGAAATTCTTAGAACTCAACGTTTCAAACACTTTGATACATTTTTGAAAATGATGCTTTATTCGCATTTCAATGCTTAAAGCTCTGGAAAGTCAGACATGTTTTTGACAATTAGTGTTGTACCGAAAGCTCAATCGTATCAAAAATCATTAGAAATTTTTAAAAAATTTACAAACAATTTTGTCAATCTGTTTGTTTTTGGAAAACTGGTGACGCCTTGATAATTTGTAACTGTAGGTTGTAATATACCAATCCCTCAATTAAGCCAATAGTTCCCCGAAATTGCCAAAAAATTGGAACAAATTAATATGAAATAACAATAAGGAGCATATTGAACAATTGGTATAAATGATTGTCGAAAATAATTTATAGGTGCTGTCAGCTTGTGTGTGTGCCGGGACTCACGGTTAATATGTGTAAACATCAACGTTTGTCCAAGTGCAGTTTTGAGGATCCCATATTTGGATTCGTGGGCGAAGTCGTTCATACGTTGTTTAGTACGTGTACGGTTCCAAAATGGACTAGTTTGCTTGAAGGGGATCTTCAGATTAGTCACTGAACGTTTCCAATATCCTACTATGCAGATTTTCGTAACGAAACGTGCTTCATCTTTAAGTGTGACCTCGTAACGTGGGTCGCACAGAGGAAAGTCCAGCTTTTTATTTCACTCTACCGGCGGCGCAGCATAGATGTTTACACATTAAACAACCTATATCGAGACTGTTAGTGTAGGTTTTGATTTCAACTCTATTACGCAAGCGACTTTCCAAAAATGTGTCTGTGTAAGTGTATGTATATCAAAGTGTTTGAAATTTTGTGTTCTACAATTTTAGTGATAAAAACATATTCACGAAAGCTTCTTAGGGTACGAAAAGTATGCAATAAAGTACAAAATTCTGAAGACATAACCTTGAAATTTTGCTCGGCACTCCTTTTGCACATGCATCCTAGCGCTTTCTCCATCATAATTTCAGCAATCAAATCAAATACAATCAGCCTCATTTTGAGTTTCACCCGAGCAACATTCCACCCTGAAAATTTGACATTTTACTTTTCGCCTACTGCGAGTTTTACCCGAAATTTCATGATCGAAAAATTCCCCTTATTCAGCCTTATTGTGAGTTTCACCCAAACAACATTCCACCTGGAAAATTTGACATTTCACTTTTCGCCTTATGTTTGTTTCTCCCGAAATTTCATGATATAACTTTTTTACTTGCGATATAGGTACTATATGGGAAGTTATGGATTCGTACAAAAAATCGAACTCGAGATTTTGATCAAACTTTACATTACGATGATAGAGAAGTCAAAAAAAGTGGGTCTCGCAAAAACGTCCGTCTGTCTGTCTGTCTGTCTGTCTGTCTGTCTGTCGGTTCGACTACAGCTTAAACGGATGGGTCGATTTTCTTTAAACTTGGTACCTAGCGTTTTTTGGACATTCCCCCCACCCGTTTTTTTCTCTTTTTTTTTAGGACCAAAATTAACAGTAGCTGTCATACAAAATTTCTTGGCCAAAAAGGAAAAACTTATTTTTCTCAAATCCAGCGCTACAGAATTTGTTTTTAAGAACTCCATAAATTTAAATAGTTATAAGTTGCTGTTTAATAAAAAAAAATGGTTCCGAAAAATGGTTATTAATGGTACCTCCCAAAGAACCATTTTTTTGATTTTCGCTTTTCTCAAAAACGGTTAAACAGATTCTGATTAATTTTTTAATGAAGAAGTATTGACACATTCTAAATAATATTGTGTACAAAAATTTTCAAAAAAAATATTTTTTAGATTTTTAAAAAAGTTTTAATATTTTTTTTTGAAAACTCAATATTTCAAAAACGACTTGGTCGATTTTCATTAAACTTGGTAAATAACAGGTTTTTAACTTTATCTAGAAGATTTTTGACAAAAATTATTCTAATACCCAAAAATAACGGTGCCTCCCATACAAATGTTAAAAAACCGTTATGAAAAATATTTTGTTTCTCAAAAACAACTCCTACGATTTTCATAAAAGTTTTTTGTGTGTTAAAATTAGTACGATCTACCATTTAAAATTTTTAAAGTTTATATTTTACGTTTATTAACAGTACCTTTCATAGAACGGTTTCTTTGATTTTCGACTATCTCAACATCTGATCAACCGAATAAAATTAGATTGTGTATACAGAAAAAAAATCAAAATTATTTTTTGGAAATTCGATATTTCGAAAACTGGTAGCAGATTTTTCTGTGAAGTTCATTTTTTAACGCAACATTAATAAATGCTTTAAATTGGCGTACCAATTATTTTTCTCAAAAATGTTAACGAAATTTTATATATAAAAAATTAATTATTTTTAAAACCGCTCCTACGATTTTCAAAATTTTTTTCTCATAAATAAAGATTTATATAAGAAATCAGATGGTGTACATCGCGTTGGGTTAAAACGGATTCAAAGTATCTTAATCAATTTCTTTCTAATTTTATTTATTTAAAACAATTTACCAGTTCAAATAGTATAATTTCCTTTTATGCATATTGCATATGTGCAACACTAGCCTATATTGTTAATTTTTGTATACTCACATAATACCACCTGCAACTTAACTAAGATTTGGAAAATGGATAACATATATAACCCTATAGCTAATTTATTTCAGACTATAGAACCACAATGTGATCGCGCATAAGAGCAAGTTCGTGCGACCCAGTCGTGCATATTTTTTTTGCAGGCGAACAAAATTTCGTTCGGGCGAAATTCACAAAAGCTTTTAAAATTCCGGGTGAACAAAAAATTTTGGGGTGAAATATTTTCGGGTGAAACTCATAATAAGGCTAAATATCTTTACTTACAAAGCATTTAAATATGAAATTAAATTAAGAATTTTTATTGCAGTGTTTTTATATTTTTGAAAATAAGAAAATCTCAGAAAAATAAAAAAGCCCTTTACGAAGAAACTTTTACAAAAAATAAGATTTAAAACATTCTATTACCATTTCCAGATTGGAAAACTGAAATAGGATTTGAAGTTTGGCTTTTAAAATTCAGTAATTTGGTGGTCAGAAGATTTAGTGAAGGGGACTTGCCACTTGGTAGATTGAATTCGCTCACCGTTACTTGGGGAGTGCTACGTACGTGGACGAGAATTGGTGGAATATATTAAATTTATCTCAAAAGGTTTCTGTGAAACGCAGTAAGTATTTAATACGTATTGGTTTGGTTTTGCAGTAAAGGACGCCGGCTATGAAGAACTTTATTTAATGGACGGATTTTCTGCATACATATATGGTGGTAGGTATACCTATATAGGTGTGCTGCATAGATATTGTTTAGCTAAGAATGATTATGGGGAACGAATCTACAATAAATAGGATTTTATTCAAGGATTATAAGCGGAAGGAATAGGATTTAATGGATTGGTTTAGGAGGATGGATATTTTTTGTTGTGTTGGTATATTGAGTGTGAAGGTCTTAGTTATAGACATTATTGGATTGGCAAACTTTGATGTTCGTAATTTTAGGAGTTTTCGTGTAGAAAAAATGTCGAGGTTATAATCAAAACTAACACTATACGATGATCGAGAAGTCCGAAAAAGTTGGTTTCGTCATGCCGTCCGTCGTGGGTCTGTGCGTCAGGTAGCCTGTGCGTCCACCGTTTGAGGTAGAGCCTAAACGGGTGGTCCGATTTACTTCAAATTTAGTACAGAGCATTTTTATGTGATTCCCTAAAGGGAAAATTTGAATTTTTGTTTAAGCTCATCTAGAAAGGGTAACTGCCACACAAATATTTTTTTTTTTAAATTTTCTCGAAAACTTCTATAACGATTTTGATTAAACTTCGTACCAGAAATAACCAAGTCAATTGTAAGAAAACTTCGTTTTAGTTTTTTGTCAAAAAAGTTCACATAACAAAATTAGGTGTTCCACGTTTTTTTTTTTAAAAATGCGGCCTTATTATTGGGTTATTCAAGTGTATCTTTTTGATGGTTCGGCCGATTTAGTTATAATTTTGTAATCTGATGCTTCTGAATAGTTTAAACAACCTTGTATTTAAACATTTTGAAAAACATTGTTTTATAAACAAAAACTCAAAAAAAAAATTTACTGGGTACTTTTGACTCTGTTAATATTTTCTCGTTAGATATTATACATCTTGCATCTTCAATGTATGTGGTTACAGAGGCCCAATTTTCGACCACTTTTTGCAGCAATTGGGGCCGTACGTCAGCAATAACACGCCAAATATTCTCTTCGAAGGCTTCAATCGTCTTGGGCTTATCTGCGTAGACAAGTGACTTTACATATTCAAACAAGAACTTATTGTCCAGTGGTGTTAAATCGCACGTTCTTGGAGGCCACGCCCGCCACAGGCCCACGACGCGAGATAATGCCCTCACCAAAAGTTTCCTTCAATAAATTGATTGTTTCGTTGGCTGTATGGCATGTAGCGCCGTCTTGTTGGACCCAAGATCGTCCACGTCAACATCCTCCAATTCAGGCACGAAAAAGTCATTAATCATGGCTCTCTATAGCGTTCCCCATTGACTGTAACATTATGGTCGGCTTCATTTTAAAAGAAATATGGACCAATGATTCCGCTCTGCCTGTAGAGCACACCAAACAGTTTTTTGAGGATGTAACGGCGTCTCAACAATGGCTTCTAGATTATAATCACTCCCAATACGGCAGTTTTATTTATTGACGTATCCATTCAACCAAAAGTGAGCTTCATCGCTAAACAAAATTCCCTTATGAAAATTCGGATCAACGGTAATCTTGTTTTGGGTACGATTTGCAAACCTTGTTAAGGAGTAAGTCTATTTTATTATGAAACAAACTGAGCATAAATCAAGTGACAGCTGTCAGAAAGACCAACTCCGAAAAAAGTATTGCCAGATTGAAAACCACACGTCTAAAAAACAACCTGTATTCTTACAAGTAAACCTCATACAGAAAATATTATCAATCAAAT
The DNA here is from genome assembly GCA_932273885.2 of Leucozona laternaria. Classification (NCBI taxonomy): domain Eukaryota; kingdom Metazoa; phylum Arthropoda; class Insecta; order Diptera; family Syrphidae; genus Leucozona; species Leucozona laternaria. The sequence goes on along the minus strand of OW026368.1, from coordinate 24,330,710 downwards.
ATGGTATCTCCTTGAATAAATGAATACCTTAGAGTTTATAAAATTAATGAACTATAGTATCTAACGACTCACTTTATACAACTTAACATAGGTACCAACCAAAACACACTTACAATTATATCATCTTTGGAAATTTAGCATTCGAATACAAAAAAGAAAATAATAATAATCCTACAGAATACAGCATGACCCGAAAGACCTCAGGGAAATGTCAAAAAAGATTTATCTTCCTCAAAACGTGTATAATATCCTGTTATCTCCGTAATTCCATTTGAGACTAAAATTATAACTTTCCCACCTGTGAAGTTATAGGTACTCGGTATTCTCGTATTATTCAAATTCACGCCAATGGGTCATCTCTTAAGAATGAGAATTCAAATGAAACTTAGTCCGGCGTTTGCCCATCAAAGTTGTGTAAAAGATTTCAACTTTTCAACTACTATCTTGGGACAAGTTTTGAGTTCATTCAATCATTGAATGAGAGTAGGTTGGTTTACCGAAAACTTATGCCCATCATTGCTCTTTTATACATTTATACTTTCGATCGGTGGTCCCGCACCCGCACTGCCTTGCTGCCTATATAATATGGAATCGCAAGAAAACACATCCAAACGAGATCCGATTGAATCAAGAAAGGACTTAGTAGAACATTTTTTGTTCTTCTTCCTCTGGAGAGGAAATTGTGACAGACAACTTTTGTAATTTGTGGTAATTGAATAAGATCCCTAAGGCGGCAAGCAGTGGAAGCATTGTGGTCGTCGCGGGTGAGGTGGGTGCTTGTAGTCCTGGTAGCAAAAAACAAACTTTTGCAATTGCACGCGGACATTTTCATTCCGAAAATCCCACAGGACACCCTTCAGCCAAACCATATTATTATTGATGATCATTGCAGGTGCTCTATACCTTCTGTAATTGAAAACTCAGCAAGAATTAAAATCAGATTCTCTCGATGATTTTTATTTTCTATTCCAACTATTTTTCAAGATTATCACAACTGTCACCCTTTGTGAAATAAGGAATCAGCAACAAATGGAACTGGCCAGGAGAACGGTGACGTTTGGCGTATAGCAAAGAAGTCAATAACTTTTTGGGTTCCTTTTCCATGACTGAGTTCTGATTAAGTTTAAAGGAAAATGCTATTCACAGTTTTGATTCCTTCTGGGAATGTGACTGATGGAGATATTTATTTGATGTCAGTAATTTTTGGTTTCTAGAGACCCAGACATTAGTCCTTATTGGTTTTGGTTGTGGGTGAAATCTGTTATTCAAAAAGTTGAATATTGTAATATCCTATTTAGAACTTTACGACGTGTTCGTATTTGTATAGTATACCTATAAATAAAGTTGATTTAAAAATAACTATGGTAACCAATAACAGTACAGTCAATCTGTACTAAAGAAATAAATAAATTTGGTGGCGCGACAGCTGATGGAGTGACTCAAAACCAGAGATTATTCCACATGAAGATGAGAATCATCGGCAGCCATTCAATTTGCCTACAAGCTTGATATGTCAGTTTGCAAATACAAACTGAGAATATGTATGCGTTGAAACCTCACACGCATAGACAGTAGATCTTCATACACCCTGTTAAATAAATTACAAAAACAACAATGTAAAAGAATGGGTTTTGGGGGATGCACGAAGGACGAAACATTATCATCTTTATATTGAGTATCTTTGCTTACAACTCTCAACCATTTCTGAGTGCGTCGTGATGCGTGTTGTTTGTTTGCACAAATTGAGGGAATTTTCCATTTCCATTTTTTCCAAACGGCGAAGGTGAGATGCACCTATTCATCACAAGGCAAGGGATATGCTCTCAGAGGATTTGGCACTTCCTGGAAAGATGCAAAAGCCTTTTTTACTTGCGATATAAAGGTACGTTATGGCAAATTGTGGATTCGTAAAAAAATCGACATCGAAATTTTGATCAAACTTGACATTAGGATGATAGGGAAGACGAAAAAAGTGGGGCTCGCATAAATGTCCGTCTGTCTGTTTGACTGAAGCCTAAACGTATGGGCCCATTCTCTTCAAACTTGGTACCTAGCTATTCTTGGACATTCCCCCGACACATTTTTTATGACCATAAAAATAACGGTAGGTACTTACCTGTCATACAAAATTTTTAGGCCAAAACGGAAAATCTTAGTACCTACTCTAGAAATCAGATTCACAATTTTTTTTTAAATATTCAGTAAAATTCAATAGGTATGGGCTGCATTTTAGTAAAAAAAAAAATGGTTCGTAAAATTATTTTTAATGGCACCTCTCAAAGACACTTTTTTTATTTTCGATTCATCTGATTTTGATAAATTTTTCTTATGAATAATAATTAATACATTTTAAACAAAATTGTGTACCAAAATTAAAAAAAAAAAAATTGAATTTGAAAACTCAATATTTTAAAAATTTCAAAAAAGTCAAAAAAGTCAAAGTGGATTTTTAACAAAAAGCTATTTTTAACATATCTAATCTAAAGGATTTTAAACCAAAATTAGTCTAATACCTAAACAAAAATAACGGAACCTCTGATACAAAATGTTTAAAAATGTATCAGACGGAATATCTTATTTTGCTTAAAAAGTACTCCTATAATTTTTATAAAAATTTTTCCGTATGTCGAAATTAATAAGATATACCATATAACATTATTAAATTTTAAATTTTACTATTTTTAACAGCACCTCTCTTAGAACGTTTTATTTTAAATTCGACTATCTCGTTATCCGATTAAGCGATTAAAATTACATCGGGGCGAAACGCATATATGAACACTTTTATGCTGGTTTATATTTGTTTTCGTGATTTTAAATCATATTTATTAAAATTAAAATTATATTTTTTATACAGACGTTTGTAATAATTTTAAATAATTATTAAAATTAGTTAAAAATTTTTTTTTTTTTTTAAATTCGATATTAAAAAAACCAGTGGATGCTTTTTTAAATTTAATTTCTAATTCCAAATAAATAAAAACTTAAAATTGGCGTACAACATTTTTTTCTTAAAAATGTTAAAAAAAAATGTTTGTACAGTGAAACCCGGATAAGTGCCTTACCCGCATAACTACCTATCTTTTATTTTTGAGAACCAACATTTTTAAGATTTTTCTTATAAAACTCATCTAATGAGTACCTTTTACTTAACTACCTTCCCCGCTTAATTGCCTTTTATTTTGTATAATTTTCTTTAAATTTACCTGAAAAAAATTCTTTTAAGTTCACAATCATTGAAATTAGCAGAAAAAGACAAAAGCTTCTTTTCATCTAGCGCTTTCTTGTGTTTCTGGCAACAACATAGATGATGGTGAAATCGACCGCCTTGAAGAAAAAATAATTAAAATCAGATTCCATAGCGCAACACCAACCAAAATATCTGTTTATTTTGCTTTGTAAACACAAAGTTCGCTTTTTAAAAAGTTATTGTAAGTTGATTTTAAATAACATTAACTGTTTTTTTGTTGTCAATTTTTTTTTATTTTCGTAAATATAGAGTTATAAATGCTTATGTGCACTTAAGCGGGTTCTTAAAACTGCCTAACCCACATAAGTACCTCTAAAAACGAGGCATTTATGGTGAGACACTTATTCGGGTTTAACTGTTTACAAATTTAATTATTTTAATAACAACCTACATACATACTCCTAGGATTTTAAAATATTTTTCTCATAAATTAAGATTTATTAGAAAAATCTGATGGTGTACATCGCGTTGGGTTCAAATAGTTTAAGAATTTATTTTAATCAGTTTATTTCTAATTTTGTTAATTTATAACAATTTTCTAGTTTAAATATTATATTTTCCATGCGCATGCATATGTGCAGCACGGTGCTTTATTGTTCATTTATGGATACTCACATAACACTACCTCTGCAACCAAACTATGTTTTTGGCAAATGGATACAATATAGGCTCCCATAACTAATCAATTCAGACTCTAGAAGTACAGTGTGATCGCACATAAGAGCAAGTTCGTACGAAACAGTCGTGGATTTTATTTTTGTTAGGTTGCGAATTGAACCCAGAGCCAGACCGTCCTACGCACAAGCCATCGCCAGCGGCTACTTTCTATCAACAGAAATATTTGTATTTGACATACTTTTACAATATATGTACATTCACTGGAATTTAAAAAAAACATGCACTTATTTTCAGGATCAGAACAGAAATCGAAGATAAAACATTGAAACGTTTTAAATTTATTTTTGAAACACAATAAACAAGCCCTTCAAACTCAATATCATTTTATTTTTCCAGGTATAAATTTCGATTTTGAATGTTTATAATATTTAACTAATTTTTTTTTTTTTTTTCATTAAAAGTAATTGCTAGAATGTGCTCTGCATGGTGTTCAGAGTTGAATTACCTTGAGGCTTTCAATATTCTTACACTTCTCATGACATACCTTATCATCACTCTCTGTCTGAAGTATTGGAAATCCAACCTTTTCGAGTGTCTGTTTTGTGTTATAACCTTGACTATCGGGTAAAAGGAGGAGAATAAACCAACCCTTCTTTATAATATTTATGGGAATCTCAAGTTCAGAAGTTAACATTTCCTATTTGAAATGACTACGTAAAGAGGGCATCACACACCAACAATAAAGTTCTATTGATTTCATTTGAACATCATCCGAATTCTATATATAAAACCATTTTATAGTTTTTTTCTAAATGTATGTGAACATATCGACGGGGAACAAGGGTTATCTATGCGGCCAACCCTTTTCGTTACACCTCGTAAAAGTGTTTTAAACATCCTGATTCACTTTGACATCATAAGAGGTTTCTGTCCAAAGACATGTTTAGTTAACATTGAATCCAGTGCGTCACAGGTAGGTTAGGTTTATGGGGTAAATATGCACGTTCGAAGTTTGCTAGGGGTGGCAAAGTTCATAAAAGGAAAAATGCTTTAGAAAACACTTTGGCCTAGATAGAAACGATATGACAAATAAATTACTGTCTAAAATGTGTTTTTTTTTTTTACTAATTAAAATGCAAAAAAGGAGGGTGCGAAATTGCATTGGGGTTCAAGTTGCTTAGAATTTTTAGAAGATTTTATAAAGGGTATTCAAATTTGAGGTATCATTTCAAATTTGGCGCCATTTTGTACAGGTAATAAAATACATTGATGTTTTTTTCAGTAAATAAATTCCAGTTAGTTGAAATCGAACGCTATACTCGAGTGAAAACCGTGTTGTGTTTGAATTAGTAAAACTTATTTCAAATAATTCACAAGTTGAAAGAAATTTTGTGGATTTTTTGGGCGGTATGGCGAAAGTGATCCAAATTTTTTTCGAAAATTAAAATGGGATAACATCATTTCTGTGAATGCAGAGCTCGATATCGAGAGATGATTAGAAACATTTTGTGGAGTCAATTGGAAGATATTGATGTGCAAAATATTATGTGGTTTCAACAGGACGGTGCAAATTATTGCCACACATCAACGAAATCAATCGGTCTTTTGAAAGAGAAGTTTATAAATATCTGCCAAGCTCACAGAGGAGGTCACAGGAGGAACGAAATTCTTTTTTCATTATAAACCACAACCAATAAACTTAAATTTCCAAAAAACAAAATAAATAAAGACTCAACACAATTTATGTCTTACATATATTTAAAATTTAAAAATTTTAAACTCAAATTTTAACATCCTTTAAAACATGGATCTAATAAATTAGAGAAAATTGTAAGAAAGCATTAAGCTCGTGCTTTAAATTGCTAAAACAATTCCTAACAAAGTTTCAGTTTCAAAACAAAGGACGCCGCCCACCGTCGGAATTTCTGAAAAAATATGAATTTATGCAACAAATATTTCAAAAATCGTTGTAGAGGATTTATTTAAGACTATTTCTTATTGTAAATTTAAAAACAAGGTTACGTAAGTAAGATGACTTGCCTTAACTCGATAAGAACAAGAAACATGACATTTTTATGGTTACAGATAGAATATAATTATCGGGCGATATAGGAAATCGACTGCCACTGTAGTATAGAATCCGAACTAAAACTATATATTAAAGCTGGACTAAACGGCATCTGAACTGAAGATCAAAGACTTGATCTCTTTTATAAACGCTACGAAATGGCTCTAAGACGAATTTAAGCAATAAGAACTTTCTGATGGCTTTAGAATGGTTGTTCCACCATTGAAACCACCCACAAACTTCCCGCACAAATTCATTCCTCATCCATAGGTTCAATCATCGTTTTATGGTATCAAACATTTTTTCTCTAATTGCCCGCCATTTCTACCAACCTATACCTACCTAAGTTCATCCTTTATTGCTTTCTCAACACAGAAAGTATTCAAAACCACTGTTTTATTTTAATTAAATTTCACTCTATAAATAGCATTTTTTAAAATAACCTTTCAAACACAACAAGAATTTCTTAAATCGAACATTTTTTAATTTTACCGAAAAAAACCTTTCAAATTTTCTTAAATCGGACAATTTTTTATTTTTACCCCATTTCACACTACAAAAAGCAAAAATAATATTTTTTTTTTAACATTTACAAAGAAAGTTGGAAGGCATGCCATGTTTAAGTATAGGTACCAACAAAATTAAATTAATTACCCCTGTTTTCAAAATATTTAAAAAAAAATCTAATACACCATGTTATATTATTTGTACTTAAAAGAACCTTCTTCTGTGGTTTTGGCTGTAGATGGAAATATAGACAGGCATAGTAGAATATGTAACGGGTATTTTTTTTTAGAGGTATAAAACTTTAAGTTGGCAACAATCTTTCGACTGGCAGTCATTTTGTCAGCTGTCAAGCGATTTATTTTTAGTTTGGTTTGGCATTTCAACATGAATAGACTGACGCCTGAACAATTGTGCCCAAATGGGCCCAAAACAAGATTGCCGTGGATCCCAATTTTCATAAGCGAATTTCGTTTAGCGATGAAACTCACTTTTGGTTGAATGGATACGTCGATTTACAAAACTGCCGTATTTGGAGTGACGATATAATCCTCAAGTGTATGTTGAGACACCGTTACATTCACAAAAACTGACTGTTTGGTGTTCTTTATGGTTTGGTGGAATAATTGGTCCGTACTTCTTTAAAAACGATGCTGGCCAGAACGTTACATTCAATGGTGACCGCTATAGAACCATGATTACTGACTTTTTCATTCATCAATTGAACAACCATGATTTGCACGAGCTGTGGTTTCAACAAGACGGCCGGCGCGGCGAGGTGCAATATATCACACAGCTCGGGCCACAATTGATTTATTGAATTAAACGTTTGGTCACCGCATAGTTTCACGTTACGGACCCGTGATTTGGCATATAAGGTCGTGCGATTTAACGCCACTTAACTATTTTCTGTGGGGATATGTGAAGTCGCAACTCTACGCCGATAAGCCCGAAACGATGGACCACTTGGAGGACAACATTCGCCATGTTACTGCCGATATACGGCCACAAATGTTAGAAAAAGTCATCGAAAATTGGACCTCCAGATTAGACTACGTCCGAGCCATCCTTGGCGGTCATATGATAGAAATCATATTTAAATTATAATGCCAGAAGATTATCTTTCAAATAAAGTAAATTTCATGTCAATTTAAAAAAATGGTCTTTGTTCTATTCCGTTTCAAAATTTTATACCTTTTAAAAAAAAACACCCTTTATATAAATTTATGTACAATACCTTGCAAATTACAAACAATTTTCAAACATTTTGATTTTGAAGACCAAATAGGTATTTTTTGAAAATGTCTTAGGTACATATTCAATTTTTGAAATTTTGGCACTTTGTGATTTTTGAACACTTTCAAGACAATTTTTAAAAGTTTTTCTCTTAGGAATAAAAAGAATGGTAGGTATACTTACTTATTATACCAGTTATATTTAATATATTTGAGAGCTAGCAACGGGTTTACTTGTCTCATCCAATTTTGCAAAGAAAGATTATGGTCATCAAATACAAATACGCCAGCCTTTCAGTCCGGTTCAGTGTCATCCTTGCTGAGATGGGGTCGGTCTAAAATCTTTTTTTTTTCTCAAATACAGTCCCAACTATAAATAATTCTCAAAAAACTTCTATTTTCAAATGCCTACCTACCTCTCTATTAGAATGTTTTTTTTTTATTATTTTATTTTCTTGAAGTATTGAACTTAAGGGGGATTCCTAGAAAAGAAAGTCAAATTTGTGTACCTATATCTATACAAAAAACGGTACCTTTGCCATACAACCGTTATTAAAAAAATGAATTATCTCGAAAACGGCTATAACGATTTGAATTAAACTTCGTATTCATACCTAAATAAAGTGATTTTGAAAAATTGCGTTTCAGGATTTTGGCTTTAAATTCACATAGTGGAAATAAATTTCACGCTTTTGTAGAAAATGATGTTATTTGTGGCTGATTGCGTGGGTATATACATATGTACCATTTCTGACTGAATGAAACATTATAGTATTTCAAACAATACACTTTTTTAGACGTGTGCTTTTCAATCTGGCAATAATTTTTTCGTAGTTGGTGTTTTTGACAGTTGTCACTTGATTTCTGCTCATTTTGGTTTGCCATTTTATAATTAATAGACGCAGGTACTCCTGAACAAAGTTTTAAAATCGTGCAAATTTATTACCAACATACTGGTTCGGTTCGCGAATCACGCGCTGCGTCCAGTATTCGGTCAACATAATCGCATAAATTCGAGCAACCATGGATCGGTTTCGTACCATGTTTTACTCTAGTGGATAATGCGCATCCTCAGAAACGCCGTACAGTGCGCACCGAAGACGCTATTGTAGCTGTGGAGCAGAGTATCGAAGAACACAGTACACAAATCTAATGAAATATATTGCGCAGGTTGTCAGTCAGAAATAAAACATGGCGGCTCGAAAACTGCACATGGCATTACTAGAAACAACAACAAATATAAGCATTTTGACAAGTAAGGAGACACTGGATCCGCCATTTTCACAGATGCGCAGAACTGAACAAAAATTTAAACGCTAATGATATTACCTTTAATATATTTTGTATACCTTGATCGAAGAAGACCCGAAGAGGCCATTCCATCCGCCATCGCGAGCAACAATTGGAGCTGTCGAAAATTGGGCATCTCGGCGGCTACTTGCCCAAAATCATTTTTTAATTATAATAGCAAACCCTTATCTTTGTAATAAAGCTAAATTCTTGGCCATAATATTAAATAATATGCGTTTAATTTCTTCTTGAAAACCACACGTCTAAAAAAAACATCCTTCACAAACACTTTTTTCTTAAACAAACCCAATTTTTTTGTTTCTTTTGACTTTCTTTATTATAGTTATTTCCTGAATTATTTAATATTTTCTGAATAAAACAATCTAAATTATGTATGTATGTAAGGTAAAGTCTTTTTTTTTCCACATCACTATTTTAAGAACTGCCTTCGAGTGACCACACAAAGACCACATTCCATGCATCAAATGAAGGGTTTAAAAATGAAACAAAAAAAAGAAAACAAAATATATTAAATCTATAAGAATCTATAAGAGAAATATTTTCAATGGCATGGTGCGGCAATAATGTCCCTATGATTCTGCTTCACACAATATATTCCTGCTCCTTGCTCTTGCTCCTGCTTCTACATTGTTGGCCACCAGTCACCAGTAGCAGTGCCTCCTTCTTTCCTGTGTGTGGTTGAAATTTCAATAAATGTTTTCACCTCACAAATGGAATTTTCTTTCATTTTGCTTCTCATTTCACTCTGTTATGTGGTACAAAATATAGAACCTTTGGTAGGTACCTATACCTAAGACCTGATGGTTGATATTGCTGGAGCAAAAACAGAAAAAGAAACTCCAAGAACCGATTCGTTCGTGAACGAACCTCCTTTTGTCCTTATGAAATTGGAAATATTTGCATTTTATTGTCCTTGTTAAGGAATAGTTCATTTTTGCCTCAATCCATTGCGCGCGCGAGGAGCTGCTGGGGGCTCCATGCTCATGCATCATACACACATATATTCATCGTTGCTATGGAACAATTCCTCAGGACCATACCGCACCAACGCTAACAGCAACTGCACGGCAAGACGGTGGGCTATAATTCATCTTTATTTCAGAAAAATTCACTTTAGGTAAGCCGGTTGGCTGCTCAATGTTTTGGCCAAAACCAAACGTCGACCAACATATACTACTACGAGTACTACGACTCGACGCGGAGGTAGCGGTGACGGTGATGGTGGTGCGCTCATTGCAATTGCCCATTTCTTTGAAATTTTACAAAATACAGTATTGTGTGAATTTTTTTGACGAAATTATGAAAATCTATTCGATAACTTTAAAGTTATTTTGGAGCAACAAGTTAGATTGGATTTTTAAGCTGCTACAGCTTACGTCTTCTTAGCATGAACCTGATTACCAATGAGGAATCGATAGGTCTAATTCTGTTTGATCTAACAATTCTTATAGGAATAGAATTCACTGGAAATCATGGAAAGGAAACTTGTAAGGTTTCATTCTCATTTTTCAAACGGTTAATGAGACTAAACTAAGATTAGCTGTTCCATAATATTGGAGGATATTTATTTAAAAAAAATTAAAAATTCTCATACCTAGATATGCAGAATCTGTGGAAAAATTAGAACTTATTTGCCAAAATAAGTATAGAACCTCAGTGTACCTGGTACTATAGCATGACCAGGACCATCAGCTTATTCTCATTCCTCGACTCAAAAGTCCCTTGATTCCAATAAGGGAGAAAGAATATGCAATAAATTTTGATATATACCTATGTATATATTTAATTTTTATATTTTTTTTTTTGCAGGTTATATGCAAGCTGTTTGGGAATAATATAAAACGATAGCTTTTCGGCTTCCATATACCTACAGTTTGGTATTTTATGAGGGAGAGACTTTGCTTTGGAAGGATCGGTGCAGCACAGAGCATAGTAGCAAATTTCTGAAACACGGCTACCTAAATATTTCCGCTGTTCTCGTTTAGTTTATGAGTTTTGCAAGCGGTTTTATGTTTGGAGCTTGTAAGTGTAGAAAATTAATGGATTCTTGTGTTTGGGAGTTTTTTTTGTTTTATTTTGTTTTGTTCTGTTGGTTTTCTATTTCACTTGGATCTGATATAAAAGGAAAGTATGTACATTTATGTACATATTTGTATTTTTTTTTATAATTCAATTTGGATCGTAAAAAAAAAACGATTGGGTTGAATGTTTGGAGAGATAGATATACCAACGACAAGAAAAAAACATGAATAAAATAACAAATTGAAATGTTTTTGGAAATGGTTTAAATTTCAATAATTTATTTATTTTTTTTTTTCACTAGTACACATACGAATTTAAATAGGTGTACCTACAAAAGAGGAATAGATTTATGAGTTAGTTGGATACAAATTATTATATGTTTGATATTTGGAGCACATACCTATGTATCGGGTTTTTCAATAAGAGCGCTACAAAAGTTTTTTTAAATAAAACAAAAACGGTTTTGGATATCAATGAAATTCTTTATTCCTGTGAAAGTACGTTCGATGCCATTATGTATGAAACTCGATTTCTTTTGCATGGCCACCACGGGCACGCTAGCAGAAGTCCAGACGCTGAACCCAATTTTCGACGGTTTTCAAGCATAAATCGGCCGATACTGCTGCAATTTCACGTTCGATATTCGTACGAAGTTCATCAATCGTCACTGGCTTGTTGGAATAGATCATAGACTTGACGTAGCCCCACAGGAATTGGTCTAACGGCGTCAAATCGCACGACCGAGGCGACCAAGCGACTGGACCATTTCGTGCGATAACACGTTCTCCAAACTTGGTTTCCAATAAATTGATTGTGACATTCGCTGTGTGGCTTGTGGCGCGCCGTCCTGTTGGAACCACATGTCCTCCAAGTCCATATCATCCAATTGGGGCCAAAAATATCAGGTTATTATTGAACGGTAGCGATCCCCATTCACAGTAAGGTGCCGGTCTTGATCATCACGGAAGAAGTACGGCCCAATGACGCCGCCGCCGGCCCATAAATTACACCAAACCGTAATTTTTTCGGGATGCAATGATGACTTATGGAGTATGTGTGGATTGCTGCCTGACTAATACCGCATATTTTGTTTATTGACGAAGCCATTCAGCCAGAAATGAGCCTCATCGCTGAAGATGATTTTTCGATGAAAATCCGAATCATTTTCAAGTTGTTGCTCAGGCCAATTCACGAACATACGATGCTTCTGGTGGCCAAGCGGCTTCAGTTCTTGCGTCAATTTAATCTTGTAAGGATGTAGGCCAAGATCTTTTCGCAAAATTCGCCACAACGACGTCACAGAGATGCTTGAGAACGACGTCTGAGAGATACATTTGGGCTTTCTGCAACTGAAGCCTCAGCGGCAGCAATATTCTCGACAGTACGGGCACTTCTGTATCTCACTAGCACGGGAACATTTTGTACTGTGCCTGTGGATTCAAATTTGTCCACTAAACGCTCAATTGTTGATCTGCTAGGACGATTATGACGACCATAAATTGGACGTAGCGCTCTTAACGTTGAGGCCACTGACTCCGAATTTCGGTAGTAAATTTTATTAATTTCGACTTGTTGTTGGCTCGTAGAAAATGGCAAATTTTATTGAAGAGAAATGTCAAAAGAGCGGCAGTAAATATGCCGTCGTTTGCTGTTCCTGTTGCTCTACTTTTGCAAGCGTCCTTGTTGAAAAACCCTTTATACTGTAGCGCAGTTTTTACAGTATTAAACTCGCAATTGTTATTTTTTTGTTATTTTAAACTTGTTCTCATGCTGCGACTGCAAAGTGCCATTATTTCTTCAAAATCTTAGACATTTTTCTTTTCATCGTGAAGATGTAGATGGTCTAAGATCTAGCGGTATATTTTCGTCAAAAAAAAACATTTAAGTTAATATTCGAACCCAGACTTTCAGCGTGAAAGTCCAACGGACTAACTAAATTTGCTAAATTGTTTAACTCCATGATAGATATTGATATAGTTGTTTCGATCTGCGGACCAAGGCTCTCACAGGTCTTATTCCATTGTTCTTGGACTTTTAAAATAAAAATTACTATAGTAAAGTTAATTTTGTTTGTTTGTTTAAATATTATTTTAAGACTGTAGTCTTAGCAGTGGCGTAACATGATTCCATATTATATCAACTATGCTCAAATTTTATTTCAAAGCAATTCAATGTTGATTTTACATGATTCAAAATAGTTATGACTTGAAGTAAATGCTTTTTAAAATACCTACAATTGGAGGAAATTAACGTACTATTTTTTACGAATCCTTTCTTTATAACGTTTGCAGACTTAAGGTATACAGAATATGATTGGTCAATGCGCAATGAGTTTTAATTCGATCCAATGATAATTACACACGAAATACTTTTAATTTAACATTGGACAAATAATTTTGAGCTTTTTGAAATACTTACTTATGGTGGCGCTACCTTCTGGAGTCGACCATGGTCTCAACCAACAAGCTTCTTCCAACCTCTTTCAGCTCGGTTCCCATATCTAGCTGTCTCCAGTTTCTCACACCAAGTAGTCCTCTTCCACTTTTGTGTGCCACCTGAGTTGCGGTCTTCCTCTACTGCGTCGTCGATCTAGGGTTGGATTCAAAGACTTTTCCGGCTGGTGTTTTGGTGCCCATTCGCCTTAAACGAACCAGCCACCTCAGACACGTTGTCTTTTTACTTTTTCGGCTAGGTCGGTATCGCTGAACAGGTCGTTGTTGTACCTTTCTCCTCCACTCCACTCCACTCCATGGTACCAAAAATCTGCCAGAGAATCTTCCTCTCAAAACACCCTGAAGCATTCTTATCCACCCTCGATAAAGTCCATGCCTCTGCACCAACTATAGCAGGACTGGGATGATAAGGGTCTTACACAACACAGGGACACTTTTGATGTTCGAGAGAGGTCTTTATTATACTCAATCGTATTCTTAGGGCGAAAAAGCAGCGATGTGCAAGAGTTATATATATTTTGTTTGATTTCAGCGCTACTATCGTTGACTGTGTTTAAGGCGGAGCCTAGGTATAGACAAAGTACCTAACTATCTCAAAGTTATCATGATTTTCTATCCAAGACATTGGTTTTGGGTGTCTGTAACCTTGTTTGAATCCATTTTTGACATTAAAGGTGAGGTCTTTGCCGACCTCGGCCGAGTAGGTCAAGGATGCAAAAACTAAAAATTCTCCTATATGGCGAGTCTCTATACATGCTGAAATATACGGCTTAGAAAGCAATGATTAGGCGATGGGTATCGATTAGAAGTTCCTGGAATTTTTCCAAGATCAGCTGTAATGTGAATATTTGGTCTTTGGTGGACTTTCCTGGTCTAAGGCCACACTGATATGAACCTATCACGACCTTCTTGACGGACGGCTTTAGGCGTTCACGCAATACGACAGAAGACTGGTATCTCTGCGGTTGGTGCAATTTATGAGGGTCAAACAATTCTGATGTTCCATTCATCCGACATGCTTTCCACCGACTATATTTAGGTTATGAGCTAGAGCATACTCCTAACCAGGTCATCGCATGAGGCCATCAGCTCCAGCATTTTTGTTGGACTTCAGTTTAGATATATGGCTATCTTAACTTCGTCGAGATCGGGTGGACGGAATTATTGTTGATCTACGTCGGCATTGTCTAGGTTGAATGGTGCAATCTGCCTGACAGTGCATTTATTTGATTCATCATCGCCGTTATACAGCACATCCTGTCCTATTTCATTGGACTGAAAAGAAACAGGCTAACACAAATAACCATAATTGGGAATAAAAACCCCCCACCATTAAACCAAAACCAACACATTGAAGCTTAAATTAATTACATAATAGATTAATCCAATTTTTCAGAGCGCGAGTGATTTTTCTTTTTCCTTAAATCTTGATGAAATAATTCAATGTACGGTTTTTGGTTGTTTTTGTTGTTGGATATCCTTTAACCAAATTTTCAGAGCATATTTTCTCGTTTCGGTGGTCAGTGTGAGAAAAAATTTGTTTTTATTTTTGCGCATCCTTGTGTTTTTTTTTTCGTTTTTGTTTCATTTCTTTTGGCTTAAGACTTTGTTTTGTTTTATTTTCATATTCGTCACCTCTCCTAGTAGGATGTACAGCAGCAAAAGCAGCAGGAGCAGGAACCGTATGCAATGCAAAAAGGACCATTTGATGATTTGCTTCAGAGAATAATGTTTAAATATTTCCTCCCATTAAATGCAAAAGTGGATGCGATTTATTTGTCCGCTTTTTCTGCATCGTTATATAAATCGGAGGGGTTTTGTGATGTGAATTTTCTTTTTTATTTTCCCCTGACATTCATGGTTTTTATACTTTTGTTTTTGCTTGTCTTTTTAGCTTTTTTTTTTTTTTATTTCTTGCTTTGGGTAGGTATGGATTTTTATTCATTTTTTACCCTTGGGGGCTTTTGTTTGCCATCCCTGAGGGGGCACGGCATATCGAAGGACTCACTTTGAAGACACCTCGAGGGCTATATAAGTGTTTTCCACTTGATTTAATTTAGATCGGTCGTGTTTGAGTGTGAAAATGAAAGCCTCTGTGTATAGGTATATGAAGCTTTTTGAATTCATTTTTGTTTGATAATAACAAAAAAAAAAAACAATAAATTCCAAAGGGAAGGTTAAAAAATAAACTAACTGCTATTGAAATGTCGTAAGAAAATCATAAATTTTTTTTTAATTTTATTTTTCTGAGGGAAATTCACCAACTGAAGATAGGTACCTAGTCAAGAAAAGTGTGAATGAAAAAGAAAAACATGAAAAATCATTGAAATACTTTACGATTTTGATTTCCACCATCAAACACAGACAGGAGTCGAAGTCTAACTGGGTTAAGGCAATTGTTGAGTATGGTTACCACTTTTGTAAATTTGTTTCAAAGTCTTATGACTTTTTGCCTTTATGTTCATCAACACAAATAAATAGCTTTAATCTTTTCTTAAAATATGTTTGTCATTAGCGAACAACCGACTATGAAAAATTATTATGATTATATTATAGAAAAATACACCGTTTTGTGGTAATCATCATCTGAAATCGTCTTTTTGGATTTATTTTTAATGAAATTAAAATTTACTTTTTGTAAATTAGAATTAAAATTCAATGAAAAACATTTCCAAAATGGTAAATTTTCTTCCAAAACAAAATTTACGAATTGCATGCATTTTTCATATGCCTCTTCCCGTGCGCTGGTAACTTTAAGAATAATTTATACGGAGGTCGTAATTTCTATGGAAGGTGTAGCTCCCTTTGGATATAATGAGAGCGCGAGGGCCAAATTACCACATTAGTGACTGATCGAGTGAGTGCCATCAGTGATCGAATGAACGAGTAAAACCTATGGGGATGATGGCTCCATAACGTGAGCGGTAATGCCAAACTCACATAATTCAGTCACGTATTACTCGATAACTGATGCAGTAATTCGGCCCCAGTTTTTTTGTAATCTTTCCCCTGTAGTTTCTATAGTAACATAATAGAACTGTTCACAGCTGACTTAAGTCCTTGCGCTTCAAAAAAAAAAGTTGATATTGTGTTCCTCTTTATTTGGGATCTTTCTTTAGTTAGTTGCAAAAGCCTAAGCCTCTTATCAGCAAGGCTTTTATGGGGCAAATTATTTTAATACATATTTTTTTTTTTTTTTTTTAAAGTTGTAAATATTGGTGGTTTCCAACTAATGTGACCCAGAGAAAAATGTTTGACCCATATTCGAGATTATTAAACAAAATACCAGTTTAGTTCTGCAAAATATTATGTCTTATGGTTTAGGTAATTTTTAAATTTCAAGAAAAATAATAGTTTAATTTCGATATTGGCAACCATTCCATCTATACCAAGTGAGAGACAATTTGAATTTGTGTTCTTTTATTTAAACAACAAAAAAAAAAAACTGGAGCGCCCATAAAAATTGAGAATAAAATGGTTTCTTTTATCTTTTTTGATAAAATGACTTTGATTGTGTTTGGTAGTTGAGTTCTTGTCATTTATTGTTGTGTTCTTCAACACATAAATATTCTGTACATACATAATGTATGTATGTATAGTGTGTCTACTCTTAGTTTCCTTTTACCATGTCAAGGACAACGTAAACATTAAAGATGACATTTTCATTTTGATTAGCTTTTGTGGCGTTGGCAACAACAAAAAATAAATAATGTAAATATATTTCTGTTTTTAAAAAAAAAACATGAAAAAGATGTCAAAGTCGAGAGCAGATACCGATATTTATGTAGTTGATGATTACCCCAGACATTATTTAAAATATGTCCATATTCTAAAAGTGTATATAATGAACCAGTTTCCAAACTTAGTGCCTGTTATGTAGGTTATATCAGTTATATCAGTGGCGCAATTAATGACGTGCTTGACTGCTAACTTAGGCCCAGTTTTTCAGTGGTGAGTTAAACCAGAGTAAGCTAACTCTAGATGTAAATTATTCCACGCAGTTAATTGAGGAAGCAGGTTTTCGATGGAGAATGCATGTGGAACGACTAACCCTGAGTTAACTCACCAGATGTGATGAGTTAATTTGGGTTTAACTTTAATCTCACACTGAAAAAGTATTAGTTTTGATTGAAACCCCATTTTTTTTTTCTACACGAAACCAATACTTGCCCTATAGAGCATGTATAAAAAGAACAAAATAAGTACCTATTCTAAACCCTCTATTATTTTAAAGACCCTTTAAATCTTTAACCGCAATCTAAAGAGGCCATCGTTATTATAGTTTAGGTAGCCTAGGTTCTGTAGGTGGAATTGACTCTTCATTCTTTAAAAATATATTTTTTTTAGACGTGTGGTTTTCAATCTGGCAATACTTTTTTCGGAGTTAGTCTTTTTGACAGCTGTGACTTCATTTTTGCTCAGTTTGGTTTGCCATTTCATAATAAATAGACGTACTCCTGAAAAACGTTTGTAAATCGTGTAAATTTATTACAAAAATAATGGTTCGGTTCGAGCAATCGCGCGACGCATCGCACGGTGCGTTCAATATTCGGACGACATAATTGCATAAATTCGAGCAACCATGGATTGGTTTCGCACCACGTTTACTCTAGTGGATAATGCTCCTCCTCAGAGACGCCGTAGACGATATTGCTGCTGTGGAGCAGAGTATCGAAGAAGACCCGAATTGGAGCTGTCGAAAGTTGAGCCTCTCAGCTGGAATTTATTCGAGCCAGCCGCGGCGGCCACTTGACCGAAATCATTTTTAAAACATAATGGCAAACCCTTATCTTTATAATAAAGGTACATTTTTGGACACTAAATTATATGCGTTTTATTTCTTCTTGAAAACCACACGTCTGAAAGAAAGAAACACCCTTTATAACTCCCAGCCGCACTACTCTAACAAATGAATGAAAAATATCACAGAAATTCAAGTTCCCACGACTCTGTTTTCACATTGTGTATAGGTATCTAGATGAAGTTGAACATGTCTTCGATTTGTGTGGTTTTTTTTCAATTTTTTAAACTTTAAAAAAATAATACAAAAAGAATTTAAAAACCGAATGTATATTTGGTAACACAGCAAGACTTTTCCATCGTACCTATAAGAGAGTATAAATAAATATTTATAGATTCTTCATCAAACTCAAACACACGACAGAGAAACACTTTGATTTATTAATTTCATATAATGCTGATGCTGACTTTGCTGGAATCTATCTGTCTATCTGTTCACTCGTAAAAATATCTTTCATCGAATGCTTAGCACGTATCGGCAATCCCATTTAATGCAGCATAGAAATTCATGCTATTTCTTTCGATTCCATGTACATTTTTTCCGTTTTTTTTTTTTTTATTTTTTTTTTCAATTCGATTTTTTATCTCAATCTCAGTTGCTTTTCAGTTTGTACCTACATTATTTCGTTGGAAGTCGCATTCTGATTCTCTATAAAGAGTCTTCGCGAAAGCATCCTTGTTATAATTCTTCTTTTGAAATGATGATGTAATTGAAATGGCAAAGGTTTAGGGTTTAGGTAGATGAATGGCAAGGAGGAAATTTAACCTTCACCAAATGACCTTCGCACCACCGTTGCAGTTGGCTTTGCAGAAAGTATGCAGGCATATCTTCTTTTAAAGAAATTAATATTGATTGAGTATAAGTTCTTTAATAAAATTGTTAGAAATAGCTGTAAAATGAGGTTTTGTTGCTTTTTTTAGCAAAATTCAATTTGTATTTTAAAAAATTCTAAAATATCCTGTCACATTATGACGAGTGAAGGAACAATGTCAAATATTTAATTGGCAATTCCATCACATCTCATTCGTTCTCTATATCAAACTAATGGTAAAGAAGGTAGGTATATAAGGTCGGGATAATAATGCCAGGACACGACCAATCAACCTATTAATCCAGATCAAAATTATAATTGAACTGACCTACGCACATTTGCATCAAGTTAATGATCTAATCAGGTCCAATATCTTCGCATATCTATACCGACTATATAGGTCCATATAAATCGTGCATAAATACAACCCTCAAACCTTCGGGGTTCACCAAGATTGGATGATTTGAAACACAATATGGCGACTCACCTTAATTAATGTTAAGTCGTTCACCTTGATTATGATGTTGCATAACTGATGGGGCGTGGCTGCGGCGAATGTGACAACTGATTCAATCTGTCGAGGAAGGACTATAAACAACGCTATAAACACGCTCATACAACGGCTTATAAGGATAATAATTGAAGGACATTCCATTACTCAACTGGCTGGTCAATTCTTAATAAATTCCATGAGGAATTACTTAATTAAGTCCATTCTGAACGGAATACTGCGAGTCCAGCAAGAGTGCCGTATGGGCTTCTGGAGATCTTATAAATATATATAATTATACATATATGTACAAACATTTACATTTCTAGACAGGGATTACACCGAAGGTTACTTTTGTGGAAGACAATAATAATTTATTAATGAATTGTGGATTCCGACACGTTTTGGTTATACATATATCTATATAGGTACTAGGTACACTTTGTACAGGCTACATATGTATGTAGAGCAAATGATTGAGGCTGTTGTAACAAAAATTCTAATGAACTACAAATGTACAAAATTAACACAATAAAAAAAAATAAATCCTGTAGCGCCTTTATGGCCAAGCCCATATCATATAAAAATACTTTGTTTGGGTTTCGATAAATTGTTGCTGTTGATGAAGTACCTTAATTAAGTTCAATTCAATTCCAATTTAATATGGACTTTATTTACCACTAACAAAGCCGGTGCTAACTTGAAACATTCGAAGCCAAGAAATATATAAAATTTTTTTCTTAGTTCTGTAAAATAGAATTAAGATCCAACTGTGATAATTTTAGTGGCCAAGTAAAGGGTGTTTTTTTTAGACGTGTGGTTTTCAAGAAGAAATAAAACGCATATTATTTAATGTTATGGCCAAAAATGTACCTTTATTATAAAGATAAGGGTTTGCCATTATGTTTTAAAAATGATTTCGGGCAAGTAGCCACCGCGGCTGGCTCGAATACATTCCAGCCGAGAGGCCCAACTTTCGACAGCTCCAATTGTTGCGCGCGATGGCGGTTGGAATGGACTCATTCGGGTCTTCTTCGATACTCTGCTCCATGGCAGCAATAGCGTCTTCGGTGCACACTATACGGCGTCTCTGAGGATTAGCATTATCCACTAGAGTAAACGTGGTGCGAAACCAATCCATGGTTGCTCTAATTTATGCAATTATGTCGACCGAATATTGGACGCAGCGTGCGATGCGTCGCGCGATTGCGCGAACCGAACCATTATTTTTGTAATAAATTTACACGATTTGCAAATGTTTTTCAGGAGTAAATCGAAAGGGTCAGCCACCTAACGTTTTTTTTTTCAACTAGTGCTTATTTCGTGAATGGTAACACTTAGCTCATGTCTGATTTGACAGATAATTAGTTTTATCTTTCCGCTGAACGAATATGATTGTGTATACGCTTCGCTAAGTGGGCCTGCGATCGACTTATCATCTTTTCAGATGAAGCTCATTTTGATCTTGGCGGGTAGTAAACAAGCAAAATTGTCGCATTTGGGGCACAGAAAACCCGCACTCATACATTGAAAAGCCGATACACCCAAAACGAGTCACTGTTTGGTGCGGATTTCGGTCCAGAGGCATAATTGGGCCATTTTTCGAAAATGAGCAAGGAGTGGCCGTTGAACGAATTTTCGTTCACAAAAGTTAAAGAGGAGGGTATTGGAAACATTTGGTTTCAACAGGACGGCGCTACGTGCCACACAGCCGAAGCTACACTCGATGATTTGCGCCATTTTCAAAAAAAAAAATTATTTGGCGGACCCTTTATTTATTATGAAATGGCAAACCAAACTGAGCATAAATCAAGTGACAGCTGTCAAAAAGACTAACTCCGAAAAAAGTATTGCCAGATTGAAAACCACACGTCTAAGAAAAACACCCTATATGTATTCGTTAACGAAAAAATCTCTGGATTTTGATCAAACTTGATATTGCGATGATAGAGAAGACGAAAAGATTGGGTTTCGCATTAAAACGCTCGTTTGTCTGTCGGACTGTTCGGCTACAACCTAAAATAATGTGTCGATTTTCTGTACACTTGGAA
The DNA here is from genome assembly GCA_932273885.2 of Leucozona laternaria. Classification (NCBI taxonomy): domain Eukaryota; kingdom Metazoa; phylum Arthropoda; class Insecta; order Diptera; family Syrphidae; genus Leucozona; species Leucozona laternaria. The sequence goes on along the minus strand of OW026368.1, from coordinate 24,309,096 downwards.
TACCTAGCGTTTTTTGGACTTTCCCCCCTACATATTTTTTTCATATTTTTCTTAGGACCAAAAATAATGGTAGATATACCCGATGTCATACAAAACATTTGGGTCAAAAATAAAAAAATCTTATTTTTCTCAAAATTGGGTGCACAGATTAAAAAAAAAAACAGTAAAAATTAAAAGTTAATAAAAATGGTTATTAATGGCACCTCCCAAAATACCATTTGTTTGATTTTCGCTTTTCTCGAAAAAGGTTCAACTGATTTTGATCAACTTTTTTTATAAAAATGATTGATATATGATAAATAATATTGTGTACCAAAATTTTCAAAAACATTTTTTTTTAATTTAAAAAAAAAAATAAAATTTTTTTTTTTAAACTCATTATTTCAAAAAGGTCTTAATTTGTTTTTATTAAACTTGGCAAAAGGTAGTTTTTTAACATTATCCAGAAGATTTCAAACAAAAATTATTAAAATATCCAAAAATAAAGGTACGTACTTCCCATGCATGTTTAAAAACCGGTAAGGAAAATCTCTTTTTTTTTTCTCAAAAACTAGTCCTACGTTTTTCATTAAAATTGTGTGTATCGAAATTAATACGAAACTAATTTAAATTATAAAAATACTACATTTTCCTAATTAATAACAGTACTTCTCATAGAAGTTTAAATAATATTGCATATCAAAATTTTCAAAAAAAAATTATTTTCGAATTTAGAAAAAAAAATATAAAAATTATTTTTTGAAAATTCGATTATTCGAAAACGGGTTGCAATTTTTTTATTCAATTTTTAATCCCACATTAATAAATATGTACCTACCAATTTTTTTTCAAAAATTTTTACAAAATTTTATAAAAATTAATTAATTTTAAAACCAATACCATACGATTTTTATAATTTTTTTCCCACAAATTAAAATCGTTCAAATCAGTTCCAGAAGTATATTTTAATCAATTTATTTCTAATTTTGTTGCCTTAAAACAATTTTCCAGTTTAAATAATATAATTTCCATGCATGATTCAACTAAACTATGGTTTTTTGGCAATATAGATATAATATAGGCCTCCAAAACCAATTTAATTCAGACTTTAGAAACACATTGTGATCGCCATAAGGCGACTGCTTTCCAGTCGTGTATATTTTTGTTTCTTCTTACAAATTACATATAAAAAAAAAGAAATCTACATCCCTCCGTTTATAACATAGCGACAACCGAATTCACTTTTTAAATCAGTATGGCGGAAACCCTGCAATTCTCATACGAGTCATGACTTAATATACTTTTCTATCATATATTTTTTCTCACAAGGTACCTTTAATTTATCTATCTACAATTTCTGCCTATGCTACGAGTAGTATATTTACCTACTAAGATCCTACTATTACACACCTTCAATGGTGAACCTTTAAGGTATAGCTTTCAAACACAAGCAAGAACGTGCGACCCATTGGTGCACTTTATTTTATTATATTATTCCTGTTCAGTTCTTCTTTGTTCAATTTTACTGTCTTACATTTTATTTGGTATATTAAAACGCTTCAAAAAGAATCAACAACACATCACAACACACAAGCGAGTATCTACCGGAAAAGCCCGAAAAAGTTGGAGTTAATATTGGTACCTAGATTTTCAATCGGCGGGTGGAGTGAATTGTTGATGGTGGTGGCTGTTGGAGCAGGTAAGTCTTTTATGTGATATAGGCTTTGTTTATAGCTTATAAATAAAACACCCTAAGGTGCTGCTCAGTCATCAAAAACAACTTCACTCACTTCCGTTTTCGATTTTCCGTTGTGTGTGTGTATATGTAGGTATACTTACTCGTAGGAATGTTGTTTTGCTCCTTGATGGAGCAGGTATATTGTCTAAACCCTAAAGAATCCCGAAAGAAACACACAGAAATCCCTTTTTTTCATGGTAAAGGTGCATCCGACGCGACGCAAGCAAGAAAAAATGCATGAGGATTATTTTTGGAAGTTGGCCAAGTTCGTTAGAAAATAAATATTATCTTAGCTCTTATTGAAGGTGCACGCCTCTGTTTAGGAAGCCAAAAACAACGACGAACCACGACGACGTTCTTTGGCTCTAAGAATAAAGAAGAATAAATAGCGGTGGATGCACTATACTTACAGTACATATACATCACCACTTCAAGTCACATTATATACACCGACTCCGACACCGACACCGATACCCATACAACTACCAACCTGCCTCAGTGCCTGCTGTTCGATAATTCCATCCTATCCTCAGAAATCAGCGCACAGGAAACAATACTCCACGTATCCCCATGGAGGGATTTTCCTCTGTATCTCTTGTGGGGGGTTATTGAGAGGTAGATCAGATCACTTGCATTGGCTGGAAATATGTTCAGGTCGTTATCCTGGAGTTTCGTTTTTTTTTTTTTTGTATTTTTTTGCAATTTTTGTTTTTGTTCTTTATAAGGATTTTATTTTGCTTTCCTGTTTTTGAAAGCACCTTAGGTAATTTGTTTTTTAAATTTATTGACTTGGGGGCAGCTTTATTGGAACTTAATTCCTATTTCACCTGGGAATTTGTTTTCAGCGAAAAAAATACTTTTTGAAAAATAGCGGGGTCATTTCGAGCTTGTCTGTACTATACATATAGATACTTCCTTTTTTTACTCAAACGTTGGCCGTTGAAATGAAGGAAGCACATCCAGATGATGCACTATCTTCACAGCAGGTAGGTATAACATGGTCGATAGTTTAGTTTTCTAAAGTAATGAGGAAGTTTCCATTTTATTTTTTAACTTGAATTTTAGTCATTTTGTAGTACGATGTATGAAGTAGGTATTAACGCAGAAGTTAAAAATGGTGAAAATTTGGCAGAGACGGTTCGTAAAACTAAAACCGCAATACAGAAATTGGTGGACAAATTCGAGCTGTTGGGACAAGTTAGTGATAAGTGATGTGAAGAATAAAACCCGTGCACGTCGCTCAAGAACAACTGAGAATATTGCTGTTGTAGCCCAAAGTGTTGAAGAAAACCCAGGTTTGTCCATTCCTCGTCGTTCTTTGGAATTAGGCATTCCACAAACGTCATTACACCGCATTTTGCATAAAGACTTGGGTCTTAAGGCTTAAAAAGTTCAGTTAACACAAGAACTCAAGCCGGCTGATCGTCAACAACGTCGTGTCTTTGCTGATTGGGTCCTTGAAATGCATGAAAATGATCCGGAATTTCATCGAAAAATCATCTTGACTGATGAGGCCCATTTCCACCTCGGAGGCTACGTCAACAAGCAAAACTGTCGCATCTGGGGCTCGGAAAACCCAAAAGTTATTGTTGAAAAGCCTCTCCATCCTCAACGCGTGACTGTTTGGTGCGGTTTATGGTCCGGCGGGGTCATTGGACCTTACTTTTTCGAAGCTATAGCAACAGCTACGGTCAATGGATTGCGCTATCGAGAGATGATTAATGATTTTTTATGGCCGGAATTGGATGGTATTGATCTGGACAACGTTTACTTTCAACAAGACGGCGCTACGTGCAACACAAGCAATGAAACCATCGATCTTTTACGGGAAAAGTTTCCGGACCGTGTTATCTCTCGAAGAGGTGATCACAATTGGCCACCGAGATCTTGTGATTTAACACCTTGCGACTTCTTCCTTTGGGGCCACGTGAAAGATAAGGTCTACGCCAACAGCCCAGCGTCGATTCAAGACCTCAAAGATGGAATTCGTGAGGCTATCGAGGACATAGGGCAGCCACTTTGCGATTTGGTTATGGAAAATTTCATGAAAAGGATATGGTCCTGTAAGCGTGGTCGTGGCGGCCATTTGGCTGATGTTGTGTTCCATTATTAACGGCATACCTTACTCTTTATAATGAAATAAACATCCGATCATTTATCTCAAAAATGCCATTTTTCTTTGAATATCAAAATAACACCTCTTATTGGAAAACCCTTTACTAAACATAATTAAAGCCTATAGTACTCTGCTGATGCGAAACGAAATTTGTCGGTGGTCTCCAACACGACAGCCAAATGCTTATACGAAAACCAAACCACAATGAAAATTGAAAGCGTCACCATTTGCAAAAACAAAAACACACACAAGCGCAAAAAAATCACAGAAAGCTATGTTGGGTTGAAAGAAGCAACAAATACAAACACGAACAAACCTCAAATGTAACTTTTCCGCATACACAATTAATGGTCCGGGCAATTAATTGGTCCAAATAATCTGCTACAATTATCAATTTCGCTCATCGAACAGCGTACTGAAAAACGAAAAGGAGGACGAAATTTTTAGTTTATGATTTCGCTGTGCCATTTTTGTATGGGATTTTTTGTTTCGCATCAGCTGCGTACTAGGCTTAAGTTACAACGAAGAAATGGGAGCGGGTCAAAATTTTGGTTTCAAAATTCTGTTTTCAAAATTCTTAATTTGTACTTTAATAAGGTTGAGAAGAATTTTTAAAAGCAGAATTTTGCAAAAAGAATTTTGACCCTGCCGGAATTTCGACTCCAACCCCGAAGAAATTTATGAAAAAAAACGTATTTTTTGGAGCTTAAAACCTTAAATTAAATTTTTTGCTTTAATATCTTACTAAAAGGCTTAAAAAGTATTAAAAGACAAAATTGGTTTTGTTTCAAAATGAAGGATAGAGTACAGTTAGCTTATTATTCTTATCAAAACCTTCGTTTTCGCGAAAAAAGTTTTAAGTTAAAAATTATATTGGTCAGTCCAATGTTAAAACTCACTAAGTAGGTAGGTATCTACTAATAAAAGTAAAGGAAAATAAGATAGAAATATTTTTTTTTTGAAAGAAGCTTTCTCACCGAATCAAATTTTGGGATAGAAATTCCACTTGAACCCAACCAAAGAGTTCAATAATTTAATGTGAAAATTCCCTACACAATCCCTGACCTTGTGGCTTTATCTTTTGTACCCTTTTGATAGTGCTAGGTGTCAGTTATAGCTTCTTGTTAATGTCTAATTTTGAGGCGTTTAAGAAACAATAGCGATAATTATTTTCAAGCCAATACAAAGGCGATGAATTTATTATTAATGCTTGCCAAAAAAATATTTAATTTTGGCCCAACCGTCACACTTAATACGACTTTTATTATTTCAATGATTGAACCAATGATCATTGGAATTTAAGAAGTCATCTTGTGTGTGGAAGGTGAGTCCAAAATGAACTTGTTGGGGAAAAATTATTAATCAAGTCACTATCTATATTGGACAAAACTAGAGACATTCCAATTTATAACAGTTATAACAGTTTAACGACATTAAAGGTGGGCCTGCGTTAACGCGCTTCGCGCGACTTGAAAAAAAATCTAGGTGCCTGAAGTATGCCCACTGGCGGAAGGTCCTGGTCCTTCGGGACCCCGCATAAACAGTTCTTTTTTAAACCAATACTGTTATAATTGGCATGTCTAGAGTCACTACCATCTTTATTTCGGCATCAAAATAATAACTGACTTCGAGTTTGAAGTATATGTAATTATATTTTCTTTTGTAATTTGTATGCGAAGCTTAGGTTTGTCTACCAGTGCGGGCCTGAGCTGGCTGTTTAAAATATTGTGCGCAAAATAGAACACGATAAAACCTTTATGTTTGTTTATTTCCGGGGAATTATAAATTTTATCAGTTCACCCAAAACCCAAAATTCATGATAAATATTCTCCCTATACCTACCCATCACCCACAAAAAAGTATCTATACAAATACATATATACATATATAAAAAAATTTATGAAAATTATTCTCATCAGTACTCTGCTATATGTTGTGAGAAGTGAGAACTTCCTCTTATGGTTCAAGTCTATAGAATGCCTACTTTGGTTTATGGAGCTCTGTCACTACTTTCGATGCCGACGATATTGGCAAGTTTTGGTTTCAGTACTCAATTAGTTTTCTGATTGTATTATGAACTTTTGCAATTTCGAAAACTTTAAAGGTTGTTTTTTCTAAAATTGGAGCTATGGCCACACTGCTCGGCTGAGTGGTCAGTTTTGGTACTTCGTGGAACTAACCTTTTAGTTTTCATTGAAAATCATCGTTGAAATTTTAATTTTATGTTTTGATGCACTTAAAAACGAAATTCAGTAATTATTTTGATGACAATATAAAGGTGATGATATTAATTCTTATAATTAATGGCCCAAGCGTCCATATAGGCACATAAGATGACTTTTATTATTTCAATGATTAAACTATGACTTACCAATTATCATTGAAAAATTAAACGTCATTTTATGGTGAAGTTAAACCCCAAATACATTTCTTTTTTACTAAAATATTAATTTAAGGCATAAGCTTTACATTGGCATCAAAATAATTACTGGTTTTACTTTCCAAACGTCCCAATATTTATAATTAAAATGTTCAATGGTGGTTTTCGATGAAAGCTGTAACAGATGGCGCCCAACAGTGTTAGGTTGACTAAAATCGTTTCGATTTGATTGACTAATTCATATCGCAGCAGTCCCAGAGAAACAGCTACATAGGTATAAATAATTAAAACATAAAATTTGGTTGAATAAAAAAAAAAGGTAAGAAAAAACTGCTGACTATAGGAAAAGCGACCAAATTCACCCTTGGCCTTTTATAAACATTATAAACTTTAACATAAACAAAATATTAATTTATTCGATTTTCATTAATTTTTCCGCGTTGCTACAGGCAACAACGAACATTGTACCATTGAACCAAAAGTCTAAACGCAGCTTTAGATTTGTTGACAAACCCTTTTGTGTACGAAAATAATACGAGGAAAAAATTAATTCATATTTTTCAAGTCCCACGAACTAACAGTTTAAGCTAATGCATCTAAAAACTGCGAAAAAATCAACACACCTTCATACATATATTTTTGTATGCATAATGCACATATAAATTCGCAATCAAAATTCACCTAAAAAAGTAATTAAAATTCGGTTTTATTGTGTTGTTATCATATTTGAGAATCTCACACAAGTTATTGTGTTCCACTTCCACTCATTGCCACATATTACCACAACCACAATCCTCAGCCTCACCCTCTCTAAAAGCCCTTCCGCACAGTCGACAGCGATACATCTGCTGCAAAGTCCTAGCTACTGAATTTAGCAGATGCACACAGTTTGCCCGCATCCGCAATTATCTCGTTATCGTCGTCGCTTTAACACAAAATAACGAGCATCTCTGGGTTGGCTAAGTGAAACGTAAACGCATTGTTATGTAAATTGATATCGCATTTGGCTTGATTAGTTGATATTCCACATTAATTTCTATCCACATCCTAACAAATCTGCCCAAAAACCCAACGCCCAACCCCACCTAGGTCAAGCCAACCAAAATCCAACCCACTTCTATCCCACCACCAATAAAGCGCCGACCAAACTTTATTGATTTATTGTGATTGATTAGCGGGAATTCAATTAATTAATTCTCTACTCAACAAAACACACACAATTTGTTACTGTTATTATTATTTGTAATAAGGTACCTACTATACACTTGCCTTTATTAGTTTGTCGATCGTAATCGTTTGTGAATTTTAAGTTGTCAACAGCTGCTGTTGCTGTCGCTGTCGCTGTCGCTGTAGCCGCCGCGTTGACAGATCAATACAGTAATTTAACTGTCATTAGATTGACGTGAGATTTGATTGCGAATTGATTAATAGTGTTTTCCGTCTACGAGTGTAAGAATTACCAGAAATGGCGGAAGCAAATTTGAAAATGGAAGAAAATACAGCTATTTGTGGTGAAATATTGAACCGAATTATCACTGAATTTACGAATGGAGAAGAAAAGCACAATGATCTGGCGTCATCAATACGATTTGTATCGGATTCTTATTTCACGACTGTCACAAATCTTGTCAACATGCTGTATTTCCCGTTAGACATAGAGCCGCTTGGGAGTACAATAGAAACAGATTCCATGAGCAGCTTCCGGCGGCGTTTGGAGCCCCTGCCAAAACCAACACTTGACGACTAGAAATCGATGTTGCTTGAATTAATGTACATAATATAGGGAGTGAACCAGGAAACGTATGAGTGTGTTTATATACGTTATAGACGTTCATTCGACTCCTCTCGTATAGGCGTCAGAATCAATAATAACAATAAAAAATGTTAACATACCTACCTACATTTGCTTGGTGTTTCTTTTTTTTTAGTTTTTTTTATTTCACAGCTTTTTTTCTTCTTTTTTTTAAGTTAAGCCCCGGGGATTATCTTAACTCGTGTGGTGACAAGGAAGAGACGAATACATTACCTTAAACGCGGGGTGATAAAGTGCGATATTGAACGAATTTATACAGAAGATGCTTGAGTATAAGTAATATGCTAATATTTATACGAACTGAAGGGTGGGATTAATTCAGTACAACAGGTGCGAATTAAAGAAGGTTCATTGTTGAAAGTTATTTTTATTTTCTTGTTCAATCCTTAACATATAACATTGCGTTTAAAATTAAGAAAAACCGAAAATAAATTCTGTAAAGTTAATTTTAGAGATTTGGAAAACTAGCCGAGTCTCTGTGTGTGCATTGCCATCATGCTATAGAATTGGATGTATTTTCCTCAATTGAAGTTGGAAGGGCAATTTAACAACATTATTATTCAAAGACAACTGCAACACTGACAATAACATGTGATAAGTGTTTAAGGGCAGAAATCCATTCCTCATTTTTTTTTAAATAAATCTGTTTAAGGAATACAATCAGAAAAACATCCAGAAATTCTCGAAAACTCGGAAATTTGACATTTAAATAGTGTCGCCTTTCTATATTTTAGGTGAATTTCAAGCAAAACGACCCACCGCGCCGGCACTCTAATAAACAATTCGAATTTTGTAATTTAGGTTAGGTTAGGTAGAAGGGCTGACAGTTGATCTTGTTACCGTCACACTTAGATCTATGTAGATCCGTTGTGATACCCTATGAAGTTGTATCCCACTTAATTTAAAAACCTATGTGTTCTGTTAGCAATCAAGCCATTTATAGGCGTTGACGAAGTTCAAAAGGCTGTTCGCTGAAGTTCTAGAAAGATCCTCTAAGTCATCAAAGAAATGATTTCCTAGGTGTTTCTTTCTTAAGTGACAGAGTGCTGGGCAGTGACAAGGGAAGTGTAAGGTGTCCTCATGTGCTTCTTCATCGCTGCAGCCTCTGCAAAGGTCGTCAGTACTGAGCCTCATTTTCTTTCTGTGGTATCCCAGTAGGTTGTGTCCGGTGATTATGCTGACAAGGGAACGAAGATGTTTTTTGTTCATTTGCATAATTTTGTCTGTCCTCTGCTTATTGAAATTGGGCCACAATTTTCTAGTTGTGGCGCATGTTTAAAGCAGGTTCCATCTTTCATTGTTTTTTTCTGATATTTTGTTACCAATATCCTGTTTGATGTAACAGTTTGGTACTTTAATATGTCGTTTGGCTTGACTTGAATCAAGTGACGATCCCGTTCTCGCCAGCTCATCAGCTCTTTCGTTTCCCTGTACATTGCTGTGACCAGGAACCCAGCAGAGTCTAATGTTATGCTGCATGCCAAGAACCCTAAGCTCTTCGCGACAGCAATTTACAAGCTTCGAATGTATTTCGGTGGCGGAAATTGCTTTAATTGCTGCTTGGCTATCAATAAAGAGGGTGATGTCAGCTCGTGGTATCGCCATCATTGATATTTGCGTAGCTGCTTTGGTCACTGCCAAGACCTCAGCTTGTAATTTAAAAGTACGATGTTTTTTGATGTTTTTGAAAGAACTTAGCCAAAATATCTGTTTCTAACATTAGTCTAACTGAGATTAATCTGAATTTCCGATCTATTCAACAATCCCTGTAGGGCTATATGTAAAGGGTGTTCAAATAGGGATCTACGAATTTTGACAGTTGATAGAGCGGCCATATTATTGAAGCTACATCTGTCAAATTGGCTGTCATTTATTCAGCCTGTTTTGCGAAGTCACCATGGACGGATATAGCGTTCAACAACACGTGCAAATGATAAAATTGTTTTATCAAAATGGGTGTTCTGTTCGGGCAACGTTCCGCGCGTTTCGCACCCATTTACGGTCATCTTCAGCGATGATGCCCATTTCTGGATGAATGGGTACGTCAACAAACAAAACTGTCGAATTGGGGACGATACAAATCCACGCATGAGATCGAAGAGGATTCGAAAAATTCACTGTTCTGTGTGAATTTTGTGCTGGCGGCATCAGTGGTCCATATTTCGAACGACGTTGGCTAGTCCATTACCACCAACAGCGAGCAATACGGTGGTTACCAACTTATTTTGGCCTGAATTGAATGATAAGGACACCAACGATATGTACTTTCAACAGAACGACGCTCCGTTCCACGCAGCTCATGTGCACAATGGAAATTCTGCACGAGCGTTTCGAGGGCATGATGGTCGTCTCACGTGGAGGTGATGTTAACTGGCCACCGAGATCGTACGCTTTGACCCCGTTAGAATGTTTCTGGAAGGCTTTTCTGAAGTCGCAGGTCTATGCGAATAAGCCACAAACCACAGCGGCCCTCAAAGCCAACAAAACCCATGCCATCGGTCAAATTCATGTAAAATTAGACATTTCGGATGCGCGCCACTCAGAGAAGCGCCGGTGGATATTTAAACGATGTAATATTCCATACATAATGGCATCGATATTCGATAGGCCTTTCTAATGAGTACAAAATTTTATTTTATTCAAATTTAAAAATAGAAAGCGCTTAATGAAGACATTGTACAACCTCCAACTAATAAAACCAATTTATTCAAGTATTCTAACCAAATTTCCCCTCCATTCTTAACAATTGCAAACAAATTAAGTATTAATTCATGCATCATATACGAACCACAAAAGTTCTCGAACTTAATCATTTAAGCTGAATCGTTGCTTCTCGCTATCACCTAATTACATCTCCATTTATGCTCAATTTTATTATGAACATTTCATAAAAGCAATTCGATAACAATCACAGTTGTTGGTACTTAAAAAGCTTCATTTCCAATTAACTCGATAAGAGAGGGTTACACAATATACATACATCTCCGTCCCAAATGATACCCTGCCTTATATTATCGTGGCCAATTAGTATATTAAACGCCTCGATTAGCTCCAATATTACCACTTAAATTAGGATTATAAGGGACATAAATATCCGATTCCGATGTCATATAAATACATTCGAGTCCTTAAAATCACCCAAATAGCCGCACTTAAATTTCATATTATAGAGATGTCCCAGTGATTTTCTGAGATATTATAACGTTTCATTTGTCCCTACACCCTATATCTATACAGTTACACGCTGAGAAGTCACACACTTGTGCGAGACAATTAACATCGAATAACTCAGCTGGACATGGACAAGGGCTTTTATCCAGCAGAGAGATATTGAGAATTCAGCAGAGCAGTAACCATCAGGAAAATGGCAATTTCTAAAAAACCCTGTCGCAATATTTATGAAGCCCTTTCGCTGATGATCAGAGCCCTCTACGGTTTTTGTTACTTACGATTCTACAAAAAAGGTGACCGCTTCCGAGTCACAGGGAAAATGTATTTCTACAGCTTGCCGGTGCCAGTGGTTGTTACTACGGGCCTCACTATGGGAACCTTTTTCATACGTTCAAGTCCCAAATACATCAAATACTTCGAAGACATGGACACTCTGCTGGTGTCCGTCGTGTTTTTGCTAATCACCATGGCCGTCCTGTCGTTCCTTTTCAACGTCGTCACCATGCAACGCAGAAACATCAGGCATCTTCACATCTACGAACACTTGAGGCAGCTTGATGAACAGCTGATGCAGGAGTTCAACGCCAACATGTGCTACGAAAAAATCGCATTCAAGATATCGATAATTTTCTGGTCTTACTTGGTGTACGGCGTGATAGTGAATAGCGCGGTCATCAGCTCCTGGTCACAGGGTGACCTCATCATAGTGTACGTAATCGTTTTCTGTCACACATTCATTTTATCTGGAATGCACTTGATCGTCTTCAGCTTCATTACGGTGTCCGACTTAGTGCGGATAAGATTTCGATTATTGCAGAAACTACTGGCTCCAGCTTATCTGCGGAGTCGCTTCACCGACCAGGATGTGCGTTTGGTGAAACTTTGTAAAGCAATTCAGATTTATCGGGAGTTCTATGAGGTGATTGATGAAGTGAATAGCGTTCACGGATCGTGCTTGTTTTCTTGCCTGGCACATGACTTCACGCTGGGCACCAGTTTGCTCTACTTGATGGTTGGGCGGTCGGCAATTCTGGATGTGGCCGGAGGCTTGCATCTGGTCTTTGGTGTCTTGTTGCTTCTGGTGCCGCCTGGTTATAAGATGTTCATGACGCCGATATACTGCACCTTGTCATGGAAGGAGGTGAGCGATTACTTATTTCCACACAGCAGGATTGTGATGGGAATGTATGTGTCCTTTTTGCTAATGCTTTCGCTATATTTTTGTTGTGTTGTGAAATTTTATGGTTTTTGTTTTTGTGTTTGTGTTGGTTTTCTTTTTCATGTAGGGAGAAAAGTGTATGCGAATAATAAAGTTGATGGATGATGCTTTTCCTGGAAATGGTCGAGTTCGGCAAATTGTTGCTGCTACTCTCTTATGGAACCACCAAAACAAGTACCGAAGGTATAGAATTGGACCCACGGTTACGTGTAATTTTGGTTTGATTACAATGGTAAGGATTTTATTTGTAGATATGTTATGGAGTAATTTATTAAAGGTGTTTTCATTTATTAAAGGTGTCATCGACAATAGTGAATTATGCTATCATTTTAATACAATTTCAAATACAAGAACAAATTCTGAGAGTTTAGAATTTCTGAGAGAAATTGTCTTAAATAAGAAAAAAGTTTTCAATGAATGAAGGAAGGTTTGTTTTTCAATTCAAAGCTCCATATAATATTGGTTTATAAATTTATAAAAATGTTTTTGTTTTTTTTTTTTAGTTATTGGAATTGAATACCTATTTATTCTATGGAAACATGAGATAACGATCAGGAATATCGTAAGCGACAAAATGAAAATTGAACTTGAGGCAAGAAATATTCAGAGTTTAAAGCTGATAACTTTTCTGTACACCATTTAAAAAACAAAAAAAAAAATTCGAAAATCAATACATATTTGTAAAATGAGGTGGATTGTAGTTTTTTTATTAATTATTAAAAATGGCACACGAATTTTTTGTTTACCAAAATTGTTGTACGGCAGCTACCTGTTCTATACATCACGCAAAAATTCGAATTTTTCGTCTAGGAAGTTTCATAAAAATTGTTTGTACAAAATTTGAAGCAAATCCGTTCACCAGTTAGGCTCTAGCTCAAAAAACATAAATAGGACGTACGGACGGGACGACCGACGCAACGTACAGGCCAACGCCACGCTGGGTTTTTTTTTTAGACGTGTGGTTTTCAATCTGGCAATACTTTTTGTTGGAGTTGGGGGCTTTTTGACAGCTGTCACTTGATTTATGTTCAGTTTGGTTTGCCATTTTATAATTGATAGATTTAGAGCCCGACAATGCAGCGCGATGAAACTGCACACCACACTGTGAAACGAAGTTGATGCAATTCCGGCTCATGGAGTATCTGTGGGTTGGAAGAACTCCATATTCGACAATTTTGTTGGTTTATGTTGCCGTTTAAATCGAAATGGGCTTAGTCAGATATAAAAAGACAGTTCAACCTGTTTCCGTCGTCTTCCACAATTTGAAGCATCATCTGGCAAAATTTCAAGCGAATCGGCACAGCTGCTGCGTTCAGTTTGTTGGCCATTTGAATTTATATGGGAATAAGTTCAAATCATTTTGCATAATTGACAGCAATGACTGTCTGATGCTTATACCCATTTGAGCAGATAAGCTTCTTGTCGAAACTCTTGGATTGTTTTGTATGGCAGCAGCTACAGCAGCTATTGTTTCCTCCATCCGAACTGAAGGGTTTCGATGGTAAGGTCTTCCTTCGACTGTCCCATGCTCGGCAAAATTGTTAACAAGTCCATCTGCTCGGAAGATTGCCGCCAAACGTGCGCCTATACTCTCTCTGAACCGAAACTACGGACTCCAGTGCGTGATAGCGGCGGACAATCCAAATTCTTGTTTCGGTGTCCCAGTTTTGCATTTTTGTTAAATCTAAAAATCAATCTGTAAAATAAAAAAAATTAACCAGATTCATTAAATAGAAAAAAAGTTATAAAATGTTTTTTTTTTTGGTAGCGGCTTTTATGAGCCAGCGTATGTTGAGAAAGCAATAAAGGTTGGACTTATAGAGGATTATATTATAAGCAAAAAATCAAAAAATTATATTTTCTATTGTAATTTGTATGCGAAGCTTAGGTTTGTCTACCCGTGCCAAGCCGGGCGGGCCAACTAGTAGCAAAAAAACGCTTTTTTTCATTTTTTCAACGAGAATATCTCAAAAAACTGACAGAGTTGTTCTGAATATGGAAACCATCGGTAAAATATAGTCTGACTTTTGTTACAGAAAAAATTATACTTAATTAATATCATAAAAGGACGAGTTTTACCCCACTGTGGGAAGGAATGACAAAAATCAAAGCCAAAAATATCGAAGAATTTTTAATATTATGTAAATTGGATCAGATAACAAATCTCCTAATACACAATTAATTCAACATCACTTAACTAACCTCATTTAACTGCGGCTTGAATCATCCTAAATTAGCACTACATTGACAAATTTCCTGATCTGTAACATCCAGACTTCCAATTCCAACATAATAAAAGCTACATAAATACTCAAGTTAAAAGCGGTTTAGTTTATAGGTTTTAAGTATATCGGTTGTCGCCTCCGCATCCTAAGAGAGGACGACGCACGCCGCCGCCACCGCCGCGCCACAATAAAATCAATGAAATAAAACCCCGCGATGCAATGTTGTGTGTTCATTTTGATTCTCAAAGAAGAACGAATTTATTGTTTTGGTCATAAACTCGAATTGAATTTAAAACAATGCCCGAGACAATTTCTGTTCTAATTTCCTATAAATGCGCGCCCGCCAGATTATTTTCATAGCACTTCAAACAAAAATGAATTTGCGGTTAAAGGTTTCGAAATTGTTTTTAACCTAAAATATATTGTGACACTAAGCGGTGTTTGGCGTGGCAAGTGGTGTGTGCGGTTGATGCCATCAAATGGAAAATTTAAGGATTAACAATGCGGGTGTTTATTATAATGTACCTAAAAGCCTAACCCGGCATTCTATTGCTTAAAAAGTGATGCTAAAATGTGTGGTTTATCTTGTTCAATTTCCTAATTGGATTTTCCTATATAGGTAGATACCTACTCTGAAGTGCGGTAGGTAGATGCTCGTATAGGTTAGGTAAATCGCATTTAAGATTAAGAAGGAAATATACTAGGTACCTACATATATAAATATAATGCCATTATGAATATACGATGAATATAGATCCAACTTATCCGAATCTGTGTTTTGGAATGATATCTTATATGAAAAATATTGGTTTAATCGGATTATTTTGGTTTTCATTGGTATACCTATAGGCATTTTGATGATCATTTAATTAAGGTAGGAATTAATATAATAGCACTTTAGGGATTTTTATATTGACAAAAAAATTGTACTTTAACACATTTGGGAATTAAGCTGGAAATTCCGAATATCAGTGAGAAACTTGTTTAACCATAAATTGATGTTGTTTTCATGTAAGGATTTAAAGGGTTTTCCAATAAGAGGTGTTATTTTGAATAGCCCGCTATTTCGGTGGCTGTCACTTTTGAAGCTGTCATTTTATGACAAGTAGAAACTACGCCATTAATAAAAATGGAACGATACACGCTTCAACAACGCAGTGAAATTATAAAATTCACTATAAAAATGGTGAAAATTTGGCAGAGACGGTTCGTAAAACTAAAACATTTTTGGGTCGTCGTGAAGCACCTTGTCGGACCGCAATACAGAAATTGGTGGACAAATTCGAGCTGTTGGGACAAGTTAGTGATGTGAAGAATAAAACCCGTGCACGTCGCTCAAGACCAACTGAGAATATTGCTGTTGTAGCCCAAAGTGTTGAAGAAAACCCAGGTTTGTCCATTCCTCGTCGTTCTTTGGAATTAGGCATTCCACAAACGTCATTACACCGTATTTTGCATAAAGACTTGGGTCTTAAGGCTTATAAAGTTCAGTTAACACAAGAACTCAAGCCGACTGATCATCAACAACGTCGTGTCTTTGCTGATTGGGTCCTTGAAATGCATGAAAATGATCCGGAATTTCATCGAAAAATCATCTTGACTGATGAGGCCCATTTCCACATCGGAGGCTACGTCAACAAGTAAAACTGTCGCATCTGGGGCTCGGAAAACCCAAAAGTTATTGTTGAAAAGCCTCTCCATCCTCAACGCGTGACTGTTTGGTGCGGTTTATGGTCCGGCGGGGTCATTGGACCTTACTTTTTCGAAAATGAGGCTATAGCAACAGCTACGGTCAATGGATTGCGCTATCGAGAGATGATTAATGATTTTTTATGGCCGGAATTGGATGGTATTGATCTATACAACGTTTACTTTCAACAAGATGGCGCTACGTGCCACACAAGCAATGAAACCATCGATCTTTTACGGAAATAGTTTCCGGACCGTGTTATCTCTCGAAGAGGTGATCACAATTGGCCACCGAGATCTTGTGATTTGACACCTTGCGACTTCTTCCTTTGGGGCCACGTGAAAGATTAGGTCTACGCCAACAGCCCAGCGTCCATTTAAGACCTCAAAGATGGGGCTATCGAGGACATAGGGCAGCCACTTTGCGATTTGGTCATGGAAAATTTCATGAAAAGGATATGGTCCTGTAAGCGTGGTAGTGGGAGCCATTTGGCTGATGTTGTGTTCCATTATTAACGGCATACCTTCGTCTTTATAATGAAATAAACATCCGATCATTTATCTCAAAAAATCCCATTTTTCTTTGAATATCAAAATAACACCTCTTATTGGAAAGCCCTTTATATTGCAGTTTTGTTTAGATTTTTTAAAAATATGCGCCTCTTCTCACAAATGAGGGTTGAAAAAACAATACAAACTTAATCGGGAACTTTGTTATAGTAACTTTAGGAGCACAAACAAAAAAGCCAAATTGTCTTTTTTTAAGTTTAAAACAAAAATATCTCGACCAGCAGAATATCTATAGGATTTGGCTGTGAAGAGCTCCAATTTTAGTTGCATATTATATACACAGTGATTCGCATACGGTGTGACAAAAAGTTAGAGAATGTAGGTTGTGTTGAGACAAGAAAAAAATCGTATGGTAGGGTTTCTACTCCCCCCGTTTAGCCAGGAGGGGAATTATATAAAAAAAAATGACTTAAAATAGAAAAGAAAATATTAAAAAACAACAGTTATACATACAATGCCATAATACACATTTTTTGTAAAGCTAGAAATCTCTTCTTTTATTGTGTTTTTAAATAAAGTTGTTTTAGAGAATAGCTTTTGAAAAATTAATTTTCAAACTCAAAATTTTGAAAAAAAAAATTGAAAAAAATTGTTCAAACTAATTTTGTTCAGAATTCTACGTTATAAAGTAGTATTTCTGTTCCTGAGGATTTTTTACTTAACTCGGGTGATCTGCCAAAAAAAACCTATCTAATAAAAGCTCTAAATGAATCACCCGTTAGGTATAAAGATTTTGTTAACAATATGGTTTTGAAATATGCTTATATCTAACGTAAATTTATTCATAAAACTTTCCAAAGCAACGTGAGTACAGGTCTGCTGGTAAATATTACAATAATACAAATATTTCGTATTCAAAGACAACTATCCAATAAGTCAAAGAAAAAAATATGGGCTAAATAGTAGCAATCTTAGAACCAAAGCAACGTTTCTGACCAATAGAAACAAATCGCTCATTTTTTTCCCAGATTCCTGTTGGCTTGTTCCACTTTTTCAATATCTTAATTTTTGGATTTGGTGCGTTGAACAAAAGAAAATAAAGACTATACCGTATAGAACAATGTAAACCCCTTTGCATGGGAGTTTTCTTCTATCTCAAGTTTCTGAAATCAAATGACAGACTCACGAGTTTTGACAGCAATAAACTATTAAAATAAATATATTTATAAAACATATATCAATGGTTTCAAGGCTATCAAAATTTCGACAAAAGTTTCCATAAATAAAAACATAAACAATGATTGTGACGACTCACGACACCATCTGAGTCCTTGAAAGCTCACTCTCACAAAAAAAAAAAAGCTTTTCTTCGTTAAATTTACAAATGGAAAGTGTTCACATTGATTGACTATAAATACAGATGAACAAAAATACGATGGACTTCATTTCCACATTTCTCCTTTTTCAGTTAAAATGAAAAAAAAAAAATAATAATAAAAAAAAATCAAACAAAAATAATCGACACACGAAATAAAAAGACTGATATGACAAAAAGAACATTAAACTTTGGAAAAGAGGAAACACATGTTCACATTCATTTCGAACGGAAATTCAACAACACATTTTCCCTGTGACACATTCATTGATGCGATCGGTCCTGACTGATAAAAATAAGAGACTAACAGAAAAATAAAAAAAAAACAACAACATAAAGATACTTTTATATATTTTTATGTTCAACCGGATATTGGCAGATTTTATCACCCTCGAAAAAAAAAAAAACAAAATAAAAAAAAAGTATAGATAGCTCTCGAAAGTGCGGACAATGTCTGTTTGATGAGTCCCAGGACGCTTCATTACAATCGCAGCCATCGCAATGTGTTGTCGATGTGTTCATCAAATTTGAAGTTCAATATTGAGATTGATGCGCAATTAAATACATACATTGCTGGATGCTGTATGAGAACATATTGTTTGGAGACCTCGAGCAACACATTTCCAGCAGAATAAGACTTTTAATGATTAAAGCCTTAAATCAAAGGAAGTGATTCTAGACATGCAATATTTAATTTTCTCAAAAATTTAAACCTGTTTAAAATGTTGGTTAAAGTTTTAAATAAAAACTAATGCAAGCATTAAACACAACAATGGCACCCGCAGGATTTTGTTCAGGGAGGGGGGGGGGGGGGGGGGTAGGCAAACCATGAGCTCCATAAAGAAAATATCCATATTTTCCAACAATATCGAAAATTAGGACAAAAAATGACAAATTTGATAGCTGTGTGCTATTGTCCAGAGCGGGGGGGGGGGGGTGCAAGTCCAAATTTAATTGGTTTAGATAAGATGCACCTTAAATTTATTAATATGATTCTCCCCTTTATCCTATATGTCTCACATTTTTAATACCATCTTAACCACATACTGCTACTCTAAACTTTGGAAAGCTTCCGAAGTCATTCCTGATGTACCTAAAAAGACAAATTCAAATAAAAAAGAATACCGTCCAATATCCCATTCTATCCTTTATCTCCAAAGCATTTGAGAAGATAATAAGTCAACAGATTGTATCCTTTTTAAATACTTAGCGGCTGCTTTCACCTATCCAATTAGGCTTTAGGCCACAACATAACAACTAGTTCCACTGCACTTTTAAAAATAGTTCAACACATACGACAAGAAAGAGATAACAATCTAATTACGAAAATGGTTTTGCTTGATTTTACAAAAGCGTTTGATTTTATTCCGCATATTATACTGCTCTTGAAAAATTTAAAACACAATTTCTTCTTTAAAAATTCGGCTGTTTTCCTTATTAAAGAATATTTATCTGGAAGAACTCAAGCAGTTCTGGCAAATAACAAGCTATCTGATTTACTCCGAGCGCATGCTGGTGTATCCCAAGGCTCTATTTTGGGTCCTCTTCTTTTTATGCTTTTTAATAACAACTTACCTTTGGTTCTAAAATATTGCAAAATCCACATGTATGCTGCTGATGACGTTCAGATTTATTTGAGCTACATGATCGGCACGGTTGAAGATGCAACTGCCAGAATAAATGAATATTTAACGCGTATTGTAGAATGGTCTCACGAGAACATTTTGAAACTGAATTCAAACAAATGTCAGACTATTATTGTGAGGAATACAGCGGTTGAAATATCATACTTTCCAAATGTCGAACTAGATGACTCTAAACAGTTAACTCAGGAGTTGTATTTAATCAAAAACTGTTATAATTGACACTTCCATCCAGTATTATCTAGACCAGGTACTATCTCTGGTACTCCGTCCTAACGAAAAGTAAGCACCTTAGCATTTCTTCACATCACTAGTACCTGCCGGATCTAAATATACCAAGCGGTACTAGGACTTAATACGTCTAAAACTGGTCTAATTCAGATTTTGACACTATTTTGGTATTTCAAATATTATTTTGATATTTATGTATAGTGGACACCGCTTATTTGCAACACTAAAAATGCAGGAAATTTGTTGCAATTAAGCGCGGATGCAACTTTGTTGCAAGTAACCAAACTCCGAAAAACTGAAACTTTATCTCCCCTTTATACGATGTGATATGAAATATTTCCACAGATAGAAAAATAAAACATATGTAAATAACTTCGAACAACAAACAAAACAATTTTTAATAATTGCGACAGTTGAAAGGATTGGAACGATGAGAATGGAATGAAACTTAAAATGTAATTTTTTAGGTGTGTGATCAAACTTCAAAGCTTTATGGATGCGTTCAGTGTTTCACTTAAGCGGAGTTGTTTTGGCACAAAATAAAATTATTTGGTTGAAAGAAAAATGATTCAATTTAAGGGAGTTTTCAAATAAGTGGAGTGCAGTTATCCTAGCTAATTTGTGTGAAAAAGCCCTGAAAAAAAAACGTGATAAATTTATTGTTGCATATAACCGAGAGTTTCATTTAAGCTGGAGTGCATATAGGCGGAGTCGACTGTGTTTTGTTTGAGAGATATTTAATTATATTTTCGAATGGATTATGTCTATTTTTACAAAAGAAAGGACATAATATCCATTGTACGATAAGTGTCTCTCTTGATAGCAGCACCAACTATAAAATTTTTCACTCGAATATGGCTTCAACAATTTTCTGGTCTTCGATTTACGCAATTTATAGCAAAGATACAGAATGACAATGCATGTAAATACATGTACATATACAGGAGTGATCAGTGGTGCTCTGTTCTGAATCAGCTTTACCTGTGCTTTTGCTAGCAAATACCAAGCCCCAATTAGTACTCGGTACCAACTTGACTAAACATAGACTTAGTATTGTGTGAAGAAATGAGTTGATACCGATTTGAGTATAGTCGTGTTATTGAAATGATCCAAATCGCGAATGCGTTCCTACCCTAACTTAGATATACAACTATTGTTTCAAATGCATTGATTTTTGTTTGTTTCTCTTCAGCAACAGTGGAACTTATTGAACCCTTTTTGCTGCGCTAAAGATTTCGGTATTCCTTAACTATTTCAAGAATTAGTAAAAAGTTTGTCAACTTTGTGTTGTACGTGCCAAGCATCTAATTATTTAGCTTCCGGAAATTACGACCAGAATGTATTTTTTGAAAAAGAAATCTAAATTTTGAGTTTTCTTAAAATTGGAAAAAAGGCAGAAATATTGGATAATATTTTAAAAATTTTGTACTGAAAAAAATCCAAACGTATATCAAATATAGAGAAAAGAGGAAATAAGCATATGAAACTCTTCACTTTACACCCGTACCCTCTATCTTGCCATCCTCTAAACTATATATTTTTGCTTTGAGCATACCTACTCCCCTGCCTACTTATATCAAGGTAAGTGTTTTATTTTTTTTTCTCACCAATTGGCATTTTTAGAAATCCAAACATTTTATTTGATACAAATTGGTACCTTCTTATGTAGTTTACAATTCTAGTACATATTTCAAATATCATCAAATAATTTGTATATGAATTCCAACCAACCTTATAGCAAGGTCTTCTTTTAAATTCCATCAGCTACTAAATGTTCAAAAAGAACAAAAATCATTGACACTTTGTTGTGCGTTGAGCAAGGTATATTCACGAATTGCAAACCAATTCGAATATCATTTCATTCAAAATCCCTTAATGATATGCCAATTATATGGACTCGAAATCATTCAACTGTCATATGCACTCGCAATTATAATTGAATCAAACTGACATTCATACTAAACCACACCACCACACCCAACCAACAGAACCCAAATCCGAACTCAAACTCAGATAGATATATACTATATAGAAGAAGGGAAAATAGTAGTGACTCTGAGTGATCGAAATGAATGTCCTTAATTGCAAAAGAGAAAGAATAAATTTTTGTCCCTGATGCGAATAGATGTGGAACTCAAAAAAAAAAAAAAAATGTACCAGCTATGAAAAACATATCTGGCTTACATGTTTCCATACAAAGGAAGGCAAATTGAGGATTTTATATGAGTTGATGGACAGACACACACACACAGTCAAATCATATCCAACCTTAATTCATTTTTCACATCCAAATGAATTATTAATTGCCGCCCACTTCATGTGCGGCTCTTTGTATATTTGAACATCAAATCAAACTGATACATTCAGGTGATGTGTTATCTGTTGTTCAAAGGTTTGACGTAAGCGTTTGTTTCGAACTAATTACGATTCGCAAATTATTTGAGGATTTAATTTGACAGAAAATATACACATATACGACACGAGAGTGATCGAGGACCTGCAATCAAGTGTTCTCAATGTGTGAGTCAAAATAATTAATAAGATAAAATACGTTTTATTAATAAATTCAGTTTCAAATAAAACACACAAAGCAAAAATATAATTTTGATAAGTTAATAAAGCTTGAATCCCATTTGCATAAATATTTAGAAAACTCAGAAACAAGTACACAACTCGTTTTGTGTCTAAAAGTCCTTGATATTCGATGTAGAAAAAAATTTTATCAATTATGACAGCACCTATACCTACAAAATAATTGAAAGGTAGAAGGCAAGGTTGTAAAAGAATGCAATCTTTTGCGAATGCAGTCTTTCAAAATCATTCATTGAATTCAATTACAAAATTGCATTCATTGGCTTCAATTTGAGTTTTCCACATCAAATTATGCAATAAATGATGTTCATTTGAAATCGAAAAGATTGCAATCATTTTTTCCCTAATTCATTATACAGCAATCAATTTAATGCAATCCTTTGGTAACTCATATGCATTCTTTGCAATGTTCTGCATTTTGTTTGCCCTTCATAAAGCTAACGTGTTTTGGCCAGGCCAATTAAACATTTTCTCCAGTTACATGACACCTTCAAGCCATATCATGTGCAAATAAATGCAAAAGACTGCAAAGGATTCACGAATTTTCGATAGATTGCATTCAATTGATTGATGTAAAATGGACTTTTTAATGATTTTGTTTTGGTTTAAATTTGTAAATTTCTTGAACTACATATCGATGGTTCTACGAAAAGACCTCGTAAGAAGAAAAAATCAGTTTTTTGAAATAAGGCTCAAGAAATGCACAAAAATCAGAGCCACCTTTTGGCATTTTTGGTTAAATAGGTTTGTTCTAAAAAAAAAAACTAAGCAAACTCGAAAAAAATAAAACCTCGAATAAAAAATCTTTGCGAAAATATTGACAGTACCTTGTTTGTCTCTCAAAAGTGAGTATAAGTCTGTGTTGTGCGCGAGTTGCTTCATATTATATTAGTTAAGATTTAATCGAATAATAGTTCACTTAAATATTCAATTTTTTTGGTGAGTATTTATTCTCAGGACAACAAATAAGTTTTATAAGGATCTTTTATAATAAACAAGTTACAAGTAATTTAAATTAACTCAAATACATACGAGGTCCTGCCCGTGTTATTTTTAAATAAATTTTTAAGACATACGAAGTACTTTTTAAAAACAGTTTTTTATCGATTCTGAAAAACACCCTAAAAGTTCTTACGAGGTCCTGTCATATAACCATCGATATGTACTTAGAAGCATCACCAGATTAAATTTTAAAAAATCAATTCACCCATTTTTATCAAAAAACGTGGAATTTGTTCATTATAACAGGTTCGAAACTTTATCTAAATTATTTAAGCCATTTTCGAGAAAACTTGAAAATATATAGAAACATTTTTGTATGGCAGCTACCCGTCTTAGATGAGCTGAGCTTAAACAAAAATTCGAACTTGCCGTCTATGAATTCACATAAAAATGCTCTGTACGAAATTTGAAGCAAACTGTAGGACAAAACTCACTTTTCCATCATCGAACTGTTAGTTTTGATAAAAATATCGATTTTTTTTTATACGAAACCAAAACTTGGTCTAAAGGTAAAGAATGAGTAAAACATTATTTTTTCAATGAATTATAAAATTCCAATAGGAATGTTGACTGATACTGTAGGTAATATTTGTATTTGAAATATTATGTGTTTATTTAATTTTGTTCTTTCCTAAGTAAATGATTGTAATAATGCCATAGTACATATATATGCAGGTATATACCTTAGTTTAAAAAATAAAATTTAAACAATTGTGTATTTAAGTGTATTTATTTAAATTCCATTTCCTTTCAAATACACATCAAGCAACAGCCAGCAGCGGTGGTAAAAAAGTCAATTTTCGTATCATTCAGAAAAACAACAAAAATAATTTAATAAAAATATATAGTGCATTTGTATATAGGTACTACATTATACATATATATACATGTACATCCCGCATCTAGATAATAAAGTAGATTTTATGTATGTTCAATTTTCTAAAAAGTACAAAACATTTAAGCATCCGATTTTCTGTTTTTGACTAAAAATGTAGAAGAGCATTGCATTTTAAAAACAAAAATAGTACTTAATTACGTTAAATTAGGAAAAAAAATTGATGTAAACATTTTTTTTTTCATTTTTTCTCCAAATTTTGAGTTTGAAAATTAATTTTTTTAAAGGCATTTACTTAAACAACTTTATTTGAAAATAAAAGAGGATATTTATGGCTTTACAAAAAAAATATAGGATGGGATTGTTAGTATTACCATTGTTTTTTAATATTTTTTTTTTTTATAGCGAAAAGTCTTGGTAGCTAGCGCTATATCTATTTAATTATTGTTAATATAATTTATTCATGTTTTCAATATAGTTTTAATAATAATAATATTTTTTTTTTCCGTTTTAAGTCATTTGTGTACACAATTGCCACTCCTGGCTAAACGGAGGGAATTGACCCCCTTCCCGAAATATTTGCGCATAAACTACGCGCTAATTTTTAAAACTATATTTTCAAAAATGGTCCTACCATTAAAAATCAACAAACTGAATAATTTGTGAAGAAATAAAATAACATTGCAAAAGAATGCATGAATCCTCAAAGATCGCATTTTGAATTATAAAAAAAAATTGTTGCAATCCTTTCGATGTCAAATGAATGTTGATAGGTTTTATTTGAAGTCGAAGTTTATGGATCATCATCATCATCATCATGGGCTGGACAACCGGGGTCCGGTCCTGGCCTCCTTCAACAAGTCTCTCCACCCATCCCGGTCTCGAGCCGCCGCCATCCAGTTGCGCACCCCAAGGCTCCAAGGTCTACGCCATCTCTCCAGCGCAAGCATGGTCTACCACGCTGTCGTCTACCATAGAATGTACCACAAAGAACTTTCCGAGCAGGTTCCTCTTCGCTCATGCGAGCTAGGTGCCCTGCCCACCGGAGTCTACCGAGCTTAATTTTTGTCACGATATCTGCTTCAAGGTAGATTGCGTACAATTCATGATTGTACCGTCTCCGGAATCGTCCTTCCTCACATATGGGGCCAACAATTCTCCTTAAGACTTTTCTCTCGAACGCGGCTAAAAGGTCGGAGTGCCTTTTGCTAAGCACCCAAGTCTCGGATCCATATGTGAGTACTGGCAGGACCATGGTCCTGTACAGCAGCAGTTTTGAAGTTATGGTGAGATTTCTGGATTTGAAGAGCTTTGACAGACTATAGTGCGCTCTGTTGGATTTGAGAAGCCGCCCGCGTATTTCTTCTTCTATATTGTTATCGGCTGCTACTATTGACCCAAGGTATTTAAAGGATTGCAACACTTCAAATTCGTGCTACGCTACCTTGATTGTTTGACCAACTGTTCCTCTCGCATTCGACCCCACCATGTACTTTGTTTTACCTTCACTAATGTAGAGCCCCAGATTTTGTGCCGCCTGCTCGATCTGGATGAAGGAATCATGTACAGCTTGCTCGGTTCTTCCGATGATGTCGATGTCGATGTCGTCTGCGTAAGCCAGTATCTGGCTGGACCTGTTGACGATGGTCCTTCTTGTTGCCGTGCCAGAGTCACGGATTGCTTTCTCCAACGCAAGGTTGAAGAGGAGGCAGGCCAAACCATCCCCTTGTCGGGGTCCATTAAAGATTTTGATTGGTTTGGATAGCAATCCGGCTATTTTTACTTGGCTTGTTACGTTGGTCATGGTCAACCTACATAGTCGTGTCAATTTATTTGGGATGCCAAATTCTCTCATGGCCTTGTAAAGTTCTACCCTGGCTATGCTATCGTAGGCGGCCTTAAAGTCTTTAAACATATGGTATGTTGGGATGTTAAGTTCCAGACATTTTTCCATCGCCTGCCTAAGGGTAAAGATCTGATCAGTTGTTGATTTGCCTGGAATGAAACCACACTGATATTGTCCGATGATGGTTTTAGCGTATGGGGTTATCCGGTCTTGTAGGATAGAGGAGAGTATCTTATAGGCGGTACTCAACAACGTGATACCTCTTTAATTGCTGCACGTTGTGACATCTCCCTTCTTATGTTTGGGGCAAATTATACCTTTTCGCCAGTCTTCTGGAATTTCTTCATGCTCAAGTTTATAAATACAATCTTTTAAATGAACACAAACGATTGCATTCTTTTACGACCCTGGTAGACTAGTAGAGATGGAGTCAAATTAGCTGTGTTTGTACAAGGTTGTGCTAAAGTTGTAACCCCACACAAAAGTTGAACACCACCGACGAATTATTCCGCAAAAAACTCGAAATAAATATTCTGCACAGTGATTCACGCCTTGTTGACGTGCATTTTGTATCTAAAGAACGCGGAATAATTGTTTGATTTTTTTTTATTTTGCAGAATAATTCGTCGGTAGTGTTCAAATTTTGCGTCGAGTGCAAAATTTTGTACCACTTCACTTTGTATTAAAACGAACTCTGCGGGATTTGTTGTTATTTCTGCATCAGAAAGCATGTTGCATCAAAAAGAGGAGTAACCTGGTTAGTACTTACACTATATTCTTCCGACTATAATTTTCGAAACATTTTTTTCCCACTGAATACATTTTTTTTTTCGTACGTGGGTTTCCTTAATATTTATTAAAAAAAAAAAAACTATATGGAAAAAATGTAATTCTACTTCGTCACTCTATATCAATTAATATCGTTTGCCAATCGAGAAATATCCACTTTCGAAATCAAACTGTCAAGCTGTTCGAAATAATAAATCGAGTCCTCTTACAACTGACACGGAGTGTACCTACCTCTATCTATCCCTTTTTATCAAAATAAAGGTAGAACAAAAAATATTAAACAAATAGATTGTAGATACACAGTTATGCAACGGATATTAAATATCACTATTTGAATTTTGTATGCAAATTAAATTTAATATCGTACCTACCTGCTACTATAGCTATTATGATAGCTGAATATACAGTAAAAAAATGGATATCATAAAACGAGTATCATGGCAATAATATGAGTATTTCGGAAGGATTTCTTTTTTAATATCAACGAGAATATGTTTTGAGTTACATACATAGTACACACATCCATCGCATTTACCTATCCTTGTAAGCATATCTAAAAGTATTAAATGGCAATGTTTTGATAATTTTGAATGTAGGCATGTGTAGTTTTGATGAGTTCCGCCAGTGGCGTAGCTAGGATTTTCTTCTGGGGGGCAAACAATGTTTGTTTATAGAAAAAAATATAAAACTGCTCTGATTAATATAACTAATTTCAATACAATATTGTCAATAACTTCGATTTGTGTTTATTAATCCGGAACCACAAATGTCTCGTGTGGTTTGTTATACAGCAGCGTGTTGTGTCGCCGACTGTGCATTGTGCACACCCATCAAGCGTGCTGTGTTGGAAATTGTCAGTTTTTCTTTATCTAAGTAACGGGTGATTTTTTAAGAGGTTTAGAACTTTTAAAAAAAAAAAAAACACACAAAATTCGAAAAAATGAATAAAATATTTATTTGAATCGATAGTTTGAACCTTGCAATTTAATGTTTAAAGATAATTTCATGCCAATGTTGACCGCGGCTGCGTCTCAGGTAGCCCATCCGCTGAGTCCAATTTTGGCATACTCTTTCACACATTTCGGCTGGTATCTCACGAATGAATGCATGGATGTTGGCTTCCAGTGCGTCAATCGAAGCGGGCTTGTCCCTATAGACATTAGCCTTGACATGCCCCCACAAAAAATAATCTAATGGTGTCAAATCGCACGATCTAGGCGGCCAATTGACCGGCCCGAAACGTGAAATTAACTGTTCACCAAACTCGCCTCGCAATTGCGCCATTGTTTCGCGTGCTGTGTGGCATGTGGCACCGTCTTGTTGAAACCACATATCATGCAAGTCAAGAACTTCCATTTCGGGCAAAAAAAAGTTTGTTATCATCGCTCGGTAGCGTTCACCATTGACAGTAACGCTGTGATTCGCATCATCTTTGAAGAAATAGGCCCAATATTGCCGCCGGCCCATAAACCGCACCAAACAGTGGCTTTTTCGGGATTCATTGGTAGCTGTTGCAATGCTTCTGGCTGATCTTCACTCCAAATGCGGCAATTTTGCTTATTTACGTACCCATTCAACCAAAAATGAGCCTCATCGCTGAACACAAGCAGCGCGCGATGAACATTTCGAACCGAGCACGAATTTTGATAGTTAAATTCAATAATTTGCAAGCGTTGTTCATTTGTAAGACGATCCATGGTTAAATTGCAAACCAAACTGAAGCTGTTTGACAGTGACACAAGGTACTAAACACACGTCAGCTGTCAAAACCAGTGTTGCCAAAACCAAACCAGCTTAAAAATCACCCATTATATAATTATTTCCTTTCCATGAGCACTGAAATTTTCTCTTTCACGCACACAGAAAGACATTGCAGTGATCCAGCGCGGTATAGCACATCACTCCACAGCACACCACACGAGACAAATCTGGTTCCGGCTTTAATTTGATCAGAATGCGTAGCATAAATATAAAATCTCAGCATTTTAATATTACAAAATTATGCAAAGTTATTATAAATCTTGAAGCTGTCATGTGGTTCTGTACAAAAATGTTTCCAATTAAATTTTTAAAAATGGTCTTTGGTATTTCTTCGCTTGTTGCAGTGGATATGGGCAGTGTTAACATAAACTGAAGAAGAAAAACCCACATTTTTAAACATATATCCTTATCGCAATTTCTCATTGCATCAATTGCACTGTCGTAAGTTTTAGTTCCTCATTCGTTTATACCTCATTTTCTCAAAAAACTAAAAAATCTTTGGGCATCTAGTTTTCAGTGTTTGAATTTGAATTGATAAGAGCATTGAATTGGAAAAACAGAAGTATAGTAATTTTGTAAAAATTCAGTTTAAAAATAAAATTAATTTCACAAAACTATATTCACTCAAACAAGTTGATTTAAATAGAACGTTAATAAATGGAATTTTAGCTTTAAAAAAAAAGTTTAATTTGTTTTTAAATAATTTGTTTTCTATTTTAAGCCCATTTTTCATAAAATTGCACACACTCTTGCTTTGAATCAGCATTACATGCCTTAGCTTGTTGATGCATCTCATGCAAATCACCCTGAATATTTGTGCACCTTAAAAAAAAAATTAAGGAGCAAAGAGAAGCAGGATGGTTAGGGATGGGTTCAGGCTAGATATAAGGTTATGATAAACTAGTGTCATATTTGCACATTTTCTTTAAAAATTTATATTTGGCACAACTTACCAAAATGAGCTTAGGTGTATCAAACATTTTGCTATGTATTTTTTTTCTGTTCTGTGGGGTAAAATTATCCCCTTTACTCCACCCCCCCCCCCCCCCCCCCCCCCCTCCCCCGTGATTTTCGACAGTGCGTTCCATCTCTTATAGGATTTATTACAATAAAATGTTTGATTGAATTTCCATCTCTGTTGAATGTTTGAATAAAAAAGTATCTTAAATTTATGGTGTCTGTCATTTCTGATATGACTTCATACCTACGTAGGTACATAGAAAAATAAAATAGAATATTACCGATTAAGTTTCTGACGGTGGCGTTCCTACAGAATTGGCTTATGAATTCTTAATATATCTTTTTAGTTGGGAAGTAGATAGGTATAAAGGAAATACTTGACATTCAAGATAAGTTAAATCCAAAATTATTGATCTTTGATATGATTCAAGGATACAAAAACTAACGATTTGAAATTGTTTCACACGTTTTGTTTTAAAATAACGGGGAAGTTTTTTGTTTTACCATCCCACAGTGGTTCCTTTTTTATGGAACATTCAGTCATAATATATCGATGGAATTTGAACCACTGAATCTATAATGAGATGAAATTGGCAAGCATCATGATTAGAAATTATACAATAAATCCTCAAATTTTATTTTCCTCCTTTAAAAATAAAAAGTCATCTTATCCTCAAGGGCGATACAAATAAGGTTTTAAAGAAATTATACACAATTCTCTTTCTATACCAAAGAATTTTGAACCACGCTTATTTTTGGGTGTTATTTTGAACTACAGTCGACTCTCTCTAAGTCGTACTCTCCCTAAGTCGACTTTTTTGCCATATTTTAACATTCCCTTCAATTTTCCATACAAAAACTATTCCCTAAGTCGAATTCCCCCTAAGTCGAACCTCTCTCTAACTCGAACACATTCTCTTGATTACTGGCATTTTTTTTGTCACCCCTTAAGTTGAATTTTGTTTACCACAAAACAAAATAAAAAACATTACCCCTTCGGAATTCGTATTTCGATATCTGTATATAACGTAACTACGAACCATCAAGTACCTACACACTTCAATACCCTTAATATGTATTATTATTATTATTATTTTTTTAAATAAGCAAGAAGCTATATATTTTTGTTCACTTTTGTAAGTGTGTATATTAACCTTTTTTACTAAATAAAAAAGAATCTTTCGCTCTATAACTCGAATTTTCGACTTAGGGAGAGTCGACTGTATATTTTGATTTTTTTCGAAATTTATTTTTAAAAAAATGGAAGCAAAAATATACTAGTGCGTTCAGGATGAATAGTGTTTTCAAAAGAACACCCTATACAGAACATCTGCCAAAAGCACACCCTATACAGAACATCTGCCACACTCACAGAAATATTCAGCTAATTATCTTGTAAATAATCAAATATTCGGTCAAATTCCATTTTGCTAAAAATTAATTTATGCAAAATTAAGAAGAATTCAACAACATAAATATGTACCTAAACATGTTACTTAAGGAAAATACAGGAAAATCAAAAGTTTTGCTCCATCAAAATGCAACTTAAAAAAATTTACGTGAATGAAGCACTTACTTAAGTATAGTAATGGTATTTTTTAACATAAATAAAGCGCATCAAAAAAGATGATACATTATTTTAAAATCATCTTTTTAGCTAGTTCTGTAAATCCTATCACTCAAATTTCAGAAACTAAATTGGCAGCACTGTTTTCTGTGACAGCTCTCGGTTGACAGTTCTCGGTTGTTTTCAGTTTAATTTAGTTTGGTTCGAAAAGTCATCATGAATATAGGTTCACACCGAAGCCACGTTTAAAAATTGATAATGTGACAATGTGACACTGTCACACTGTTTGCACGTCTCGAGTCACACCCATTACTTAAATTAAAAAAATCAGACCTACTTATGTTCGGTTTCACAAATATTTAACAGGCTTTTAAATTTTTAAATGTCGTATTTTGTATGGAACAAATGTCATTTAAGATTTAAAAGCCTCTTAAATACTTAAAAAGGCTTTATAAAATCGGCCATTAGTAATTTTTTTATTTTAGAGAGCGCTTGTACACTTCATGATGGTTCACACCTCATGGGTCATGGCTAAAACAGATCATGCAGCAAAATTAAACAACATATACAAGTTCTTATGTGAGCAGACACAATCAAGAGATGCAAGCAGTTCAGCGCTGGACCATCAAGTCTCTAATTTGTAGTCTTTAATTGCAGTGGAGAAAAGTTCCATTATGCACTAAAGTAGCTTTCAAATCGAGCGATTCGAAGATTATAATTCCGGTCTTAATTATCGAATCTTCAAGGTCAATGTCTTTTATGAAAGGTAAAATGTCGAACTACAATCAAGCTTACAAAATATTGGGAAGGGGAAAAATTCATACTAAAAGAGTGATTGAGTGTGCCGTCAAATTAATTTTGATTTTCAAAATGCAAATGTTGTTAAAAAAAATTCAAATTTCAAAAACAATATTTTACAAAGTAATTGTCCCAAGACTCCTCTTCAAAAATATTGTTTTAGTTTTAGATGGATAAATGCAATAGGAGAGTCAATAGGGCCACTCAATTATATTTTCCCACTGGAAAATTGATTTTAATTTTCAAAAATAAAACAAAATAAAATTCTCTCAAACAAATTCAGGGCCTTCCGTAATTCGTACTGCCTTATGTGAATGACACGCACGACACGATTTTTGGCTTGCATTAATTTTTTTCATACTAAACTTTGATGTGAATTTCTGGGCTCAGAAATTTCTCGTACAGAAATTCACAGATAGGACAAATTTTAAACACACTTATGAGCAAGAGGGCTCTTTCCTGTAAAAATTACAAAATTTACGCAAATGCCTAGAATTACAGATCAATAGAATGGGCGTAATACTGTACGACTTCTTGCATCTATCAAAACCAAATTAAACTGAAGCATACATATACTGCACCCACCATTCATTGATATAGAAAAACATTTTATGGATCCTATACCCTATGTACGAGTGTGATGTACAAAATTATAAGACCAATATTTTGGGATGATAGATTTGTGGAAGACGAGAATCAATCTGCCACAGAGCGCAATTTCAACTTGTGTGGCAGAGAACATTCATTCCATCTGGCTCACCACCACCTTTTGGTATAGAGATGTCGATGGTGATGTTATTGGAGGAGAATGACATACGACGATGCCGTTCTGGGCAGTGATAAGGCCTTAGAGACAACACCGGTACGACAGTATAATATCCTTGGAGCAGAAGATTGCAACAACATCGGCCAAACATTTCACCAATCCAATGCGTTCTTGTTTTTAGGAGAGCTTAGAATGATGCCGATGACAACAATCATCATGACGCAGAACATCAGCTGTCATAACAATTGTGGAATTGCAAATCCCTAAGAAGATTCCATTATAATCCTTTGCTTGGGAGTAGAAATGCAGCACCTTCCATAAGACAATAATGCGAATAAATGCAAATTTCAACACCGACCGCCTCCCTCTTCAACAACCCATACCAATTACTTACCGCACAGAGTCGGGTGTTTCGTTTCGCATTTCGCAAACTCAGGAATCTATTTAAGTTTTGGTGACGTGGTTGCGGGACGGGGGCACGTCTAAGCTAAGTGTTTCCACGAGAAAGGACCTTCCTTTCCTTTGCTTTTGCTAGTTGCTATTGCTAGTTGCGACTGAGACATATTGGTGTTTTGTTATGACACAGCCCGACTTCTTGAAGCACATCTGAGGTAACATCTGCAGAGAGTGTTATTTGCATGTTAAGTGTACGGAATGCGATTGTGCATAAAAGCAATTATGTGAACTTTTAATTGGAATCCTTTGGCAAACTCCATCTTTGTTAATATTGTGCTGCAATGCAAACTGTATATACACATGTGCATTATATTATGGTGCACACCTGACAACGCGGAAGCTGCAGCCTACGACGACGGCATCGACGACAACGACAAATGTTGAACGGCATGGTGTTTCAGTGTTGGCAATGTGGCGTGCGTCTTAAAAGTTTCGAAGTGAAACCACTCATAAGTAGGTAACTGGGCTTAATGCACTCTGTAAATATAGCAATATATTCCATTGGAGCAACATAGTTCCTCAGGGAACTCAACGAAGTGGCTGGCACGACAGTGGCGCGGCAGCGTACCACCCCTCAACCTATGCTGCTTGTATACCTATACATTTTAATTATGACAGTACAGGGTTGACAGTCAAATTTGAAGAGACCTCAAAACGAGTGAATTCAGTGATTTTGAATTCGAGCTTTTATGGTTATGTTGTGGAAGTCTGTAGGTAAGTTTGGTGGGATTGAAAACTCACTTTTTGTTGATGCTCTAATAGTTTTGAATCTTGGTTATTGTTTTAAGTTTTTTTTTGATCTAACAGCCATATTATTGACTTGTTCCAAAACTAGTTTAATAACAAAACTGGTTTTATAGAAGTTTGGATTCCCAAATCTTGCCCGGTTTTATGAATTAGGAGTTTTATCCAAAGCTAGTTTTAAGTTTTCGAGTTTTAGGTGTCAAAATATTTTTGAATAATATCGATTTGTCAATTTCCGAACATCTTTAAAACTAGTTCTGCCCTGAAACTAGTTTTGAAACAAGTCAATAATATGGCTGTAAGTGTTTAACTGTTTAGCCCCAAGTCAATTAAAGAAAGTGACATTCGAACAAATTTGGACTTATGTCAGTCTCAATGTTGGCCATTTTGTAAGTCTGGGTAAATGGCGATGCAGTTAGGGAAGGGAAGGTTTTAATTTTGGCTTCGATTCTTCACAATCATCATCCACTTAAAATAAGTAACAGAGTAATTCATATATACTTTTGCAGGACGAAAAATTCTTCGTCAACTTGCTATTGTTAACAGGATATTACGCAATCTGTATAGAAAGGTCTGGTCAGAAGTCTCTCAGGGAACCCTGTCCAAATGAACCTTCAAATGGCAACCCAATAGGAAATTACTTTCAGAATCCTTGTGTCTAGCATGGAAGCTAAGGGAAAGTTCTGAACATAATCGCAACACCATCAAAGGGAACCTTGTCCAAAGAAACCTTGAAGAGGCTTTACCTATAGAAAGTACTTTATCTAAGCCTTAGTGATGTGTCAACTCGAGTTATTGAACCGAGTCGAAACGAGTTGAATTTTTTTTTCGAAAAACAACGCATAAAGTACAGGGCAATGATTATGGTCGTCATATAATCGACCGACTACGCAAGCAATCGGTAAAATTGTGAAGAAATTTGAAGAGAGTGGAAGCGTTACTGATGTCGTAAGGCCTGTGCATCATCGTAATGCACGCTCAGTCGAAAATATCGCTGCTGCAAGTGCAAGTGTTGCTGATGATCCGAATTTAATGTTACAGTCAATTCGGAGTGATATAGTCGAATTAACCGATTTTTTTTTGTAGATCATGACTTGGACGATATGTAGTTCCAACAAGACGGGGCAACAAGCCGCACTACATGGCCAAATATGGCTTTATTGCGTGAGAAGTTTGCTGGTCGCGTAATTTTACGTTATGACGACGTCAAATGGCCACCAAGACCATGTGATTTGACACCGTTAGATTTTTTTTCTGTAGAGGTACGCAAAAAATCTTGTTTACACGAATAATTCCCGAACTTTAGACGCATTAAAAACCAACATTACTCAAGTTTTGGCCGAGATACCGCCCGAAATGTGAGAAAAAGTGGCTAAAAATTACCTCAGAAGAATCGCATGCTGCGAATCTTCCCGAGGCGGCCATTTGAATGATATTGTTTTTCACACTTAATGGCAAAGTCCAAAATTTATAATGAAATAAAATTTTCATCAAAAATAAATCGCTGTGTGTGTTTTATTTAGTTTTACTTTCGAAACCGAAAAATGAATGACTATATTTAAAAAATAATCTGGAATGAGATTTTTAAATCTAGGATTTTGAAAAAAAGGAAACTTGGGTCGCAAACTCCTACTTTTAATATTAAAAAAAAATAACTTTTTGATATATGAACCGTTAAAAGCTATCTTGAATGAAAAAATAAAAAATTGCTGAAAAAAACTTGGAAATAATTTCGGCACAAAAGAAATTCAAACGTTCACGTGACCCGAATATGAGTTAAAAAAATTGTTTTGTTTTTATTTTCACTTAAATAACATTCTTTTATGAGTTAATTTTGAACACCACTGTGTGCGGTGAATGTGCAATATACGAATGTCGGCAAAAAGGCTTGATATCGAAATCAAAACCCACATAAAGTGTACACAGTATCTGATTCCTGTTTGAAATTTATTACCAATACTATCTTTTTTTTTATTGAGGTATTTAAATTTTATTTTGCTGACTCAAAAATTGATATGATTGACTTATCATAGGAAAATAGAAACGTTGATGCACTCATCATAATACAATAAAACTGGATCAATACGCCGCACATGTTGTGAACAAGTGGTATAAAACAAAACGTGTTTGATGTTGATGTGAAGATTTTGTTTTTCATTTGATGTACTAAGCTCATTGAAAGGAAAAGCATTGATGAGAATCTTTTGTTTGTGCCTTTTGGTAAACCATCATTACCATCATTTCATAGCATATATTCTTCAGTAGTAAAAGTTTTATTTTTAGCATGAGGCAAGGCAAATTGCACTTCAAAATGTTTGTTGTACGCATGTAAGCATACCGCCACAGAAACTGGATGAATTCAAACTTAAGTACTTCGATTGTACCTTTAGCTATTGTTAGCAAAGTTTTATTCTATTCAAGAGCATCATATATGCGGGATATTGGCAAAAAAAAAATGCCATCTTAAAGGTTAGCAATTGGTCAAAAAAAGGTCAACTAATTTCAGAAATTGGTAAGCCATAGGATTTTGTTTGATTGTGGACTTGAAAAAATGATTAAAAATAAACTATGGATGGCCAATTTCTGAAACTAGCTTGTCGACATTTTATAAAGATTAAGTGGCTTTTATTGAAGGAGAATATTTGTTTAAGTAACATAGTGGTCGTGGCCAGTTCACATCAGCTCCGCTCGAGATGCCCTGCTCGTGCAGAATTTCCAATGTGGGCTGTGTAGCACGTAGCACCATTCTGTTGAAACTACATGTTGTTGGTGTCCATATCATCCAATTCAGGCCAAAAGAAGTTAGTAATCATCGACCTATAGCACAAGCCGTTGACAGTGATAGCGGGGCCAACGTTGTTCTCGATGAAATATTATTTCGGGATGCATTGGACACTCAAACTCTTGGATCTCATTTCTATTGGTATCTTCCCAAATTCGACAATTTTGTTTCTTGACGTACCCATTCATCTTCATCTAGAAATGGCCTTCATAGCTGAAGATGATTTTTCAAAGTTAAATAGGGTCAGTTTCCAACTGCTCCAGAGCCCATTCCGCGAACACACGTCCGTCGTTGTTTATGATCGTTTACCTTCAGCTCCTAGGTCAGTTGAATTTTGCACCGGTGCAGACCCAAGTTGCGACACAGAATTCGCCAAGTTGTGGATCTGCAAAAGGCCGAGTTCTTCTGAGCGACGTGAAATCGACTGCCTCGGATTCTCCTACACACTCCGTCAAGGACATCGCCGATGTTTTAGGCAGATCTTACGTTTCGTCGACGTACGGGTTTTGGTTGATCGTTTACTGAACCAGTGGACTCAAACTTATCAACCACACAGCGAATAGTCCTCTCGATAGGACGATTATGGGGACCGTAAAATGGAAGAAGCGCGCGGAACGTTGCCCGTACAGAACACCCATTTTGATAAAACAATTTTGTCATTTGCACGTGTTGTTTGTTGAACGCTATATCCATCTAAGCTGATTTGGCAAAACAGACTAAATAAATGACAGCCAATTTGACAGATGTAGCTTCAACAATATGGCCGCTATCAACTGTGAAAGTTTGGAAATACCTATTCGAAGACCCTTTCTGACGAAAAAACCAAAAAAGACCCATAAGAATTAGCAAAACTTAAGAAAAGATTTATTTGATAAAAAAAATTGTTTGGCTAAGGATGAGAAAAATCAACATGGACGCTGTCGTACTTTCGTTCGAATCTTAAAGTAAAATATATTACTTTCAAATTACGTGTAATTAGGTACCCTTAAGAGCATTAAAAAGCAAGAACCAGAATATTTCTCAGAACAACACCCTTTTACCTAAAAAAAAAAAAACTCCCATAACACACAAAACACCGCGGCAATAGCAACGGTAACAGTAACGGCTACGGCAATGGCAACCAATGGCAATTAACTTGCTGCAAAAGTGTAAAAGTAGATGGTTACTTTTGTTTGCATTCCTTGGGAGCATGTTAACAAAAAGCAGGAAATTCCTTTAGCCCCAGAGCTTTGTGAAAACATTAAATGACATTCATTTCTGTATATATGTAGGTATGAGAAAAGCTTGAAAGTAATGTTTACATACAAACTAACACAGTTATAGTAAGTGCTTTAGTATGTATATATATGTATATACAAATAGAGGAAGGCTATATTTTCTCAAACATTATTACAAAAGAACGAGCCACGCATTCCTGCATGCATGAGTACACAATTCGAGTACAGAACAATGCATTGCATTATTAACTCACTAATTGGTTTCTGTTTGTTTTAACATTGAGTAATCAGCTTAGGTTTATGAAAAGACAAAACCCACTTTTAAGCTCACACAGGCTCAGAGAGGGCCTTTGCAAATGGCGGAAATGTTTAGCTCGAGGGCTAAATAATGTGTGTGAGTCTATGAGATTTATATGTCAACAAGAATTAACTATTAGGTTAATATTTAGTTTAGTTGCCAATATAATGTACGTTGTATGTATGTAGGTGCCTAATAGGCGCAATTATACATAAAATTTTTATTAATTTAAAGAAAATAATTTTGAACGCATGCTGGTGGTTTAGAGGTAACTATGATAAAAACTAAAACTTTTCGTTTTATTTTTCCTCAAAGCTTGAAGCATGCAAACAAAATTTTTAGAAAATAATAAAGTTTATTCCAATATTTAAAGTATTAACTAATTATACCTACAAAAGTACATAATGTACATATGATTGTATATCTAAATTTTTCTTCCCCTATAGGCAAGTATTATGGTTTCGTGTAAAAAAATAGTTTGAGATTGTAATCAAAACTAACACTACGATGATCGAGAAGTCCGAAAAAGTGGGATTCGTCATGCCGTCCTTCGGTCTGTGCGTCGCACAGTGGTTTGGTTTGTATGGGAGAGCGGAAAAAAGTCTGTTAAATCTGAACTATTTTACAAATTTTAATAAAATTTGGCACACAACTTTAGATTTCTCCTTTACACATTTGTCAAAATTTGGTTAAAAATAAGTTAATAGAATAGAGTTATTCACATTTTTCTAAATTTGAAGTTTTTGATGATGTACTGAAATTCCTTAAAAGTCTGTTAAATCTGAACTATTCAACGGATTTTTATGAAATTTAACACACCTGTTAAGATTAGTTTTATACATATTTGGTCAAAGGGAATTGCCCATTTCTGGACCAGAGTTACACGAACGAGTTTGGTATCAAATCAAAGGTGACGTGAAGACCGATACATGTGTAAAATATTTTCAAAATCGTTCATGGAAAAGTCAAGATATTGCATATTTGTAAGTATAGGGTAAACCGCATATACAGGTGAAAATCGGAAAAAAAACCTTTCTTACTTGCTCTATAGGGAAAGTATTGCTTTCGTGTAAAACAAAAAAATTGAGGTTGTAATCGAAACTAACACTACGATAATTGAAAGTCCACAAAAGTGGGTTTCGTCATCCCGTCCTTCGGTCTGTGCTGTAGCTGCCATACAAATATTTTGCTTAATTCAAATTTTCTCAAAAATGGCTTCAACGATTTTGATAAAATTTCTCTCAAAAAATTCACAAACCGGAATTAGGTATTCAACGTTTTTTGAGAAAATAGTTTTGTTCTTGGGTTATTCAAGTAAAGGGTGTTTCTTTTTAGACGTGTGGTTTTCAAGAAGAAATAAAACGCATATAGTTGAACGTCATGGCCAAGAATTTAGATTTTTTATAAAGCCGCCGCAGCTGGCTCGAATAAATTCCAGCCGAGAGGCCAAATTTGCGACAGCTCCAATTGTTGCGCGCAATGGCGCATGGACTCATTCGGGTCTTTTTCGATACTCTGCTCCACGGCAGCCATAGCATCTACGGTTTGCACTGCACGGCGTCTCTGAGGTTGCGCATTATCCACTAGAATAAATGGTTGCTCGAATTTATGCGATTTTGCGATTATGTCGACCGAATATCGCGCGAACCGAACCATTATTTTGGTAATACGATTTGCAAACGTTGTTCACTAGTAAATCTGTTAATTATAAAATGACAAACCAAATTCAGCATAAATCAAGTGACAACTGTCAAAAAGACCAAATTCGAAAATATTATTGCCACACGTCTTAAAAAAACCCCCTTTAGTATCATACTAATACCTTAACATCAGGATGTTTAAAATTTAGAGCCATTGAGCAGTAACTGAATAATAAACAACAGATTTGACAGATGTCGAAGAAAAAAAACCGGCTGCCACAGGCCACTATAATCTACCTGCGGCAATTGCAAAACTCTATAGTAGGTGCTCCTGAATTTGTCCACGCACTGTATTCTTAACTCTTCCCACCAATAATTAGCAACTTTATAGTCTTAAACAATAAAAGCAAGTTCATGCGATTTATTCGTGTCTTCTATTTTTAATTTTTTCTCTTCAAATCACCATTTTGTAAAAGGCTTTTCTGTAATTATCTCGCATGAAAGGGAGATCTTACAAAAAATGTTTTGTAATGTAAATTTTTTTTATGAACAAAAGCAAATTATTTTTCAGTAAATTTTTAATAATTTTTTTTTGTGAAATTGATATATTAGAAGCCCTAACCACTAAAAGCAATTTTGGAGCATTCAAATGCGCACAAAAAGAAAAAGGGTATAGGGTCAATTTATATGAAAAAGTCAACCCTCATCCTACCTTTTCCTTAAATATTGCTAGTCTGATTATGAGATGAGGGTATATCGTTACATATAGCTGTATCCTGTATACAATCAGATAGTATAGAAAGAAACATTTATGTTTAAACTAAATCAACAAAAATGTTAGACAGAACAATATTGAGAAATAGCATCAACGTCAAAAACTATATCATTCTGAGTTCTGAATATCAAATTTAATCAAAACACCCACAATGTAAAGAAGTTGATACCTTATACATGATATGGAGGTTCTCGTGTTTGCTTAAATTTCTTCTTTGTTTTCCTTCCTTTTTACACCATTTTTGTTTTACATATATTCCTGTTTATATACATTTATTCTTCATCATCTCCTGAACAAAATTAAATCACTTCTTCATTTAAAATAGTCTCTCACCCACACAAACACACACGAAGTATATAGGTATACTATTACGACTTGCTTACTTTATTCCTTTAACCGAGATTGCGTCTCCATAGCAATAGGAATAAATTAACTCTTCTCTCAGGCTTCAGTGATGTTGATGCTAAATTCAAAACAAGAAAACTTTTTCTTTGATATGCAAATTGCTAACCTAAATTCAGAGCCTCCTCCAACACATTCATACAACACCCACTTTTCTCAGATTCTTGTTGTTTTTTTTTTGTCATAATATACACACATTCTTATATATACACATACATACAAATAATACGACACCTACTACAACACAATCCATAAAACACCGCACAAAGGAAGCGAGGGAAAAACAACCTGCTAAGGATTTATTTAATTTCCATTTTGAACCAACACTTTTCTTTCGATATTAGTTTCAAAGTTGTTTTCCCTTAGGGAAATTCGAAACCCCACTGAAGTCCCTGTCAGGACATTTTATCAACCAGATGGAAGTTTCCCTTACATATTGTTTCTATAATGAAAGAGTTAAGGAAGGAAGAAGCTGAATACAATTTAACAAATCACAAGTTTCATTTGGTATTTTGTGCTAAAAAGTCATTTTGTGGTCGTCTTCTTCCTAATAGCTCCTTGAAACAATTTATCAGTCACAAATATGTACTCACACACACAGCCCCAAATATTATCCCTAGTTGCAGTTCCGAAACTACGAGTATAGGTTGCCTTTTCCAACAGAGAAGCCACTTGCGCCATAGTTTTGGTATAGATTTACGACTTCAATCTACTCATGATTTTTGATTGAACGAGCTTTGTGGAAATCGTTTCCCGAAAGAGTTGATGGCATGATCTATGTGGGTAAGGTATTTCTCCCTTGGCTGCTGTATAGGACTTTTATCCTGCGTTGATTTAATGTTAATCTCTCGTCAACATGACAAAAAACATCAACTAAACCCACAACTTCTATAACTCCTATAGTGATATGAGAGAATAAATATGTAGATCCAAAGGGAAACCCACATTGAAAAGCAGGTATTTCATATATGGCTAATCACATAGTGAGGTATTTTTTTTTAGTACAAACGTTCGTCCTGATGATAATCCTTAAACCCAATATTTCATTTTTTTTTTACCGACGACGACATCGCATGTTTGAAAAATTTATTTTTTGAAATAAAATCTCACTTGAGCGTTGGTTGAGGAGGAGGAGCAAAGTGGATTATAGATCAAAGGTCATTGCAGGTGGGATAGCAAAATTCAAGGAACCTACCTTTATTGGAAATCCAGTATTATACTCTGTGCGTCATTTGTTTTTTTACAATGGATCATCTTTGAGGGTAGATCAATATTTCGGTATGCAAATTGGCATTGGATTTTATTATCCAATGAAAGCAATTCAATGATTCATGTTGAAAATGACCCAACAAATATATATAAACGTGTACTTACATACGCAGCCAGTCAAACAGTCACGATGATTTGCAGCTCTCCGATGTGGCCTTGAACCGACAACAATGTTTTCAAATAAAAGTCATTGGGAGGGAGGTGAGGAGAACAATAGAAAATTCGTAAACAGTGGAAATTTTCAATTCAAAATGCT
Organism: Leucozona laternaria; assembly: GCA_932273885.2. Lineage (NCBI taxonomy): Eukaryota > Metazoa > Arthropoda > Insecta > Diptera > Syrphidae > Leucozona > Leucozona laternaria. Next base: position 24,266,252 of record OW026368.1, on the reverse strand, counting down.
ACCAATTTATTTTAATTGCAATATATTTATAAACAAATTTAACGAGAAAATATTAAGAGCATCAAAAGCACTAAAAAATCGATTTTTTGATTGATTTTTTTTTTATAAAAAATGATTTTACAAATTTTTAAACGCAATATTGTTTAAACTTTGAAGAAGCATCAGATTGCAAAAGTATAACAAAATCGGTCCAACCATAGCAAGGATATAAAGGGTGTTTTTTTTAGACATGTGGTTTTCAATCTGGCGATATTTTTTTTGGAGTTGGTTGTCTAGTTGACAGCTGTCACTAGATTTATGCCCAATTTGGTTTGCCATTTTATAATTAATAGACTTACTCCTAAAAAACGTTTGCAAATCGTGCATATTTATTACCAAAAATGGCTGCGTCAAATATTCGGTCGACATAATCGCCCAGCAGAGTCGGTAATTCGATCGGTTTCGGGCCACGCTTACTCTAGTGGATAAAGCGCATCCTCCGAGACGGCGTACAGTGCGCACCGAAGACGCTATTGCTACTGTGGAGCCGAGTATCGAAGACGACTTGAATGAGTCCATGCGCAATCGCGCACAAAAATTGGAGCTGTCGCAAATTGGGTCTCTAGGCTGGAATTTATTCGAGCCAGCCGTGGTGGCCACTTGCCCGAAATAATTTTTAAAACATAATGGCAAATCCTTATCTTTATAATAAAGCTGAATTCTTTCTATAGCGACACCTCTCTGCAACTCATTTGCAACTCAACTACAAAGCATTGCGGTCTTTTGTTGCGTTCATTTTGTTCAAATCCCTATTTATGACCAGACAGAGAGCTTCGACACTCACATCCGGAAAATATTTTTAGTAGGTACATTTTAATATGAGAAATGATACCAAATTATAATTGGAGACGGTGGGTACCTTCCTCATAACCAAATCTTCAAATTTCCTCTATCCAGCATCTGTCATAACAGCCCTTGCTATTAATTTCAAAAAAAAGGAGAGCACCCAACGATAAAATGTTTTTGAGATTAAAGTGTCAAAGTAATAATTTATGAGCTTAATCAATTTTACATCGTGTGATTTATAATTTCTGTTCTTTTGAAATGGGTTTTTGCTATGAGTGTCTGTATATAATGTGTGTGGGTGCGCACTTCCTTAATATCACTATATATGCTTTGCCAACAAATTTATATACATATGTGTAGGTACATAAACAATCTCGCACTTGACCTCTTTTTCCTATTTCGAAATTTATTTCACACACCCCAACGCCCAACGCCCAACCCCAACTCGCCATTCATTTCACGTTCGATAAAATGTGAATATCCTTGAAAATATCGGGAAATGAAAACATTTCCATCTCATTGTTATGCATCCCTATATATGTAGGTAGGTAGGTACACATTCAAACTTATACATATTCATATAATTATCATGGTGTGACATAGTATTTTGCTTTTGTTTTTGTTTATGAATTTTGTTTTCTTCCTCTCAACATTTTTATAAAGAAAAACTCAAAGCTACACCCCAAATTAAAATTTTCTTTACATCATCAACGAGCAAAACATCCTAGCGGAAATACAAATATTATAGTACTGACGTTTATAATTATTTTGTCACCCTCCGATTTCAAAAGAAGCGCATATTTTCATCGAGTGTTATTTCCTTTTTCTTTATGTTTGGAAGCTTAAAAAGAGATATAAATGTCCTTGGAAAGAGTGCAAACAGAAATTAATAAAAATCATTAAGGACACACTACAGTTCTCCCACCCACACCTACACTCACATCCGTAACCCATTGCCGTTACCCATCTGCCAGCAGGAAGTCTTCAACCCAGAGGCGAACATCATGATGACATTGATCTAAATCCACATCTGTCAATTAAAGGAGATAATATCCTTTTTCATCCATCATTCCAGAAAGGATGAACGCAGAACAGCTGCATGGCGTGGCGATGGGGGAGGCATGGTTTTTTTTTGTGTATAGGCGCAAATTAAATGGTGACACACACAAAGAAACGTCCTGATGAATTTCTGGTGATTTAAAGTACACACACACAGACTCACGCCCACGCTCATATTATAGTCCATCCTTGATTTCCTGTTGCGTGCACAAATGATGTGTTCCAGAGTGCATAACTCCCTGTGGCTGGGAACAAAACAGCGTTTTATCAAATGATTATATTATTATTTGTTGTCTTTCGGGCTGAATTGGGCGGAGCAGTTAAATTAAATTCTCTAAACTGTAGTGACACAGAGTTTTACCGTACTATCTACATATACCCGCACAAGCCTGAATGTCAAAATTTGAATGTTGAAGAGACACGATGATTCAATTAATTCCTGAGGTTCATTTAGAGTAGGACTTCATTTCACTAAAATGAACTCGGGCCTTTTGTCGATGGCGCGGCGGCGCGCGCGGCGGCTCGTCTCGTCACACCTCACACTGTCGGTTGTTTCGCAGATCGCAGGCAACAGTTCAATATGCAAGTATGCAAGCTCTTAATTCAGCAATTTACCATTAAACACTCCGACAGCCGCCCGGGTGCGCCATCAAGGTTTTGCAGTGTGTTTTGGTATTGTTCGAAGTTTTTGAAGAGCTGGGTGGCCCGCGAGGATTATAAGCACTCAGAGGTAAATGTTTGAATGGATTGTTTAACACGTTTTCATTATCCTCTGCCAGGTCATGTCACACGCTTTATAAATATCGGCATGAGGTGTTGTATAGTCTACTTATATTATAGTGTCATACTGTCGATTGATGTGATACTGCGGGGCTTATTGTGCTGTTGGTGTAGTAGGTTTATGATTTTGCATCGCTATTATTGACATGTCAAATTGAAACGTGACTCTGACGAGAGCCTGCGCGTATTTAAAAGCTGTATATGCAATTAAATAAGCCCTGGATGGTTTGAGAAGTGTTAATCCAAAGTGTGGTTACTAATTTGCACAAACTGAGAATATAAATTATTTTTTTAAGGATATAAGTATAGGCAATACAGGAAGAAACATTTTTTATACCTAGTCACTGACCTGGTTCAACTTGCCACTGTATTTATACTCTCTATCACGATATTACAAAGGTTCACAAAGAATTTTTTTTAAAATAACTACGCTCGTACTAAAAGGACCATATCCATGAAATAGTTAAGCACATTGCTTGCGTTAGGAATATAGGGAAGGGCTTAAAAGGAGATATCGATGAAAATTGGCTTTGAAGTTCTTAACATCAACATGGGAGCGAAAATAGAGAAAGCCTTCCACATTCGTGTTGTGCGGCTAAAGAATGAATCTCTATACTTAACAAAAACGTCTCAAGTTAGGCTCAAGATTAGCATGATGAGCATTTGTAAAAGCGCGAGTATTGCGGTTGAATTAGTTTAGAATGAAGAAAGACTTGAAACACTGTAGCGGTACTCCAGATTTATATAATGCTTTCTGTTATAGTTCTATCATCTTGCCACTGTTCAGTGTTCATGCGCTTTCCTTCTTCCAGCAATCTCAACAGCTGTATTTTTAACTTATGAGCAGGTCGAAGTCACTGTATATAGCTCGCAGTGCTCATCGTTGAATCTTCTCCTACCTCACGCGCCCGAAAGGTTTATCTATCTGCAACATACAAAATAACCGTAATTGTCAAGGTGTTGTATATAAATTTAAAAAAAAAAGAGTTATTAAGAGTCATGCAGTCCAAAGAACATGAAATGCTGGTAATAGGACCACAGTTGAGACACATACTCCAGCAGGGGGCGAACAAAGTTAATGTAGAGGGACCGGTTGAGGTAGAGATTGGATAATCCAGTAAGCTGAGCTCTTGGTCAAATAATTTGCTGAGGTCATAAATGGACTTAACGATAGGTATTATCCGCCAAATAATTTTTTTTTTTTGAAAATGGCGCAAAAAATCGAGCTTCGGCTGTGTGGCACGTAGCGCCGTCCTGTTGAAACCAAATGTTGCCAATATCCTCCTCTTCAATTTTTGTGAACAAAAATTCGTTCAACATGGCCCGATAACGATCGCCATTGACTGTAACGGCCACTCCTTCCTCATTTTCGAAGAAAAATGGCCCAATTATGCCTCTAAACCAAAATCCGCACCAAACAGTGACTCGTTTTGGGTGTATCGGCTTTTTAATGTATGCGTGCGGGTTTTCTGTGCCCCAAATGCGACAATTTTGCTTGTTTACTACCCGTCAAGATCAAAATGAGCTTCATCTAAATAGATGATTTTTTTGGCAAAATCGGCATCTTCTCTAAGTCGATCGCAGGCCCACTTAGCGAAGCGTATACACAACCATATTCGTTCAGCGGAAGGATAAAACTATTTACCTGTCAAATCAGACATTAGCTAAGTGTAACCATTCACGAAATAAGCACTAGTTTAAAAAAAAAAACGTTAGATGGCGGACCCTTTAGTTGACTATGAAGAAGGATAAAACGAGAGAAAACTTGATGCATTTAAATGAAAAATTGATTGGTTTTGGCAATCTTTAACTCCAAACAGATTTTGAAGCACCCGACTAAGAAAAAGAGTCATCTGACCAAGAAATAGTCTTGAAAAATGTGATATTTTTGGCATAGAGTGAGGTATGGGAGTGTTTGATAACTATTTCATCATATTTAATATTGGTTGTTAAAAGAAGAGGACCTAAAAAGCTGCCTTGGAGAACCCTAGATGTAGCTAAGAGACGCGTAGAGGGAACAGATCTTAAACGCAGTAATATAACGGTTTGCCAGGTAGGAATAAATGCATCTTAATAAAAATGGGTTCAAAATCGATGGAAAATTTGAAAAGTATTAGTTTATGGAAAATTTTGTGAAAGGCTTTACTTAAATCGGTTGAAATAACATCAACTTTCTTGAAATTCCCTAAGCTGAGGCTAAAAGCGTAAAAGAAACAAAATTCAACAGCGGGATATAATGGGAAATATCGTCCTTCAGACAATTTTTGTGTATTGAGGTTATAAAAGAGGATTTTTATATCTGAAGGAATTCTCCTTGAGATATGGTTAAAGTGAAAATTTAAGACAGAAGTCGAAAAAACGGGTTGAGAAGCCGTTTTTGAGACAAATAAAAGGGAGGAAATCATGAACGTATATTTTTTTTATGAAATAAATCTATTAAAAAAAATTAATGTCCAAGCTGGGTTGTGGATTTTCCTTTTCTTTGCCCTAAAAACATTCATTATTTGCAAAAAGTCATATTTGAAAGGTTTTATTTTTTGCTTAAAAAGTGAAATAGGTATGTATATTATTTTTAAGATTCTCATTTCGAATTCATTATTGAAATACGAACATTCATTTTCTAAACGTGACTATTTTTTTTTTTTTTACGATAATGGATCTTACCTCTCGTATAACAAAAGCTTTTAGGAGCGCGGAAATGCTTACGGTGTAAATTTTTGGCCAATGTAGCTAAAGGTTAAATGGAGTTAGTTTTTTTCTCTATTCTTCACAAAAATACAATGTATGTCGCTTACCACCTTATTTTTTTTTTTTTTCCACATAAAAGAACCTTTTCTTTAAATTTAGATTTCCTAAGTCTTATAACATTCAATATTACAACACAAAGAAATGCCCGAACGCATTACAAATTACAAGAAAAAAGGCGACTCGCGAACCTGCCACAGGGTGTATTAAATATTCGCATAATTTCCCTGAAGATATAAAACAAGACATTCACTAGGGAAACAAAGAAAAAAAATAAATTATGAACTTAAGTTGGTGGTATACACTGAGGAAAAAAACTGGGAAATCAATAATTTATTTTCTTGATAATTTTGAAGTGAAATTAAAAAGCTGTGAGCAATGAAATGGCTATAGACTTCTCAGGTGCAGTTTCAATCGATTGACACCATCATCACCAATCATTAAAGTTTTCAATGATAGCTACAACTGGCACCTTAAAATGATAAAATCGTCGGTCGCGCTAAAAACAATTTGCTTTCGTCGTTGGCAAAAACAATATAAATGAGTGGTCGCGATAAAGTAACGGGTGATTTTTTAGCTGGTTTGGTTTTGGCAACACTGGTTTTGACAGCTGACGTGTGTTTAGTACCTTGTGTCACTGTCAAACAGCTTCAGTTTGGTTTGCAATTTAACCATGGATCGTCTTACAAATGAACAACGCTTGCAAATTATTGAATTTTACTATCAAAATCCGTGCTCGGTTCGAAATGTTCATCGCGCGCTGCTTGTGTTCAGCGATGAGGCTCATTTTTGGTTGAATGGGTACGTAAATAAGCAAAATTGCCGCATTTGGAGTGAAGATCAGCCAGAAGCATTGCAACAGCTACCAATGCATCCCGAAAAAGCCACTGTTTGGTGCGGTTTATGGGCCGGCGGCATTATTGGGCCTATTTCTTCAAAGATGATGCGAATCGCAGCGTTACTGTCAATGGTGAACGCTACCGAGCGATGATAACAAACTTTTTTTTGCCCGAAATGGAAGTTCTTGACTTGCATGATATGTGGTTTCAACAAGACGGTGCCACATGCCACACAGCACGCGAAACAATGGCGCAATTGCGAGGCGAGTTTGGTGAACAGTTAATTTCACGTTTCGGGCCGGTCAATTGGCCGCCTAGATCGTGCGATTTGACACCATTAGATTATTTTTTGTGGGGGTATGTCAAGGCTAATGTCTATAGGGACAAGCCCGCTTCGATTGACGCACTGGAAGCCAACATCCATGCATTCATTTGTGAGATACCGGCCGATATGTGTGAAAGAGTATGCCAAAATTGGACTCAGCGGATGGGCTACCTGAGACGCAGCCGCGGTGAACATTCGCATGAAATTATCTTTAAACATTAAATTGCAAGGTTCAAACTATCGATTCAAATAAATATTTCATTCATTTTTTTGAATTTTTTGTGTTTTTTTTTTAAAAAAGTTCTAAACCTCTTAAAAAATCACCCATTATAATCTAATTGTCGGTCGCGTTAAAGTCAATTTGTTTTGGTCGGGGCAAATCAGATTTCGTAACGTAACGTGCTACAACGTAAAGTGCACGACGTAACGTTGCACACGAACGTTCACGTTTTTTTTCACTCTACCGCCAGCATAGATGTTTACACATCAAAAATTGTTATAATAAAAACAATAAACTTATTTAACTTTTTTCTAGAGATTTCTTTTAGTGTAGTAAACTATAAGAAAGCCCCACAGAAGAGATGCAGAAAAGCACTGGTTCTTCTTCTTCTTTATAAAAGACGCAAGAGGACTCGAGTACTCGACATTTGCTTGTGCTGACTTCAATACCATAATTCAAAACATAAAATGCACTACAAGAAAAAGAAAAATGCAAAAGCACTTTTAAATGTTCGCATTTATTTAAATAAATTAACCATCTGCATTAGCGTGAGTCCTTTTGTAAATGTTTGTATGTATCTCGTGGTTGTGGGGCTATGGATGTAGTAGATATAATGAGCGCATTACTTATACATATATGTATAATGTTGCAAGTAAGAATATGTCTAGAAGCATCCTTTGGCTGAGGCTAAAGCTGAGTGTGCATCGTGACTTAAATGAGCTGAAAATGCAATGCTTAACTGTTGCACAATTCTTCGGTGGAAATATTGTAACGAACACCACTCTGCAAAGGACTCCAGAGTTAATATCCCTACTCTTAACTCTCTTCATATATACTGTGGAGGATTGAGCTGAGAAGGGGACGCACTTTGTCTATCTAGGTCTTTATTATTTTTCGTTTATATGGCACTTCAATTAGTTCTTCTTTTCTCCTTTCCCTCACTCTTTTCTCTGTCTCACTCTATTTGGCTTCTGTTTTTCCCTACTCATTTTAAGTTAGGCTTTTAATTAAGAACTTGAGTGGATAATGATTTTGAAATGATCTCAGTTTTTGCGGTTATACTATTTTATACTTGAGAGGGTGCTAATCTATTTTGCAAATGGATGAAGAAGATGCGTTGGAAGCATTATACAAATATACAATTGCAAAGTGAGAAATGGATTCTTTAATGGAGATGAGTTTATGTAATCAATTTTTTTTTGCTTATATTCAAGTCTTGGGGGAAAAAAAAACGAAATATTTAAAGTAATTTTTCATTTTATAGAGTAAATATAGCTGAAGTAGCCCAAGAAACATGAATAATATTAATATAAAGGGTGTTTGTTTTAAGACGTGTGGTTTTCAATCTGGCAATACTTTTTTGAAGTTGGTATTTTTGACTGCTGTCACTTGATTTATGTTTAATTTGGTTTGGCATTTTATAATAAATAGACTTATTCCTGAACAACGCTTCCAAATTGTGCAAATTGGTTCCAAAACAAGATTGCCGTTGATCCCAATTTTCATAACCTAATTTTGTTTAGCGATGAAGCTTATTTTTGGTTGAATGGGTACGTCATAATAAGCAAAATTGTCGTATTTGGAGTGATCACAATCCACAAGCCATTGTTGAGACGCCAGCCGTTACGTCCTGTCACTGTTTGGTGTGCTCTATGGGCAGAGGGAATCATTGGTCCATATTTCTTCAAAAATGAAGCCGGCCATAATGTTACAGTCAATGGAGAACGCTATAGAGCAATGATTAATGACTTTTTCATGCCTGAATTGGAGGATGTTGATGTGGACGACCTTTGGTTCCAACAAGACGGTGCTACATACCATACAGCCAACGAAACAATCAATTTATTGAAGGAAAATTTTGGTGAGCGCATTATCTCGCGTCGTGGGCCTGTGGCGTGGCCTCCAAGATCGGGCGATTTAACACCGCTGGACTATTATTTGTGGGGTTATGTGAAGTCGCTTGTCTACACAGATAAGCTCAAGACGATTGACGCTTTGGAAGAAAACATTCGGCGCGTTATTGCTGACATACGGCCCCAAATGCTGCAAAAAGTGGTCAAAAATTTGGCGTCTAGACTTGAATTTATTCGAGCCAGCCGCGAAGGCTACTTGCCCGAAATCATTTTTAAAACATAAGGGTTTGCCATCCCTTATGTGTATAAAAAAGCTTAATTTTTGGCCATTAAATGCGTTTTATTCCTTCTTGAAAACCACACTTTAAAAAAAAAACACCCTTTACTTTACATTATATACAATTGAGTTCAAGTATCTAAGGACAAATTCTGCATACATACAAGTTTTGAGCATAGATTAGTATCAATTATAAATAAGATTGGAATCCTTCGTACGTTTCAACCTCAAATCCCCCTTTGGAGTAGGTTCATTTCACTGCTGATTTTCAATCCATGATTTCGTATATTAAAAAACGCAGCCATCTTTAAAAAAAATTTCAACTCAACAGTTTTTCACCATAAAAATGGCGGATGGCAGGTGTGTTATCGAGAAGTGTTTGAAAAATATAGCTTCACTGTATAAATCTTGCGGCTACCTGTTCTCTCATAACAGAATACAACTATACTTACTTATATGTAACATTCGGTGAAGCTGATACGTTTTCTGAAGGTAATAAAAACATTTTAAATCTTTTATATGTGATCTCTCGTTGAAACATTTTGGAGTAAAAAAACGGAAATTGTGACAACTTGCGAAACATTTTAGAAAAAATGTGAAAATTTGTAAGAAATTTCAAGTTACCAAACAAACCTATGTCAAAATTAAACGTCAAAAGGCTCTTGTCATTTTTTTTTTAATATCTTGACCTTTTTTGTAAGATAAAAAGGACTTCTTGATAGACTTTAGGGCTTTTAGCTTTGTTTAATACCTCAATTGCTAAGTTTCTAGCCTGCTTATAATCTTTTTCAGACAGGTAGGTACGTTAAGGCATCTGAAAATAATAAAAAATCTTCTATGTATTTAAAATACATACTTAAGCGATCGAATATCAAATATTCTAGGTTGCTATATTTGGATTCTAGGCTAACTAAAATAATAGCAATTGACTCTGTAATCAGAGCAATAACGATTTCTTATTTATACCATACATCAACACGCATCTGCCAACAGACAACAAATTAGGAAAATAAACTCCTTCATCTCAAAAAATTGTTTGCTAAGAACATTCCCAAGCATCATTTCCCAGAACCTAGATTATTGACATTTAACTTGCTCGATTTTGCTAATTTTGACATTACAATTTTCCTGGCTTTTGTATACTTAAAAGCTCTACTATGGTGGGCGATGGTGGGCAGAGGGTGTAAGGACGAAATCAATATGACTTTCACTATTTTAAATAGAAAACTTGCCTGCTGGGGCTTTCGATAGAAATTGGTAGATATCCTTGTTTATGAAAGTAATAATGTAAACAGCATTAATTTAATCGAGCCATTATACCTCCCTTAGAGCGTTAGGACATAAACAAAACTATATCGATAACGGTAGGTATAACATGAATAAATTGACTCGTTATTTTTAATAATATTAAACTGAGACTCTATTACTTAAACTTTATAACCTAACTCAGTTACAAAGTATTAAATATTTTTATTACTGAGTGCAAACTAACCCCCATTAAATAGCTAGTTTAAGAATAAATACGTCATCACCTTGAGTTGCTTATTTATTTTTCACCCTCAGCACTAAAATTCAAGTGAGAAGATAATAAACATTCTTGGTCTTTTCATGTTGCGATTCACCTATATTACAACTAATAAATATTATGTAACCTCCTTAAAACAAACCTCCCATAAACTTAATCTTTCGACACCACAAACAAGTAGTAGGTACCTCTATACATCATGAATTAACAATGCTGCAAGCTTTTCATCCTTGAACACTTAATATGGTAAAACATTTTCTATAAGAATCTACAAAAATGTTGTTAAACTCTTTGCTGTACGATTATGACACAAATATTATGTACTTATACTCTTTCAACACTGCAACAACAAAATCATAATAAAAAAGGAACCCTTCTTTTCAGCACCAATACCATCACGGCTATTGAAAACGTATTGACTATAAACACGGAGTCGCCCCATTGTTCCCCGGGTAAGTGATAAAAATTGCATAAGCAAATTATGGTTATTCTTGTGTCTTGCCGCATCCAATCCTGCCAGAGCTTCCTACCCATATAGTCATGGTATGGTGCACCATCACATCATCGTTTCCGCCGCGATGTCGATGGCGTTTTTCCTGTGCAATCTGCGCGAATGTATGAACATGAAAATTACCAATGTATACATATGTATATCTGCCTACATACATATTTGCCTTCCCACAACTCCAAAAGTTATTATACATATATTTGCAACATAAAACTAGGGGGTAAGAAACAAGTGTGATGCCGACACAAGAAAGAAAGACACAATGCATCGTATTTTATTAATTTTACGATAACGAGCACATTATTGAAATCAATTTCGATGCACGCGATGGCCCTCATTTCCCCCCCCCCCCTGAGAGGGCGTCACTGACAATTTGTATGACCCGGTCGTACGTACTTAACCCATAGACCGGAAGAACATTGTAAGGAATGGCATTCGGAAGGGTAGGTATAGGTATACTGCTGATGATTGGTGAGAGAAGGAGTTCAACATTTCATCTACAGGGTGCGGGTGCGGGTGCGGGTGCGGGTAATTCTCTTCCTTCTTCCCCGCCCATGTTGTCCTTGCTTTTAGTGTATATTCAAATGGGATGTGCCAGCGGAAATGAATCCAGTTAAAAAATTTATGTAAAATCGATTACCGAATAGCGGTATGGAACGCCAGCCATCCTGACCGAGGAACGGATTTTACACTTTCGACTTCCTCCATGAACCGAACGAGAGGACTATAACGACACGTTATACACCATCCACTTCCGTGTTCGACGCAGTTGAAATAAAAAGATTGAAAATGGGTTGATAAGTTAGTATAGTATGGAATGGAGGGAGGGAGCTATTTTATAATGTTGCTGTAGGTACTGTAGAATATTCAAATTTCGCAAAGCATTATTTTAGCATTCATTCACGAAGGTCTTACGTCTTGGCAAGTCAATTTTTATGGACTTATTTTGAGTAAGTGCAAGTACAAGCTGAGTTTGTAACTAATATTCAGAAACAGAGAAGATTTGTACGTTTTGCAACGTAAGGAAAGAAGACGTTTCGTGTTGAAAGTTAACTCAGAGTTCAGGTCTTGAAATGAGTCAGAGTTCAGGTCTAGAAATGATGATGATGGTGTCAATTTTATCACCTCAAAAAAGATTTGACGTTTTTGATTTAGCTCAAAATATTGAAAATTAAAAAATTGTGATTGACATTCTATTTATTAAATAAAAGTGTCAAACGGTGAGAAAGTAGTGCCATCATGTGCAATTTTTTGCATTGCTGGTTTTTTTATATAATCTGTTAACAGTGTGGTTCTTTTTGAACTGACATTTGCGGAAGGGCCCCGCAAAAGGAATACAAATAAAAAAATACATATTTTTAAATTATAAAAATAAAAGGAAATTGCCCATTCTGGCTCAGAGTTTACACGAACGAGTTTGGTATCAAATAAAAGGTGACGTAAAGCCCGATGCATGAGTAAAATATTTTCAAAATCCTTCATGGAAAAGTCGAGATATTTGAGTTTGAAGTTGACGTTTGCCAAATATGGATTTTGTTCCAAATAATTGTTCATATAACGGGCGAAATAATTGACGTAGAAAAATGATATTTGGTATCAAATGAAAGGTATTTTTTTTTGTATTTAAAATAATGCCAAAGTTATTTTGAAGTTAAAACTTAATATCTCAAAATGCGTTTAATATGTATATCAAAATATTATATTATTGCGATTATTTTAAAGACAAGAAAAATATCTTTCATTTGGTACCAATCTTATTTTTCTACGTCAATTATTTCGCCCGTTATGGACAGTTATTTGGAACAAAATTTGAAATCCTTATTTTACAATCGTCAACTTCAAGCCCAAATATCTCTACTTTCCCATGAACGATTTTGAAAATATTTCACTCATGTATCGGGCTTTACGTCACCTTTCATTTGTTACCAAACTCGTTAGTATATACACTCTGGGCCAAAGCTCCATAGTAAAATGGGCATTCCCTTTTATGAATCTAAATATTTAGCAACATCTTGGTTCGAACTCTAGTTCGATACTTTTTTCACAAAAAACTAATGACTCATGTGACGAAACGATACCAAATTTTTGGTTTTGACGAGACCAAGCCGATGCGAACAAATTACGTGTCGTCTTTTCTCGTCACCAGCCCTCTTTTAAAATAAAGGTCCTTTTTTTAAATATATTTATTTATTTTAGACTAGATGGACTAGCTGGCCCACCCCGGCTTCGCATGGGTACCTACACTTAAAAAAATGTCTTTTACTGCATTAATTGTCATAATCGACCCGATAACAAATGTTTTCAATTTGGTTGTGGATTCCACAACTGAATATCCGCATCTGTTGTAAATTTAACAGTCTGACTGTAGGTAAAGAGAGCTTAATTACAAAATTTCAACTTGTAACGACTGATTTAAATAATATGTGATCTTTTAAGAGGTTTAGAACTTTTTAAAAAAAAAAAACACAAAAAGTTCGAAAAAATGAATGAAATATTTATTTGAATCGATAGTTTGAACCTTGCAATTTAATGTTTAAAGATAATTTTATGCAAATATTCACCGCGGCTGCGTCTCAGGTAGCCCATCCGCTGAGTCCAATTTTGGCATACTCTTTCACACATATCGGCCGGTATCTCACGAATGAATGCATGGATGTTGGCTTCCAGTGCGTCAATCGAAGCGGGCTTGTCCCTATAGACATTAGCCTTGACATACCCCCACAAAAAATAATCTAATGGTGTCAAATCGCACGATCTAGGCGGCCAATTGACCGGCCCGAAACGTGAAATTAACTGTTCACTAAACTCGCCTCGCAATTGCGCCATTGTTTCGCGTGCTGTGTGGCATGTGGCACCGTTTTGTTGAAACCACATATCATGCAAGTCAAGAACTCCCATTTCGGGCAAAAAAAAGTTTGTTATCATCGCTCGGTAGCGATTCGCATCATCTTTGAAGAAATATGGCCCAATAATGCCGCCGGCCCATAAACCGCACCAAACAGTGGCTTTTTTGGGATGCATTGGTAGCTGTTGCAATGCTTCTGGCTGATCTTCACTCCAAATGCGGCAATTTTGCTTATTTACGTACCCATTCAACCAAAAATGAGCCTCATCGCTGAACACAAGCAGCGCGCGATGAACATTTCGAACCGAGGACGAATTTTGATAGTAAAATTCAATAATTTGCAAGCGTTGTTCATTTGTAAGACGATCCATGGTTAAATTGCAAACCAAACTGAAGCTGTTTGACAGTGACACAAGGTACTAAACACACGTCAGCTGTCAAAACCAGTGTTGCCAAAACCAAACCAGCTAAAAAATCACCCGTTATAAGGAGAAAATTCAATTATAAAAAAAAGTGGGCGTGGTCTCGGGCAGTATTTTTATTTTAACCACTTTGAAGACAGTGCGAAAGGAGCTTAAAAAATAAGTTCGCAAATCCCATTCTTCGAATTTTGAAATATGATCGTCAGCTCATAGAAAAATCCTATGGAAAAAAATAGCTCTGTTAAAATTTGGAAAATCCTCTTTTTAACCTAACATCATACTTAAAATGCTTTAACATCATACTTAATCATATATGAAATTTTGCGCCATAGGTTTTTAGTTCAAAATATAATTTTTCAAAATTTTTAAATGCAAAATTTTTTAACTTTATTAAGAAGCTCTAAATTTCAAAATAATAACAAAATTTATTCAACTATTGAAAAGATGCACCCACGCAAATAATCCAAAATAAGACCGCATTTTATCAAAAAAAAAACCTGGGATGCCCTTTTCCGGTTATGTGAATTTTTTTTCCAAAAACCTGAAATGCTGTATTCTTACAATGACTTTGATCAGAAGAGATACGAAGTTAAATCAAAATCGTTTCAGTCATTTTCAATGAAATTCAAAAACTGAAATAATTGTTATATGAAGGCAACTACCCGTTATAAATAATGAACTAGGACCAAAATGTTCCCTCTTATTATGTAAAATTTTTCAGTGTGAAATTAAAGTTAAACCCGAGTTAACTCATCGAGTTTGGTGAGTTAACTCAGGTTTAACGGAACAGATGCGTTTGATGTTTTATCCACCGAGTTTTTTTAGTCGTTCGTTAACTTACACTGGTTTATGTAACTCACCACCGAAAATACGTCATGAAATCGTATTTTTCCATTGACAAAAATTTTGTTATGGAACTGTCCGGGTACAATCCTCATTATAAAACAAGTTTCTAAAATTTTAGAGAATAGGGAAGAGCCGCCATCTTGAAAAGAGATTGGTTTTGTTTTTATCTAATAACTCATTCTCATTTCGTTTCCTAAAAAATGCCCAGCTAAAACATTGTAGAGAATTAAATT
Source organism: Leucozona laternaria (assembly GCA_932273885.2). Taxonomy (NCBI): domain Eukaryota; kingdom Metazoa; phylum Arthropoda; class Insecta; order Diptera; family Syrphidae; genus Leucozona; species Leucozona laternaria. The sequence continues at coordinate 24,250,950 of OW026368.1, read as the reverse complement.
TAATTAATTTTTAATAAGTTAATAACGACTTCTGTAAGTTGTCTCATCTTAAAGTTAAAGGTTACATTATGCGTCATAATGTTGACGTTTCTTAAGATATCTAGCTTGCCCTTGATTTGTACGGATGGATGAATGGATAATGCTCGCGGAACGATTTGTAGCTCGGCAGGAATGTAGAGGACAATTTTCTACAGAATCCAAATGGCTAGGATACTCATTTATCTTTTCAAGACAGGAGATACTCTTGGAAGATTTGGCACTTCCTCGCAAAAGGACTTATCCTTGAACAAAAATAAACGTTTCTTGCTTTTAGGTAGATTAAGTATAGACATTTTATGTAATTAAAAAATCTAACAAAAATCTTAGTTCTGCAAAAACATTCCATAGTCAGTTCATTCACCGGTTCTTGTACCTTTTAATAATAAACAATTAAAACCATAACTGCAAAGCAAAGCACATCATTCAATCTCCTTCTTCATAAATTATGCATGTAAATTTTCTAATTTATTCTTCAACTACCGATGGACACACAAGACAAGACACAATATGCCTTGTTCAAACTTTCAGAACGTAACTTTTGTATTTCTCTTGTCCAATTTCAATCACTGAAACATCAGCATCATGGAGAGATACATAGGAAAAGGTCGGCTTGGTTGCATTATATTCAACACTACTTTTGAATATTGATACCTTTGGTGAGTGGAGGGTATAGGAAGTTACAAGGAAATGAGTCTTTAGTTCGCTTAATGTATATTCTGCATAATATCACACAAACAGACGAAGCTTTTCGAAAAACAATCCATATCCACACAGGAAATTACTGTGGTCGTTGTCCATCTCGGTATGTCTATATATTATGACTAGGCCTTAGCTCCTCTCGTCTCATCTATATGTATTTCGATTGAATCAAAACATCATTCAATTCAGAATGACATTGTTCGTTCATATAGATCAACGATATCTGATGGATTGACCGAATCCATTAACTGTAGACATACCTTTACAATATATAACCACAATAATGGTCCTATGCTCCTTACCTCTTGAGCTTTTGATAATTTTGTATGCCCCCATATAGGATTTCTGATGCCTTGACTGCCTTGACTGCCTTTGTATGAGAAGGATTATGCAGAATCGGTTAGACGAACAACGATCCGATGTTGTCGTTGTAATAGAAAGGAGTGCACTGTTACATCTGCTTGCCTGATAACACTATAGGTATATGAGCAAAAGTATAATAGGTATACTGTACACACAGAACTAAATTTCATTGGAACCCAAGTTCAGTTGGTCTTGGTAGGGGTAATAAATGTCAAAACCAAGTTCTACTTAACTCAAGGCGTCATGTATGCCCTTCGGTGCTCGCAATTATACGATGGTCCCATACTTTGTGCTTATAATGTTTTCCATTTGGATATACATGCATATAGCTAATCGAGCGCGAGAATTAATTTTCCGCATTCATTATAGTGAGGCTTTTGGACATAAAGCAATTCAGATAAGGCATCAAACACACAAGTAATGCATCGTGTAGTTATCGTCGTCGTCGACCGACGTGGTTAAGAGAGACACAGAAGCTCACTAATCAGCCAACAGTGATGAGTGCGAGACATAAGCCGTGGGTGCTTGACCCATTCCTGGAAAATGCAAATTATCTAAGATCACAACCAAACGTATAGGCTCTGGTTAAAGTGTTTTTTTGGAAGGTTGAAAAATAAATTTTGATGGAGAGCCAGGGCCAATAGTGACTTATAACTTCTAACCATTCCTGTGTGCGTGTTGTTTGTTTGCAGGAATGGAGGTGACCTACAATTTTCTACCAAATCCGAACGGTTATAAGGTGAGAGGCGCTTATTCCATACAAAAGATACTCTTGGAGGATTTTTCATTTCCTCGCAAGAGGTAGAAGCCTGTTTTACTTGTATTTATTTAGGTAGACGAGGCTAGGAATCGAACCCAAACCTCTGGCATGAGAGAACTTTGCACTGAGCATTACGCCACCGCTCCGGCTACTACAAGGAATGTTGCAATTTAAAAAATGTTTACTTTGAATAACTGAATCGGGTTCAAAATCATTCAGAATGATTGGACAACGCGCACAAAGGATTTTATTTAAAATTTCATTGCAATGTACAGAAACTAAAATTCTTTCGAAACAAATTCAACTTCTCACATTAAACACCCTTTATAAATATCTCTCAGTCCCCAAAAAATGACCGCGCACCGATGTTAAGTTACGTGTCTACGACGTCTTGCCTTCCTGTCTACTATAGATTTCTATCCTTATAAAACTGCTTTATACCATGCAATTTTAGAAAATGTTTTGCGGCTCGGACGGTCTTCGAAAGGCACAATTCGTTAATAACACTGCTGGCAAAAGGCTTTGTATCAGTTTTCATGCTTCACCTAACTCCTAATTAAGTTTGCGCTTAGATAAAACTTTCAAGCATCCAAAAAGTTACACTTTGGGCGAAAGTTTTCGCAGGATAATAATATAAACTATACTCTCTCTCAGTTGGTGGCAAAGAAAAGGCACGCAGAGCAGACAGAGAGCTCTCAATAGGTACCAACGAGCTACGACAACGACGATGACGGGTGGGTTAAAAAGGGAGGCGATGAATACGAACAATGATATTGAAATTGATACACCATTGCTGATATGCTCTGTTGGAGTATGAAGTTCACCTAAACACAAGAAGTGTTTAGTTTAATCGAAAGTTCTGAAACATTTGTTTCTTGGATAAGGTAAGGGGAGGACTAAGGTGTGTATTGTAGCTTGTTGTAGATATAATAAAGGTGAGGTTACTTTAAATGCACAACTTAAGTGTGCGTTAGGAAATTTGTACTGCAGATATAAATTAAATACAGATTTAAATTAATTTAAATCCGATTGCATATTATTCACTCGTTAAATTCACATTTAAATACAATTTTTTAAAGCAAATGTAGATGAATCCAACCGACTGCTCTCAGGTGACTAGTTTAAATACTTATATCCAGGTTATTTTGGATACGCGTAATATGAACATAATATTAAATATTTAATTTAAAGTGAATAACCTGGCCGTAAGATATTAAAAAAAAAGGTAAAGCGTTTGAAAATGGCAAAGTGGCTGGAACTGGAAATCTTACAATTGGTAAGGTTTCATTTTGAAAATATGCAAGACTTGATCCCACAAACTTGCTCTTGCACATTGAAGATGCATGATGTTCATATTTTACTAAAAAAATATAATTTTTTATTTTTATATTTGTTTATAAAACCATGTTTTTTAAATGCAATATTGTTAAAACTATTGAGAAGAACCAGTCTGTCAATTAATAACAAAATCCTTCAAAACATCAAAAAAATATACTTGAACAACCCAAAAATAAGATCATTGTATCAAAAAACGTTGAATACCTAATTCCGTTATGTGAATTTTTTGAGAAAAACCTGCAAGGCAGTTTTCTTAAAATTGCCTTGGGTATTACAGGTACAAATTTTAATCAAAATCGTTACAGTCAACCCGTTTTGGAAATATCGAATTTTCAAAATATAATTTTGAATTTTTCTTAAAAATCCGAAACTTACTTTTTTTGAAAATTTTGATATGCAATATTATTTCAACTTATTACAAGCTTCTGTTTTAAGAAATTAGTTTTAATGGGTAAATCAGATAATGAGATAGTCGAAAATCAATAAAACCGTTCTATGGGAGGTGCTGTTATTAATTGGTAAATGTAAAATTTGATAATTTTAAATGCTTAACCTTACTTACTACGCCACAGGAAAAAAATTTTATCAAAATCGTAGGAGTCGTTTTTGAGAAAAAAAAAAGTTTTCCTTATCGGTTTTTAAACATTTGTATGTTAAGTATACCTTTATTTTTAATTACCTATATGAACGATTTTTGTAAAATATCTTTTAGATAGTTAAAAACAAATGCTTTTTGCCAAATTTAATAAAAATCAACCAAGTCGTTTTTGAAATATCAAGTTTTCAAAAAAAAAAATTTCAAACGTTTTTTAAAAATTCAATTATTTTTGTTTGAAAATTTTGGAACACAATTTTATTTAAAATGTATTAGTAGTTGTTCTTCATAAAAAAATTCATTAAAATCTGTTGAACCCTTTTCGAGAAAAGCGAAAATTAAAAAAATGGTTCTTTGGGAGGTGACATTAATAACCATTTTTCTGAACCATTTATTTTATTTAACGGCAAAATTATACTTATTTAAATTTATTTATGTTTTTTAAAAAAAAAAAAATTCTGTCCAGCCGATATTGAGCAAAATCAGTTTTTCCTTTTTGGCCAACAAAATTTGTATGACAGTTACTGTTAGTTTTGGTCCTAAAAAAAAAAAATATAGAATGTTCTAAAAACGCTAGCTACCAAGTTTCCAAGTTTAAAGAATATCGACCCATCCGTTTAGGCTGTAGTCAAACAGACAGACAGACGGACGTTTTTGCCAGACCCACTTTTTTCGTCTTCCCATCATCGTAATGTCGAGTTTGATCAAAATTTAGAGTTCGATTTTTTGTACAAATCCATGACGGTGTTCACATTGGACTCACTCAGCGCGACTCATTTTGACATCTCTTTCTTTTATCTCACTCCACCTCACTATATGAGGAAGTGAGGCAGGATTTTTATTTTTTTTGAAAAAAATCCTGCCTCACTAGACCATCTCTTTTTCATCAGGAGGTGGAGTGAGATAAACAAAGAAATGTCAATATAAGTCGCGCAGAGTGAGTCCAATGTGAACACCGTCCATATCTTGTCATATAGTACCTATATTCGCAAGTAAAAGTATGCAAGACTTGATCGCACGAAATTGCTCTTGTGGTTAACGACTGTGTGTAACCGCAGACATATTGAAGATGCATGATGTGTTTTATCTTAGACGTGTGGTTTCCAATCTGGCAATTCTTTTTTCAGAAATGGTATTTTTGACAGCTGTCACTTGATTTATGCTCAGTTTTGGTTTGCCATTTCATAACCAATAGACTAACTCCCGAACAACGTTTAAAACCATGGCTCGGTTTCGCACGACGTTTACTCTAGTGGATAATGCACATCCTCAGAGACACCGTACAGTGGGCATCGAAGAGCTGTCGAAAATTGGGCCTCTCGGCTGGAATTTATTCGAGGCAGCCGCAGCGGCCACTTGCCCGAAATCACAAACATAATGGCAAACCCTTATCTTTATAATGAAGCTAAATTCTGGGCCATAACATTAAATTATAGCGTTTTATTTCTTCTTGAAAACCACACGTCTAAAAAAAAAACCCCTTACCTACTAAGAGTACCTACATTTTGGAATCCCTATACACTTTTCCGAGTTCACCGAGGATTAGAATTAAGCCCAGTCAGAATGAACTTTTGAAATTGCTAAACTTAAACAATGGATTTTTGTTAGTAAGGTCATAAGGAGTCTTCATTATGGTCTCATCCTCAATGTCCTCTTAAATTGCTGAACTTTGATTACGACAATTTTTTTGTTTACGATGGATATTTTTTTGACTAAATCCACAATCCTAAAAAAAAAACAAAAACATAAAAAAAATTCAATACAAAAATGTATTTAAGAATAAACTAACCAAACTAGAAATCATGAAGAAGGTCTACCGGGGATACCATTTCAAAAAAAAAAGAAATGTACCTCTACACCCCTCCAGTGCATCATGTTTATTTTGATTGACTGTACAAAAGTGCTCGTATAGTCAAAAGATATAAGATATAATAACGCATACATGTATAACTTATTCAAAGATCTCGACATACACAAATCTGCAGGTCCAGATGGTATTTCCCCCATTGTTTTGAAGAAATGTTTTCCCACGTTGGCAAAACCCCTTCGTAACCTTTTTTATCTATCTTATTCTTCGGGTCGTTTTCCAAGTGGATGGATAAAAGCATTTGTTCAACCAATTCCTAAAAAAGGCGATTCTTCCTCACCATCCAATTACCGACCAATCGCCCTCACATCCATTCTTTCTAAAGTCATGGAAATACTGATTAAAAAATATCTTAAAAAATATCTTGAAGAACGAAAGCTTTTCAATGACCGTCAGTACGGCTTTCATTGCAACAGGTCCACCGGTGATTTGATGGCATATCTAACCGGAAAATTGAATGAATCACTACATCGTTTTGGTGAAAGTAAAGTTGTTGCGCTCGATATTTCAAAAGCTTTCGATAGAGTTTGGCATCAAGCTCTTTTATCAAAGTTGCATGCTTTTGGCATCGATGAATTACTTCTTCAGTGGATTAGCGATTATCTCTCTGACCGTTCAATTCAAGTTGTTCTGGACGGTTTTAAGTCTGAAGTTCAAAAAATAAATGCAGGTGTTCCCCAAGGCTCCGTTCTGTCTCCGACTTTATTTCTCATTTTCATTAACGATCCCTTGTCTGAAACAGCTAATCCACTGAATTGTTTTGCTGATGAGAGCACCCTCAGCTTTTCTTATTTGTTTGCAAACTCACACCCGTCTTCTTTGAGTGTTGAATTACAACGAGAGAGTATGATAAACTCGCTAAATTCCGACTTGAGTAGAATTGTTACAGGGGGTATGAAAAATCGTGTAGAATTCAATGCATCTAAGACTCAAAGCTGTTTTCTGTCGTTAAAGCGAAATATTCCTCCCTTACCATTATTCATGAATGGTACATTAATCGAGGAAACCGAAAAACTTTCGATTCTTGGTATGTCCATAACCAATCACCTTCTATGGAACGACCATATATCAGTCACTGCTAAAAATGTTTAGGTTTCCTCAGGCCATGTAAAAATTTCTTTTCCCCCTCCGACCTGGCAACCATTTTTAAGGCGTATATACGTCCGAAGCTAGAGTGCAACTCTCATATCTGGTCTGGAGCATCTAAAACGACATTAGCTTTTTTAGATAAAGTCCAAAACAGAGCATTAAAGCTGATAGGTGATAGGGCAATCTCGGAAACATTCGTTTCCTTAGAACATCGAAGGAATATCTCTTGACTTTCATTGTTTTACCGCTATTTTTTCAGTCAGTGCTCTAGTGAAATCGCCAGATGCATGCCTCCCTTGAAACAGTTTTCCCGTAATAACCGAATCGATAGGAATGCCCACCCTTGAGCCAAACTTCAGACGTACCGTGAAGTACAGGGATTCTTTTTTTAGTCGAACTACACGAATGTGGAATTCTTTACCCAACTCTATTTTTCCTTCCCATTTCAATGTCCAAACATATAAGACAAATGTACATCGTTATCTCCTACTTAATCTTATTTCTGTTTCCTAAACGGTCGCACTGTGTTAAAAGCTAACATATAAAGGGTAGTCATAACCCCTTAATTCAATTCTGCCAGTGAGCAACTCAAAAAATTTCCGAAATGCTAACTTTGTGTTGGAGAGATGTTGAAGCAAAATAATTATTGTGTTCCCTTCTTTCGGTTGAAAAAACCATATATTTTCTGTTGAAAACTGCATTACTGCATAATCTAAATTTCAAATTAATGAAAACAGAAAAACACATTTTTGTCTATTCCCAATTGTAATACCAACGTAACGTGATTGCAGCTTAAGTTAAAACAAATTACAAATTCACACAACGGAAAACTACTTAACCGAAAATGCCACTTTTGTCAAAAATAGATTTTTGTTCTTTCTCTCTCGAGCTTCCATCATATATCTAGCTTCGCAATTAGTTTTCACAACTTTTACTTTTTGAAAAGCTCATATACTTACACATTGTTCCACAATAATAATTCCAAAAGGATGTTAATGTTATCCTTGCTCAACGCAGAAGTGATAAGACCTTCATTTGCAGATATAGCTGTGATACCTAACAGATGTTAAAGTGACAAAAATTACTACTTTTACGTTCTATACATAGTTTTTCTTTCACCAAACTCACCAGAATACACAAAATGGTTGCCCTCAAAGGAGTTACATTGCACAAAAAAAGAAGTCTGAAATATAAAACCATCTGGGGATAGTTTTCTGTCAATGGCAATTGCACAGAATTTCATAATAAAGTTTTGATATTTTTTTGTCTCCTTCCTTCATTTTTTGTGGGTGGTTGGTTGGGTGGGGGGAAGGTAGAATAGTTCCGGGTTCCTTTTCCCGGATTATTTCACTGAAATGGGTAAAATAACTTTTTAAAAATATTTTTTGACAGTGGCCTTCGAATTTTAAGGTTTTTTTTCCATCATGTTTCTCTACTATGTTAACTTGGTTTGCCTTTTTGTTTCCGTCTCCGTCGTTAGTCCTTGGCGTGGCGAGGCGGGGGCGGCAGTGAGGTCGCGACGAAACAATCCAATTTTAAAAGCCACAGCATGTTGATTTTTTGTTGAAACAGAATTTTTTTTTTTCTTTTGGCTTGCTTCAATGACGTCCTCATTAATCTACTAAAACGATAACAGATGTGGTTTTCGGTCTTTATTATACAAGACACAAATTATTTTTTTCGAAGGTGAAACTTTATTTCAAATTCATTCAGAACTACTGGTATACATATAAATGGTGCTGGCGTATACAGGGTGATCGGTGAAAGGTACACCAAAAAGCTAGAGCGAGTAGGTTGTGTTAAGACAAGAAAAAAATCGTATGGGAAGGGGCAGTCTACTACTTAATAACGTACATTTTTTATCAAAATTAGTTTAAACAAATTTTCTTCAATTTTTTTCTCAAAATTTTGAATTTGAAAACTAATTACGATTCCCTAAAACAACTTTATTTACAAACATAATAAAAGAAGAGATTTCTGGCTTTCAAAAAAGGTATAGTTTGGCATTTTCAGCTTTACTGTTGTTTTTTAATTATGTTTTTTTCGGTTTTAAGTCAATTTTTATAGAAAATTGCCCCTCCCGCCTAAACGGGGAGAAATAGAACCCCCCTCCCAATCAATTTGTTTCTTGTCTTAACCCAACCTACTCGCTAAAATAGCTTTTTGATGCACCTTATACCGATCACCCTGTATGTGTCACCCTACCTCTTATGTGACTTCCATGATCTGTCAAGATAATTCATATACCCACAAAGATAAATATGCGAACAGGTGCTGGCGTGGTTTGTCGTCCCATCCTCGACTCATTTCGATACAACGAGGGGCTTACATGCATAACACCATCAGAATAACCGGAGCAGCAGTACGTGTCCGCAAATTTTTGCCGAATGGTTTTGGCTTCCTTGCAATTTATTTGTCCTTAGGTAGCACATAGTTTTCTTAGGCTTTTGTCTATTTTAATTAATTTTTTAAGAAATTGAACTATACCCTTACCCCCTTCGTTTCCTGTATGATTTTTTTCTTGTTTTGACCCAACATACACGCTTGTCATCTCAACAGTTCCATTCCCATATTTAAAAAAATAAACCTTATGAAGTAGATTTGTTTATCCCAAAAACCATTCTTGTTTCACCTACTGTGTTTACAATATTTTAATTGTTGCCATTTTATGGGAAAAATAATAAAAATTAATCGGTTTTCTGTATTAAAATTAACAAGGGTTCTGCTTTGTAGCAAAAAAAAGTATGATCTGTGTTAAAAAGGTAACATTTGAACACACCTATACTTTTAATCTTGAAGGTCATGTGTAGGTAGGTATATATATAGGTAGGTACCCTCTTAAACAAATGAAAGTCATTCAAATTTTTTAATGTAAATGCTCCAAACAAACTTTAATCCCCAAATTGAAAAATGGTCCTAAATACAGAACAACAAGAAACAAAATAAAACTACGCTCTAATAACACCATTATACTTATATGTAGGTATGTAGTATCTCATACAAATATATGTACAGCCAGGCCTATATATGTATAAAATCCACTTTACAACGTGCAAACAAGTTTTACAACAAAATATCCTTTTGACGTTAACACGCTTAAGATTAATGTGTGACAAGTGTTTGTATTCATAGTTAGGGCAAACGAATTTACGAATCAAAAGCTCTGCATTGTTCACATTCAACTCAAGACTTCAAGAGATGTATCTGATGATGCTGTGTGTTGTGCTTGTGCTGCTATCTCTGCGACTGCCTCTCTCTCTTTCCCTCAATCCAAATTCGCACTTAAGACCATTTTGCCAACCAATCCCTCTCACCCACTTTTTCTTAAGGGGCTTCTCTGATGAAGTGCTACCGCTGATGCTCTCTGTTTTATATTATGTAGGTTGGTATACATATATAGATATGTGAACTTAAATGTATCTACCCGAGTAATTCCAAGATGTAAGCACTTTAACCCGGGGTAAAAGATTCTTATACAAGAATGCAAAGACTTATTTAACTGACGATTCTTTGGGTCTTTCAGCAGATGCGAACTCTGAGCAGCCAGCAGCGTGGAGTCTGAGCAAGGAGGTGTTGCCATTGCCATCGTATTTGTCCATCATTCCCACCCAAAAGTGATGCTTAGTTCTTCGTGCTCTGCCCTTAAGGCCAATCCATTAGAGAACTTACAATTGTATCACATTAATCGACCTTCTACATATAAGCAAGTTTATTCCTTGTAAATATATGTACGTATGTACGTATAGTTGATGGATACCAACTCCAACACTATATATTTAGAAGCACGTATGAACAAACAAAGCCTCTGTTAATCATTCCGTAACGGATTAGTAATGGGTTCGTCTTACATTAAATCTTTTAATCAAATTTAAAAACAAAGAGGAAAAAACTCGAAATAGAAACATCCTCCAAAATGTTACATCTGGGTCTGGCTTCAGATCTGTGGCGCTGGTGCTCTATTTGGGTTGGTTCTTACATTTTTTTTTTTTTTTTTTTTTTTGAATTTCCTTTACTCAGCGGGCCTCTTTGAAACCGATTTACTGTTGTGTTGCTTTCTGAAAATGCAATCACGGTTACCACTTTGGCATTTTTGCAATTGTATTTATATTTTTATGCAGTCGAGGCACATGATTTTAAACTGAAGAGCAAAACCATCAAGAATATTTACTTTTCATGTCCCATATTCCACCGATCCAACTGCAGGAAATTTTAAAACCAACATATTCAGATTCATGTTTAATCAAAATTTATGCAAGTTTCATTCTAAAGGGTGTTTTTTAGACGTGTGGTTTGCCATTATTTTTTAAAAATGATTTCGGGCAAGTGGGTGCCGCAGATGGCTCGAATAAATTCCAGCCGAGGGGCCCAATGTTCGACAGCTCCAATTGTTGCACGCGATGGCGGATGGACTCGTCCAGGTCTTCTTCGATACTCTGCTCCAAAGCAGCAATAGCGCCTTCGTTGCGCACTGAACAGGGTCTCTGACATTATCCACTAGAGTAAACGTGGTGTGAAACCCATCGATGGTTGCTCGAATTTATGTGATTTTGCGATTATGTCCACCGAATTTTGGACGCAGCGCCGAACCATTATTTCGGTAATAAATTTGCACAATTTGCAAACGCTGTTCAAGAGTAAGTCTAATAATTATGAAATGGCAAACCAAACTGAGCATAAATCAAGTGACAGCTGTCAAAAAGACCAAATCCGAAAAAAGTATTGCCAGATTGAAAACTACACGTCTAATAAAACACCCTTTATTTTCGTCTCTTAAACGTTAAGTTGACTTTAAGATTTTTTTTTAACTTTCCGTTTTATGGAAATTCATCTAAAACTTTTTTATTTAAAAAAAATTCTTCCACCACCATCAAAAAAGCTGATATAGCGAATGCGTTAAATAAATTCAAATTTTAAATCAATATGACGGAAACCCTGCAATGTTGCTTTAAACTTTCTAAATGGTAATTCCCGCATAGGAATCTGTACCATAAAGTTTTTTTATTATTATTTATTGTAATAAAAAATATTATTAAAAATTTAGTTCATAATTATTTTGACGAATTACAAATTTTCTCTATATAAATTCGGATTAAGAGAATTTTTCGTAAGCGGCAACTGTGAATAAAGGGTGTGTTTTGAGCAAAATGAAGGCGCTGTGTACATTAATCATTTAATTTCATGTTTATGGTTTTTTTTTATTTCTTTTTTTTTATTTGAGCATGGAAGATCCTTTGAAGATTGATAGAACATCGTCAATTTGATTAGCAGGCATAAACACACACAATCTGATGAATGATTATTTTTTTTATTGCAGCAGAAAGGGTTTTAATAAAAATTATACTGTCGTGTCGTAATGATTATAGTATTTTTTTTTTATTCCATTCCTACAATTGAGCAGGAGCAGCATCAGTAAGGCGATATACTTATAGGTACATAAACAAACTTATGGGCGAAAAGGTTTTTTTTGTTGTTGTTGCATTTATCATTTTTTTTGGTGTCGGAATAATAATTAGGAAGGCATTATTAATAAAAATTTCAGTTTTTGTTTAAATTAAATGAGGTTTTTAGAATTTCCCTGATGGAATGTCACTGAAGGGATTATTTTATTTTAATTTTTTGTGATGAACAAGTTAAATTTATGATAAATTGTTTGGCAAAAGATTATGTTTTTTATTTGAAAAGTGGTTGAAAGGTTTTGTTTTTGTTTTTTATTAATTTTTGGATTTATTTAAAAACAAAAAAATACGACAATGAAATTAATTATGTGGAATACATTTTTCAATGTTAATGGGGGTATGTATTTTGTTTGTGTTACCTTGGGTGGAATTTATCCATTTATTATTTTAATATCCTTAATTTAATTAATATTGGAGTATAAGAGTTTGTTTCATAATGTCTGAGTTAAGTTGTGATTATACTTACTTCGCAATGCGTTTCACAATTATATATATATGTATCATTTAGCAATTCCAGAAAAAATAGTTTTGGCTGATTAAAATTCAAAAAATAATTAATACAGTGATTTTCCAGTATAACGAATACCGATATAGTGAATGATCGATATTAAAGAACCCTTTTAGTCAGATGCTCGGTAAGCTTTAGATACTAGACTTATTTAAGGGAGCTAAAGGCACTCTTGAAGAGTTCTTTTGGATTCTTATAAGATTATTAAAAGCCTTAAATGGCCTAGTTATGGGAGCCTTTTGAGTCTATACCTAGAGTTTTATTCTTCTTATGCGAATATAGATGCCGCTTTGTTAATCTAACAATGCCTTTTTAACTCTTTCTAAAAGAGTGCCCAACTAACAGTTTAACTTGTATAAGGTTCTGAACAAGCTATTTTCAGACTGCTATATAAACAGTAAAAAGCCTTTTGCAAGTAATTTTGGAGCACATTACGGAAGCTATTTAACTGCTATAAAACTTCTGTTGATAGGAGCAAATAAATTATAATAAACAAATCTAAATCTGCTTTATTTGTGCCTTTATATAAACACTAATGGTAACCTATTAGCAAATAGCTGTCATTAAAAGGCTTGGGTGAAGCCTTTCTATAACATCTAAGGCAAGCTATTAGCAATAGTTTTCATCAAATGGTATTTGTAAGACATTTTAATAACATCCAAAGCAAGCTTTTAGCTTTAGCTGTCATAAAATATCCTTCTGAGGAAAGCTATAATTGTATTTAATGAAAAGCTATTTGCTGCTATAACACCTGTCAACAAAAGTCTTATAGCAGTTAAATAGTTTGTGATTTGTGTGCGCCAAAATGACTTGCATTAGGCCTTTTACTATTTATATAGCAGTCTGAAAATAGCTTGTTTAGAACCTTATACAAGTTAAATTGTTAGTTGGGCGTGTCACACGGTTTAGTGAAATAAAGGCGCGACAAAAAAATTAGTTAACTCACTTTTAAATAGTTTTTTCAATGAACTAATGAAGTTGAAATTCAAGTCAACTTTCCGTACTTAAGGTACAGACACCCGCTTTTTTACGCATATTAATTAAGTTTGTATAAGGCCATTATAGGCAAGCCTAACATAAGTTGTTTGTATTGCCTTGTCGTGGAGAGCCTTATAGCAGCTATCATTTCTTTAATTTTCAGTAAACAACTTCGGAAGGCCTTATACAGGCAGTTTTGAACCTTAATTTACAAGCCTTGTATAGCACTTGAAAAACTCGGATTTAAAGGCCTTATAGCAGCTATTTTCTTAATTGTCAACGTTTGAAATGTGTGGCCTGCGAAAGTTTGCCTTATACAAGCTCTTTACAAGCAATTACTTGCTAAATTCGAAAAATTCAAGCTAAATTGTTAGTTGGATATGCGTCTCTTCCTACAAAAAAAGAGAAACGAGTGTGTGTAAATTTAAAAAAAAAATATATATCCATCGTATTTTGAATTTCATTTAGAAGAACGAAAGGCAAATAGTTTTTATGATTGTGCATCATGATCTCCTATGAATTAAATAATAAATTGGTGCGAGTATTTATCTAAAAAGTTAATTGACATAGGTATAATATTTGTGAAAGCCTTTGTATGCTAATTTCTTGTTCCAATTAAAATTACATCTTCTAATTTCCACATTTTGCTTCGAAAAATAACAACGCATAATTATGCATATTTAAATTATTTTGTTTTTAATTACTATCAGAAAATCACTAAGGCTGTTTTTATACGATTGGTAAAATGCCATCATTCATACCATATTTTTGTTCATTAACTGTCATTATCGTGTTTTTTTGACAATAATCTAAACTGGCAGAAAATATGAGGAGTTGTTAGTCGATACTTTAACTCTTGTATTAACATATGTATGAGATCTTTGGATGATGACGAAAAGAGGTGCACGAATGATAAATGTGTTTCGTTTGAAATAGTTAAACATCAAATTGAAGTCGCATAAGAGCATTTGAGTTCCTATAAGAAATGTCTCTCTGGGTAGATATAAATTTACTCTGGAAGACACTACTTCTTATGGGAACTTAAACGCTCTTATGCTACTCCAATTTGATATTTAACTTTCAAAGAAAGCACATTTATCTGTGGGGCGTTCCTTTCCATTGCATCCATTATTTATAATTTCGGTTTTAAATTTGTTTTAAAAGAAAACAAGAAACTGATAGACTTATAAATAATTGCCCATTTTACAAACTCCAAGTTGCGGCAGATTAATTTTTCCGGTGGTACAACACATCTCCATTAAAACTCAGAGCAATGTTTTCGCTCACTAAACGATACGAATGTCACACGAAATAACTAAATCAAAATTTAAAAATGAGATTTCAGATATTTTGCTACGTCATACAGCGATTAAGTGATACATTTTTTTCCTCAGTATTTTGACAGAAAAAATGAGAAATTTTTCTGAGGAATCCTGTCCCATTTACTCTTCTTTACCCAGCATCATACTAAAAATGCTAAATCGTATCAAATGTTTCACTAATTAGTGATATAAAAAATGGACGAATTCATACGCTGCGCACTGCACAGAGTACATGGCGCAATTTTTCAAACAAATTTTCGTGGGTTCAACAGTGACAAATCTTGGTCATTTGTAACTTCTTCTTTTTCTTCTTCTTCTTCTTCTTCTTCTTCTATTGCTTTCTTTACTTCTGTATCTGTAGATTCCTCTTTCGTTGTTGTCGAAAGCATCATCGACTTTTTTTTGGTGCCAGATAGGCCTTAATAATTATGTATTACAAACACCGAAAACGCTTTTGTGTACATCAGTCGTTAGGTATTTTTATATTTCGTT
This sequence comes from Leucozona laternaria, assembly GCA_932273885.2. NCBI lineage: Eukaryota > Metazoa > Arthropoda > Insecta > Diptera > Syrphidae > Leucozona > Leucozona laternaria. Next base: position 24,235,444 of record OW026368.1, on the reverse strand, counting down.
CAAGTGTCGCTGAGAAAATGGGTGGCTTATTTCATACCTTTCATTTCACAGTAAAATTATTGCCAATTTTAGGTTTTTTTTTATTGGAAATTTACTTTGATTTATTTGAACTCGAAAATAATGCTTTGCTTCATAACTTCCTATATTTATATTTACACGTTTGAAACGTCGTCTTTTCGAAGTTACTATTAGTAAAAAGACCTAAAGCCCACTTAGGAGAAGTTCAAAACTTTTATACATATTTAATTGGAACTTCCATAATATGTATTCCCAGTAAAAAAAGATTCATATTTCCATATTAACCATTAACTGAATATCATAATAAAGAAAAAAACCTGTATCCAAAATATGTATACACACTATATGAGGAATTTCGTGCAATTTTAAAAATATTATCTGTTTCAACAATAGTAAAACCAAAATAAGGAATAAATTTAAAATTTTCATTAATATACGTGTCTGAAATTCCATATCTGATTCAGCATTCGATATACGAAGTTCAAAATCAATCAGTGAGTTTTTTTTATCAAAAGGTTTTTATCAAATAGTATTTAGCCGCGTGGAAACAAACAAACGAACGAGCTCCCATCATATGGATAGGATATATCCTTATATCGCATCATGTCATAAAGATATCTTCACATTTTGTTTCCGGTTGCAACAAACAATTAAAAAAATAACATTTACATTCAATAAAAAAATTTAAATTACAAAATAATAAAAAACAAAGAACCGAGCTGTATAAATTGTGTAAAGGTATTAAAATATCGTAAGATAATGGAATCCATTTATGTATGTTGATTTTCATTTTGGAAATAATCTATCTAGCGTTGTCGATATTTTAGCTTCATCACTCGAACCAATTGCATGAATTGGATAAGTAATTACCAATTCAGACAAGTAGTAAACGCTCACAGCTTGGATCCTTTTAATATGATTTTCTTTGTTTTTTTTTTTTTAATTTTCGATCTCATTGTAAAATTTCGCAACTGGCAAAGGAGTATAGCCGAAAACTCAACAAAAAAGTCATACAAAGTCCAAAACGAATGTCATAACGACCAAAATTACTTTTCAAATGTTAAAACCGCCCAAAACGGACATTTTCAGATAGGGGTTAAAAGTAGCGATTTTTACAATTTTTTTTCAGAAGCATTATCACTTATATTCAATTTCATAAAATAAAAAATGACGTCCTGTCAGTTTGCCTGTGTGTGAAGACTTTTATCGTGACTATCCGATTGATAAAACTCAATATAGAGGGTGTTTTTTAGACATGTGGATTTCAATCTGGCAATACTTTTTTCGGAGTTTTGGATGAATCTTTGGAACAATTGGGTTTGAGCAATTTTGAACTTGGAACAACTTTTAGATTTTTGATTTTGGAGCAGGGGGGGTGGGGTCGATTTTTTTGAAATTTTTCATAGTAAAAATCAATATTAAGAAACGAAGTTCTGGAACAATTTAGAAGAGCCCTAGAACAACCTGGAACAAGTTTTTGAATTTTGAATTTCTAAAAGGGGGGGCCAGAGCAAGGATAATAGGATATTTTCATTTTAAGTGTTTTTGACGGCTTAAAATCAATTTAATTTTCAATATTTTTTGATGAATCCTTGGAACAATTTGGGTCGATCGGTTTGGAACTTGAAACAAAATATAGATTGTCGATTAATGATAAAGGGGCACTAAATGGAGTTCTTACAAAGTTCAAAAACTTTTAGATTTTTTTTTTAAATTCGATTTAAGGGTGATTGTATAAATATAGAGACACAAAATTTTCCATACACATGTATTTATCATCAAGAAATATGAATTATGTGTTTGGAAAAAAAAAAAAAATTGGAGACCGGTTTTTTGCGTTTTTGATAAAAAAAGTTTAGAAAGCTTTATCTTTAAAAGTAGACATTTTACGACTTAAATTTTTTGGAACAATGTTAGGAACACTTTTTTAAACCTAAAAAAAATTAAAAAGTGTGATTTTCGAAAAAAGGGGGGCTAGATTTTTTTCGAATTTTGGCCATAACTTTTGAATTTTTGAATATAGAGGTCCAAAAACTTGGAACAATGTTCAGAACAACTAGAACATTCTAGAACAATTTTCAAAATTTCAATTTTCGAAAAAGGGGGGCTAGGTCAAAAACCGTTTTTTGGGTCTAAAACCCCCATTTTTGAATATTTTTGAAAAAAAAATTTGGAACAATGCGGAACAACCTGGAACAATTTTCAAAAATAACAAATTCAAAAAAAGGGGGGCTAACTTCACACACTCTTGCCCGAAATCATTTTAAAAACCTAATGGCAAACCCATATCTTTATAATAAAGCAAAATTCTTGGCCATAACATTAAATTATATGCGTTTTATTTCTTCTTGAAAACCACACGTCTAAAAAAACACCCTTTATAAGCTTTTCAAGCGAACTTTATCCGATTGTTTTTGGAGACTTTTGTTGTTGAGTTATTGTGCATCAAATCTCAAAAAAAAGCAGATAAGGTTCGCTCAAGAAGGCTGTATCTTGAGTTCCAGTAAGCGGATCGTCAAGATAACAGTTTTTACGCTTAAGGAAAATGACAGAGAATTATTTCCTTTATCGAAAAAAAATATATTAAGTGATAGTGCTTCTGAGCAACAATTATAAAATCGGTATTTTAAATCCCCCCACCCCACCACCGGAGCGGTGCCAAAAAAAACCTGCCAGAATTTTGTTTTCGATATCACGACTGATTTTGATTTTTTTTTTATGAAAAATGATTGATACATTTTAACTAACATTGTGTACCTACCATAATTTTCATTTTCAAACAAATATTTTTTTTATTTAAAATAAAACTAGCGCAACGGATACAATTGTTGGCACCCCTAAGGAAATTTCGAATTCAAATGTGCCGAAATTTCGCATTTATAGAGTTTAAAATATGTTAAATATACCAAATTAAAATTTAGAAATTTTTTTATTTAGAAATATTTTTACCTTTGTATTTTATTATTAAAAAAGAGGTTAAACCGGCAAATTAAAAAAAACTTAACAAAAGCTCTAATTATTGACTACCAACCACAATTATCGGCATCCCATATATGTACAATAATTGGCACCCTTGAGTGTAAATAAAACAGTATTTTTGTTTTAGATTTTTATTAATATAATGGTTCATCTAAACAAGACAAAAAATTTAAAAAGGAACAAATAGCTACCGCTTCTTCTAGTTTATAAAGAACGAAACTAAAATATATTAAAAAAAGTCTACAGCAAAAAAAAAATAAATACATAAACTCTTAAGAGGATATGTGATCAGTTGCTTTGCCTTAGAAATTCCTGGACAGCGTAAAGGACATCTTCTTTTCGGAAATCCTTTCTCTTGCGAAACTTTTAACCATTCAACAACAGAAGAAAGAACGTCGTCAGTTAAAACTATTAAGAGCTCTGGACGTGCTTTTGTAAAATTTTCGCTTAATCGGAACTGCAGAGTAGAACGCGGTATTTTATAGTTTTTGGAAGCTGCTTTTTTAGACATGTGTGTCCATTTTCATGGCCAATAAATTTTCCTGAACATCCTTTTCTTGATAACTCCTCCTTGTCTTCGGCATTTTTTCAAACCACAATTATTGGCAGTCTTAAGATCATGTTTATTGGCAGTGCCAATAGTTAAAGTTCAATGGAACCAATAATTGGCACCCAGATGCCAATAATTGAACCCCTATTTTTATTGGAACCAACTATTGGCACCCTTTTTATTGAAAATTTACCAACTTATTTTACAAAAACTTGTAAAAAACAAATAATTTATTATATTCTGATATCAATAAATATAACTTATTAATACAATAAACATAAATTCATTACTAAATAAGGCTTACCAAATCTTAGGTCCTTAACAGGAACACACACAATTTTGCTAGTTTTTCAATTTTTTAAAACGTGTTAAGACTTTTACTACCACACACAAACTGAAGAGGTAATTTGTCAAAATAAGGACGCACAATTGTGAGGAGTAAGTTAGAGTTTAAGAAAACAATGAAATTGGCTCGCTTAGTTTAATAGTTTTTGAAAAAATCGCTAATGTATGAGGGGGTGCCAATAGTTGGTTCAAAAAAAGGGAGTGCCAATAATTGTATCCGTTACGCTATTTGGTCGATTTTTATTTCACTTTGAAAAAAGGATTTTTTTGTATTAATTATCTTAATTTTTACAACAATTGTCGCTAAGTTATTTCAGTGAAATGATAATATCCAGAAATTATATTTTCAATAAAATGACTGAGACTGCGTACCAGTACCTACCCATAACCTGACTGTATCTACATTATATCAAAAAAATGTGAAAGTTAGTGTTGAATGTGTGGTGTGGTAGGTATAAATTTTCAATGGAAAATAACCCCAGACAATAACCCTTCAGCTTTATGTATTCACAATATTGAAAGAACCCGATAGGCACACAAACCAATCCAACATTCAACAAGTTTTCAATTCAACCATATCTACAAAGTCCTATCGCAGCTATATTTCTGTTGAAATCTATGGATTAACTTGAATTCGGAGAAATACATATGTATATTACTATCATCGCATATTGTGCGTTATATATGCGGATAAACCACATGTTCAAATGAAAAAGGATTAGGGATAATGTACTTGTACATATTATGGTAAGATAAAAGTAATGGCATCGCATTTTACGTAAGCCTTTTTCTAACTCTTTGAATCGGATAATGTTGGTAGTATGATAAACATTTTTTAAAGCATATCTACTAGTAAATATTAGGGGCATATTAGTCAAAAGGAGTGCTTTGTGCAAGTTCGTCCACACTATAATATTATTTTAATTTATTATATGCTTATTACAAGCAAAAAATTAAGTTAAACACATTCGCATACGCGCGAGTTTTTCTATACTTTTTAAAAACAGCGCCATCTGTTGGACGTAAAAGGAAACCCCACATAATCTGAGATCTCACCAGCGAACTCTGTTATACAAAATATACAGGGTCATCCACATAAGGTGTGCAAAAAACTAGAGCGTGTAGGTTGAGTCAAGACAAGAAAAAAATCGTATAGGAGGGGGGTCTATTCTCCCCCATTTAACCGGGAGGGGCAATTTTCAAAAAAAAATTGATTTAAAACAGAAAACAAATTATTAAAAAAACAACGGTTACATTCACAATGCCATGATATACCTTTTTGTAAAGCCAGAAATCCTTTATTTTGTTTTCAAACAAAGTTGTGTTAAGGAATAGTTTTTGAAAAATTAATTTTCAAACTTAAAATTTTGGAAAAAAAAAATTATAAAACAAATTTCTAACTCATTTTTGTTTTTGATTTTTACTTTCTTTAAGTTCTAATTTTGTTTTCAAATTTCAAAGTTCTTATTAGTGTTTAGTCAAAAACAAATAAAAAAACAAATGCGCAAATGTCTTCTATACTTTCTGAGAAAATTGAAAATAACTAAATCTACTTTACTACTTACGTATTAGTAGAAATAGGATCTTTAGAGCAACTTAAGCAATGGATTGGAGTCAAATTAAGGGAATTTTATTTCTGTTATTTTCAATTTTCTCAAGAACTAGAAGAGATTTTAACATCTAATTCTTAGTTTTTGACTTATAATTAATAAGAGCGTTGAATATTAAAAACAAAAACACAACTTAACAACGTAGGTAAAATTTTGAACAAAATTAGTTTGAACAAATTTTTTTTAATTTTTTTTTTTTCCAAAATTTTGAGTTTAAAAATTAATTTTTCAAAAACTATTCCTTAAAACAACTTTGTTTGAAAAAAAAAAATAAAAGAAACAATTTCTGGCTTTACAATAAAGTAAAGCATGGCAGTGTGAGTGAGATGAGATATGTACCGCAATTAAAGCACTTAAGACCAACAAAGCGGTAGGACTCGATGGCATTCCCGCAGAGCTTTTACAAGCGGCGCCAACGAAATCGAGCGAACTCCTGCAACCACTCATACAGGCGGCCTGGGTCGCCGAAGGTTTCCCCGACGAGTGGAAAAAGGGAATGATCGTCAAGCTCCCAAAAAAAGGAGACCTAACAAAGTGCGAAAACTGGAGGGGGATTTGCGTTTTGCCTACTGTTGCCAAAATAGTAGCAAAGATTGTCCTGGAACGCATAAAAGAACATCTTGAAGCGACACTCGATGCCGAACAAGCAGGATTCCGTGCTGGATCCTTATGTATTGATCATATCAACACCTTGAGGATCATAATTGAGCAGTGCGCTGAATATCGGTCACCACTTCACCTGCTGTTCATCGATTTTGAGAAGGCTTTCGACAGCGTTAACAGACAACTTATCTGGTGTGCTTTACGCAGGAGGGGTATCCCAGATAAATTAATTGCTATTATTAAAGCAACTTGTGAAGGTTCCAAATGTCACGTTCTGCACGAAGGTAGGTTGTCAGAAGAGTTTGAAGTTCAAAGCGGAGTCAGACAGGGCTGCATACTGTCGCCAATATTGTTTTTGTTGGTGATAAGCGATGTCCTACGCGCAGCCTTGACAGGAAACGGAGGAATTCGATGGACTCTGACATCCTACCTAAAGCATCTTGATTATGCGGACGACGTATGTTTGCTCTCTCATAGGATCATGGATCTCCATCAAATGGCAACAAGGGTGGAGAGAGAAGCAAAAATCGTGGGGCTAAACATCAACATCGGCAAAACAAAAACGATGAGCCTCGGAACCCAGGCATCCTCTCTTATAAATATCTCCCAGCAGCCGGTAAAGAAGGTTCAGAACTTCCAATATCTTGGAAGTATCATCTCTACCGAAGGCGGTACCGAACAAGACATCAGCAGCCGTATCGGGAAACCAAAGGCTGCTTTCGGTATGTTAAAAAATATATGGAGGAATAACTCTCTCAGTTTGAGGACCAAGCTACGACTGTTCCGCTCCAATGTAGAATCCGTACTGCTTTATGGATGCAGCACCTGGAAGGTTACAGCAGCTGTCACTAAGAAGCTGCAAACGTTCGTTAATAGATGTCTACGAAACATACTTAGGATTTTCTGGCCCAATCGTATTTCCAACGAAGAGCTCCTTAGGAGAACGGACCAGGAACCTATCGACTCTATTATACGACGTCGAAAGTGGCAGTGGATTGGACATACGCTTCGAAAAGGCAACGACTGTATTGCAACGCAAGCAATGCAGTGGAATCCGCTCACACAAGAAGGACGAAGAGCTGGGCGGCCGAGAAGCACATGGCGTAGAACAGTCGAGGAGGAATCAGCGCAACTAGGCAAGAGTTGGAGGGAGCTGAAACACATCTCTGGAAACCGCACACGATGGCGCGTAGGCGTAGTCGAGGCCCTATGCCCCACTAGGGGTCCCCCACGGACTTAACAGGTCTAAGGACCTAAGTAAGTAAGTCAGTATGGCAGTGTGAGTACAACCGTTGTTTTTTTATAATTTTTTTTTCTGTTTTAAGTCAATTTTTTGAAAATTTTCCCTCCTGGCTAAACTGAGGTGAATAGACCCTTCATCCTGCATGATTTTTTCTTGTCTCAACGCAACATAAATTTTTTTTTATCACACCTTATGTGAATCATCATGTACAATACAATTTTTTCAATCGAAGAAATATACTAATATATCTAAGCAATTTTGGCCTTAAAATATTTAAAATAAATTTCATATGAATTTTATTTGTGATTTACATCCGGACACGTGTCCCCTTTTGACCGCAGCATAATAAATTTCGGAAATGGTTGAAATGGAAATAGTCCCTTTAACAAATAAGCAGCAAAACTATATAAAGCACTCTCCCCAGATCGTAATGGATGAACATTTTTGGAGGCTATAACTTCCTTCCCTGTAAAGTAAAACATTTCTGCCATATTTTGTAACATTACTTTAATTACTATGAGTGTGAATAAAGTTTCAATATTCAACTATGTCCTGCCGAGTGTCCTTTCCTGTCCATGTACATTTGTACATGCCTGCTTCAAATTTCATGGTCGACATACGGATAGGTATATATTTGTGTGTTGAGTTTGTATATATATGGATGTGTGTAATTGTGGTTAGAATTTCCAACTGAATGTGCCAAAATCAGTTAATTGGAGCCTGAATTAATTATGTGTAAAACATGTTTCTCCCATGTGACAACCATATGCCGCATTTAACTATGCAGAGTGGAGTGTGTCGTGTGTGTCTGCCCTCAAAATAGTTTACAGTCCTTGGGGCACTAAAACAGAAATGAAAATTTGTTGGCAGTACAGAGTGTTGCTTCCCTCGTTCCCTTGGTTTTCATACATATATCACCCGTCGTCGCACCACTACTGCCGCCACCATCGCCATCGGCCGGCTGGCGCGGCTGGCATTCAAGCTTCCGGTCAACGCAGAAGCTATTTGCGACTTCATTCCATAGATCCGTTCTGGAGCAGTGCTGAAGGATTATAATGTGCAACATTGCATTTATATAAATGTAGTATAGCCATGATGGTCGTCCTTGACAAGGGACCTCTCGTGTCCGGTCGGTGGTTAAGTATAGTGGGACGTCCAAAAAAAAGTTTGAATTATTGTATGCACTCAGGCCACTCTGAGGTGTTAGATAACGTGATGGAAAATTCACCACCGTATCGTGTCAGGACACAAGCACCAACAGTCTCATATTGAGTGTCTTATATTGTGTGTTGACTCTTTTCGAGAGTGATTATGATCGTTAAAGTTTTTAAAAATGGACACAATTATAATTGTTGTAAAGTTTTCTTAAAACCATTTGAAAAAGGACTATGCTTATTGCTTATATACAAATTACAATGAGTTATTATTAGAACCAATGGAAAAATTATAAAAGATAAATAATAATTTGAAAACAAAGATTATTTTTTCTTTGCAATTCTAGTAGCCACATATTTTCAGATCTCGGATCAGATTTGAAGGCAAAGTAACTTAGGAACTACGCGCTGAAAATAGTGTTTTTTTTTTTTAATTTTTAAAATCGGATCAGATTTGAAGGCACTGAAATTTAGAAGCTATGAGTTTAAAATTGTATTTTTTTTTTAAATTCACGAATATAATGTAATAAACATTGATTTGTATATGATGCTCTGTTATTTTACCTAACTTTAGAGACTTTAATCTTGATGATCCGATTAATACAACTCAAGATATAAGCTTTTTAAGCGAACCTTATTGGATTTTTGAAGACTTTTTTGTTGATTTGTTTGGTAGGAATGGATAAACTCTCCAAATAAAATCCGATAAGTTTCGGTTCAAAAGCTAATATATATCTGAAATTCTATTAATCTCATCGCTTTTTTCTTTATATTGTTTGTGCTTCGGTTGGGGTATGTAATACCAACAGCAACGAATAAAATCTTTTCAGACAAACTTCTACTTTACTTCAAGCCCATCCTCAAGCTATCCTCAACTATAATAAAGAGTCAAGGTGTAACATAGCTACAATTTTGTTTCTTCTACATATAAGAAAAACAAGAAACTTTAAACAAATTTACAAACTTATGATAGAATAAACAAAAGGCCAATACTGACACCTTTTAATTGGCCCACAGCATCGTATCTTGCCTTCAATCACTCCACTCTCCACTCTCCACTTGACTGACAGTCTCATTGCTTTATTTTTGTGAATTTTTTTTTCTTCTTCTTCTTCAAACCGCAAGTGACTGACACTAACAGTGGCATGATAATGATAATAGTAGCAACAACATGCACAACTCCTTTTCCAGCTTATACCAACAACACTATACCATGAACATTATGTCGCCTTCATCGTCAAGGAAATTGAATCACTCAAATTCAAAGGGCGAAAACAAAGGATTTGCTTTCGCCGTTTCCTGGGTGACTGACGAATACGCCAAAGTGTCCTGGCATCATTAATCTTGATTCACTGGAGAGGTTTTCGTGTCTTTTATTATTTTGTTTTCCATTTTATTTTTTTGTTTCCCCCCAGTTAGTATTGTTTCAATGTTTGAAGATTAAAAAAAACTGAGTTTGGTTCAAAAAATCTGTCTAATGATGGCAAAGATAGATGTTGCATCTGAAAGATATAAGAAAACCAAACAAAACAAAAAAAGTTCAATGCAGTGTTTGAAAAGCTTTGGCGTGTCTGGAACAATAGGATTTTTGAAAAATAATACAGGAACATACATTTTTCAAAGACCTGGAAGTTTTTCTGTTTTGTTTTTTATTTTTTTTATTTATTTTGTTACATGTACTTAATAGGGCAAGTATTTTGTTCCAAAAATAGAAAAAGTTAAGCAATATACCCACTGCTTATTTGACGCTGCCCGATAGTAAAGGCGTAAATGACTTCATGCGAAGAGTCCTGTTTTGCATTCGTAAATTTTAATAGTAGTGAAAATTTATTTTCTCATATTCAATTCTCACCAAGTTTATTTCCAAGTGTATTGTAAATAGGAGTTTATAATTCCCTAATTAAGGTTTAATTTCTGCAGCACCCTCTAATTATCAACCAGATTGTACTGAAGTCCGAGAGTCTTAAAATAAAAGAATACACTTGCATGTGAATAATTCGAAAACCAAAACGCAAAGAATGTTTTGGTTTTCACTCTTAGAAAGGGCTTGAAAATATAACAAACAATTTTGAAAACCGCAACTGATTTCGAGGCTCGATTGCGGAATTATCACTATGAAAATACTTTTGTGTAAAATCATAAAATCACTTTGGATCAAAATATATCGAGAACAAGATCTTCCACACGCTTTTGGTTTAAGATTTTGATGTATAGCTAAGATGGGCTTCGGAAACAATTTTTAAAAAGTTGAAAAAATTTATTTATTTTTTTCTCTAACCCGCATAATTTTTTTCAAAATTCTGGCTAGTTCAAAATTCTTTTTACAAAATTCTGCAAATCTGTTTACATTATATTATGAATAAAAAAATGGATCGTGGTTTGTTCGGATGCTTAAAAATTGAAAACGACCAGGACCATATTGGTAACTTCCTTCTGCGGGTTTGTTCGTAATTGCTACGTAAATATTTAGGAAAAAAAGTGGTCGGATTCTTAACAAGTGCGCTGTAGACGCACATTTCGTTTTTCAGAAAAAAAAATTGAACGATTTAAGAAATTATTTTTTTTAAACCAGTATTTCTACGGCTTTAGGCTTATTTTTTTAAAAAGTTTTGTAATTTGTAGGGTGAAATGGCGTAAAAATAAACAAAATTGGCCGATTTAAGAAATTCTTTTGTTTTTTTGAAAGGTAATTTTTAGTGGATGGCTTGAGGGTTATTCTTTTCAAAAATTTGGTACTTATAGGGTGAAATGGGGTAAAAATAAAAATGTGTGTTCGATTTCGAAAATTCTTTTTCTATACCTACCTATCAAAGGTTTTTCAGGCGATGGCTCTAGGAATTTTTCTTTTCAAAGAATTCATATTTATAAGGTGAAGTGGGGTAAAAATAAGAAGGATATTCGGTTTTAAAAATCCTGTTTGTGTTGAAAAAGTTATTTTTAATAATTTTATAGAGAAATGGGATAGAGGCAAAAAATGTTTTTTTTTAATAATGGACATTCTTACTCAGCCTTATTGTGAGTTTCACCCGAACAACATTCCACCCGCAAAATTTTAAATTTCACTTTCCGCCTATTGTGAGCTTCCCCCCAAATGTCTTGATACAAAAATTCTCCTTATTGTTAATATTCATTTCGGGCGGAAATTTATTGACATTTCAATTTTTTTTGTAGGCGAACAAAATTTCGTTTGGGAGAAACTCACAATAGCTTTGAAAATTCCGGGCGAATACAAAATTTTAAGATGAAATATTTTTGTCGGGTAAAATTTAAAATAAGACTGCGACTGTGTTTGAAAAGTAAAAAAGTTGGCCTAAGATGATCATATTTTTGAAAATGTCGCCTTTTATAAATGTGAAGTGGGTTAGAAGCCAGAAAGTACAAAATTACAAAAAGTATCTTAAATATATATCTATATTTCTACCCGTGCGAAGCCGGGTGGGGCAGCTAGTAATAAATATTATTTGCGGAATTTTTACATTCTCACGTAAGGAGACATTTTTTTGTATTCTATTTTGTTTTGGTTTTAAGACTGCTTACCTACTTACTTTTCTAAGAAAATCGTTCTGTTAGTAGGTAAATTTTTAAAAAATTTAAAAAGCGTGCGCGTTTTTAAGCAAATAAGAAGAATCTTAAAAACAGATCTCAGCCACATTGGTAACCTTGAAAGAATAGCTATACAAATTATAACTCTCTCTAACTTAGTTTAGTTTTATATTCTGTTGAACTAGTTTTTTTTGTGAATTTTACTTAAAATTCATATTTTGTTCAGAAAGTAAGAAAAAAAGTTACTTATACAAAATTTTATTTTAAGAAATATTTATTTCCAGAATTTTGAAAAGCAGAATTTTGTTCAGCAGAATAAAAAAAGCAAAATTTTTGAGTGAGCAGGAAGAATTTTGTAAAGCTGAATTTTGAAAGCAGAAATAAGTCAACATTTTTACATTTCTATTCGCGGAACTGAAATTCGCAACCTCTTGGTTTCAGAAAAAAAAAAACTTCAGAATTAGTCTTAATCAATTTGTTCTTGGTCTGTTCCATTCGCGTCCGAGCCAGAATCGAAGTGTTCTTTTTTAACACCTTTTACCAATCACCAGAAATAAACCAAATGTCAATTTTTGCAAATGATGGCAAATGTCAATTCTATTTTGACATTTGTGAAGTAAAAGATACACACAAAAATTAAGACATCAAATAAACATAATCCAAAATCCGAACCAACTTTTATCATTTACAAAAATATAGCCAAAGAACATCGGGTGACAACTTTTGCGCCACCTTGTAGTTGTAAGCGTAAGAACTGTAAGAACTTGATGAGCTCTGCCAGTTGGTATTCACGTCATCTGTCCATATATACCCATATGAAATACACACACCCGCTTCTTCTTATCATACTATCTTCTTTCTACGGTTCATCTACTTGAGACTCGGTAGACCAATAAGCTTTAATATCTTGTATAACTATCAAAAACTTTTTATGCCTCAATATTTACTATACGTATAAATTATTTAAATAAAAATTCAACAGCTAAGTATCAGCTAATGACCCACAAATCAAATGCAAATCCATATTATTATGTAGGCCAATGTATTCAACTGACAGAGTGCAAAACTCTCATCTTATTTAGAACGGATTTTCCCCTCAAAAGGACATTCACGCCAAAAAAAAATTCAAGGATACCTTTTATTTTATTTTCCCCTATTTTCACCGATTTGAGAAAATTCACCACACTTATTTCGAATTTCCTTATAAAATGGATAGGGAGAAAATGTTCCCATTTAAAAAGAGAAAATTTCCCCACATAAGGATAATATGAATATCCTTTAAACAAAAAATCCCTCATCTATAGGAATTGAGCTTGGACTTGGGCTAGGTAAGTTATGTCTTTTCGTTTGACAATTCTTGAGGAATTTCTAAGCACACATGCGCTGCTTTTTCTTTTAATCCACATCAACTCGAAATCTCACCTAATTCTCACAAGGATAACATAGAAAACAAAAATTTAGAAGCAAAAAAAAAATCACATAACAGAACATCAAAAACACTGACATCATGTCCTTGGTTAAGAACTGAAGCGATTACATCGAGGAGGCAGCAGCAACAGTATAGTAGCATTATTAGGACGCATCCTGCCTACCAGGGATGTAGAGTTATTCAACTTTCATTTGCATTATAATTGTTCACGGCGCGCATATACACATCAGGTTCTCCTTATCCAGGGCCAGCATCAGTGGGAACATCATCATCATCATCATCGTAGATCTTAACTCTAACACATATACATATATACATCACTCCACCATGAGTTAGTATCTCTATCTACATTATGTTGAGGAAACTGAGTGTATCTATGCCTTTGGGTCTTTATCATATAAAACTACGGAATGCAGCGCATTAAAATGGCACACGACTACGAAAAGTGGCTCTTATGTTTTGAGATGCATTGTCATATAAATTTCATCCCAAATGATGCTGAAGCAGCATCTTCTGTGAACCCTGGGACCTGGAAAGTAGTACATAGTCGGTTAGGGTCATCAGGTTTGTTTTTATTATTATCATTTTTTCTTTTTTTAATAAATAAAATAAGTTTAAAATCCGCTTATGGGGGATGTGGAAAAAGACGTTAAATGATAAACGAGCAGCAACAAGCCGCAGTTGCAGTTCCGGTGGTTGGGCGGTTTGGTGCGGTGCGGTGCTGGTGACAATAAGCTGACATGCAAGATGACAAGGACTACAAGAATAATGACGAAAACGGCTACGAAGAGGGTGACTGCAAACGAAATAAGATGTAATTTCTTAAGAATAATTTATGTGCTTGCTTGCGTGTGTGTGTGTGTGTATAGTGTGAGTGTATGTGTGTATGTGTGTATGTGTGCATGTGTGTGTGTGCGTTTAAGGATTTTGACTTACATACATAAATTATTGTCAAATCAAGAGGCTGTGATGGGGTTGGGCGATCGTCTAGTACTTAGCTATGGAGGTGTATATAGATATGAAATCATTCACATGCTGTGATGTGCGCTAAAAATCATTAAAACTGACGTGGGATGAGATGTTACTTGATGAGGTTCCTTGTATGACATTAATTGAAATTAACTTCCTTAACACGGGCGCTACTACATTATTTTCCTCACTATAAATCTTTAATATTATTGACATTATATAAGTATATTAAAGGTAGGTATATGGAAGATGTATTTTATGTGCTTGTAAAAACATACACACTATTACAATAATTAAAAACTGTAATTTACAAAATATGCACGACTGGATAGCACGAACTTGCTCTTCTAGTTTAAAACAATGTCTAGTTTTGGTATAAATGCCAAACTCGTCCAATGACGATGGAGAATGCACGCTGCTCCATCGAGGTCATCAAAGACTTCACCGACACCTTTGATGTCAAAAATGGATTCAGGCAAGGCGACTTGAACATCGTTTTTGAAAAAGTAGTGTAAAAGTCCATCTAATTACTCCTATTCGCGGACAATATTGACGTTATTGGAAGAACAAAGCGAGATGTCAGTATCGCGTTTGTGAGTATTGAAGTAAAGAAGCGAAGAAAATGGGTTTAGCAGTCAATGAGGGCACGACCAAGTACAGATATGCTGTCATCAAAAGAAGACACCCAACACCAACGTCTTGGACAGAACATTACGATAGACAGCTATAACTTTGAGGTAGATAGAGACTTTGTCTATTGAGGCTCCGCTATCAACACAGACATCGATAGGTATACCAGCGCTGAGATCAAACGAAGAACAACTCTTGTCAATCGCTGCTTCTTCGAGGTTAAAAAGCAATTGAGTAGCAAAGCCCTCTCTCGAACAACTTAAATGTCCCTGAATAAGACGCTGGATCATCCCGGTCCTGCTATATGGTGCAGAGGCATGGACCTTATCGAAGGTAGATGAGAACCTTAATAGGCGTTTTGGGAGGAAGATTCTACAGGGGGTTTTTAATATCGTCTGCATAAGCGGGGAGTGTAGCAAATGGTATATAACAACGAACTGTATGGGCTGTGCTGCGACACTAAGGTAGTTGTTGGCTAAGGTATTTGGGGACCAAAGTTCCAGCCCGAAAAGTCTTTGAATCCAACACTGAAGAACGGCGCAGTAGAAGAAGACCGTGACTCAGGTGGCACAGGGAAGTGCGGAAGAGGACCTCTAACAACTTGGTGTGCGAAATTGGAGAGGGAGACGGCTATATAGCTAGGGACCGAGGTGGCTGGAAGAAGTTTGTTGGTTGAGACCCTGGTCCTCTCTGAACCATAACACAAAAATTCGAATTTCATCTCTAGGGAGTCACATAAAAATGCTCTGTACAAAGTTTGAAGCAACTCGGTGTACCCGTTAAGGGTCTTGCTCAAATAACAGTGGGCGGACAAACACACTGTCTGACGGACGATATGACGAAACCCGCTTTTTAAACGAAACCAATACTTACCCTATAGAGCAAGTAACAATTGGTACGCCAATTTTAAACATAAACCAATTTGCACATTACAAATTTAATTAAAAAAAAAAAACTCGAACCCATTTCTAAAATATTGAATTTTCAAAAAATAATTTTGAAATATTTTTTTAAAAGTCTAAAAAATATTGAACACGCCAAAAAAAATAGTTTTTTTTTCAAAAGTTTTGAGTTTGAAAATTAATGTTTCTAAAACTATTGATAAAAACAATTTTATTTAAAAACTGAATCATAGAATATATTTCTTGCTATTAAATAAACGTACAACATGACATTGTAAGTGTTACCGTTGTTTTCAAAATTTGTTTTCTATTACAAACCGATTTTCTTAGAAAATTTCCCCTCCCTCCTAAGCAGGCGGAAATAGACCTTCCATTATTATTTTCTTGCCACGAACCAACCTGCATGTCCTAGCTGTATGTCACATCTTATGCAAAACACCCTGTATGGCAAAGAGCAACCAACATCGGGTAAGTGTTTTTGGACCTTTTTTACCGCGGTTTTCAAGCCAGAAATGGATACCGAAAATCGAATTGCGCCTTCACACTTCTCTGGTAGGTATTTGTTGCCTTTCTTTAATTTATTTGGCCTAAGCCTTGTTGGTTATTGAAATATATATAAACGGTCGCTTGAACATAATAAGAAACACATTTTCGTACATATTATGATGAAGCTGAAGCTTACCAGAATTAGGGCATAATAAATACATATATACCTAACACCAAACTCTAGTCTTTCTCATCAATCTAAAGAAAAAACTTATTTGTTTTTTGATCTCCTATTAAGCTTCAGTGTAATAGCTGCCAAACATTTTTATGAGTCCTCATTTCATGAAAACAGTCATCGAGTCAATAAAAGACAATAAAGTAGGTACACAATCCCAATATCAACAAACACCTATTTATTTCCAAGTGACGAATTTTGTGTTTTTTTTTTTTGTTACTTTTACTTTCCATTGTTAGTTGGGACAAATGAAATTCCTTCATTTGCACTTCGTCCCAAATAGCACAGTCCATTCATTTATTATTACTTATACTATCTCCTGGTGCCTTATCATGATGGAAAAACATAGTTCCTTCAACTCTCAAACAACAAAACAATAGAAATATAATACAAGAGTACTAGTTTTTGGAATTTTGAAAGCCTGTGAATTTGGCAGTGCTTGATGTTGGTGTATAGCTATTCTTCTTCTCTTTTTTTTATGTACTATGTTTCTACAACAAAAAGGAGAAATGTCAAAATTTTACAAAAGATTTGTACAATGATGTGCTTGATGTCAAGCGTTTTGTGTTTGCTCTCGCCATCCTCAATCCTCACTTATTAGATGAAGTAGCAGAGTGCCACTTACACAGATGAACTGAACAAGAAACGGTACATCACACCAAAAACTAAACGGTAGCAAACCCAAACCAAAACCAAAACCAAACCCAAGTTGATAACGTTGACAGAAATAACAATGGCACATCGGAAACAGAGAATTGCTGAGTGAAAAGCTTTGAAATTGGCTTCTTGAAGTAATGGTGTAGTCCGGGAATTAGCGTTTTAAATGAAAAAATCAAAAACAAAAACACAATAAATCATATTAATTTGGTATGACTTACCTTTATTCTTCAATTGGCGTTTTTCTTTTTTGGCTCTGAGCAAAGCTCTGAGCAGATTCTGAGCGATCAGAGCAAAGCTCTTAGCAGATTATGATCAGAGTCCTCAGATTTAATTATGAAATACAATTGAGTACCGAACTGTCATTTCATAGGGAATCCATTTTTAATCATTTCTAATTTTTAATTATGTGTGAAGTTGGCTTCGCTCAGCGTTTCGCTCGATTTCCTCTGTCATTTTATTCGGAGCTAATTGAACAAGCTCTGAGTAAAAAAGAAACACACATTTTATGCTCTGATAAGTCTGAGCTAAGGAAAAAACCATAGATTTTTTTTGACAGTTCCGTGATCTGCACTGAGTTAAAAAAGAAAAACGAAAACGCTTGTCAATTGTTATCAATACGATATTTGACGTTTATCAAAAATAGCGATGAATTGGCATTTTCATTATCAAACATCAATTTTGTTGATAAACTCTGAATGGTATCCCTCGCGTCGGCATTGTTAAGATGTATATTCTGAATAGTTTGCATTGGTGTTATACAGGGTCTTTCATTAAGCGCTTCCAATCTCTAAATTTAAATTTTGTGTAAGATATCATCGAAATTTTGTATTCGTTCGAAAGGCCTATTGATAGCATTATGTATGGAATATAACAAGGGTATTCATGCAACGTTGGAAACTTTCCGACGTTGTAAAATCGTTAAGTTTCCGACGCACGTTTCATGAATGCCCCTCAAAAAATTCTGCGTAAATGATGTGGTTAACCAATCAGCTGATTCAGCCAATGTCATAATCCCATTGAAAAAAAATTGTGTGAGTGCCGGGACTCACGGTTAGTATGTGTAAACATCAACGTGCGTGGATCCAAAACGGACTTATTTTTGCTTGAAGGGGATCTTAAGATTTTGTTCCCTGAACGCACCCATCCTAGTATGCAGATCGTAACGTTGCACACCGTAACGTTGTACGACGTAACGTTGACCACGAACGTTCACTTTTTTTTTTACTCTACCGCCAGCATAGATGTTTACACATAAAAAAGTTTACCACGTCTACCATTTTCGTTTACGACGTTTACAACACAAATTCTTGTCGGAAAGTTTACGACTTGTTGGAAAGGATTTTCCATACAAATTTTGACAGTTCGCTTACGACATCGTAAACTTTCCGACGTTTACGATGTTTACGATGTTTTTCCGACGTTGCATGAATACCCTTAACATCGATCAAATGTCCGCCGCGGCTTCACATGGTGGCATATGCATCCGTAATGCCCAATTTTCCATGACTCTGGCGCATAAATCAGCCTGAATTAGACCGATTGCATGGGTTATGTTGGTATTGAGGGACGCTGTGATTTGAATGGCTTATTCGCATAGACCTCCGACTAAAAAAAACAGCGGCGATGTTTTCGGTAGATCTTGCGATTGGTCAACGTACGAGTGATGGTTGATCGTTTACTGAACCAGTGGACTAAAAGGTCGATTATGGCGACCGTAAAATGGGGAAAGTGCTCGGAACATTGCCTGAACAGAACACACATTTTGATAAAACAATTTTATCATTTTGACGTTTCGTTGAACGCTATGATTGTCTATGGTGATTTGGAAAAACAGACTGAATAAATGACAGCCAATTGACAGATCCAGCTTTAACAATATGGCCGCTATCAACTGTCAAAGTGCGGAAGTCCCTGTTGGAAGACCTTTTAGTCTTCAAACCAGATATTTTGTATCAACATAACAATCAATTGCAAATTCTGAGTTGAAAGGCGATTCCTACGTTGTTTTTAATTCTATCGAAAGTGTAAAATGAAAATTGCGAGGTTTTAATCAAATCAAACAGGACGATAATGGAGAAGTCCAAAAAAAACTGCACGCACTGACAACGCCGGATCTTTTGACGTGAACGGATGGATATGGATAAGGGTGAGCCAATGAATATCTTGTTTCGAAAGATTGGCATTTGTTTTCATAAGTTTTAGTTTACATTTGTCACAAACAAATTATTTGCAAAATCATAAAAGTGCAAATAAACATTGACAACTACTGATGTCAACGGATCTGCTGCAGAGAAAAGATAAATGTTCAGCTGCTTTCGTCGCTTACGTTATGTGTCGCTTCTCATAAGAACGTTTGTATTTTTACGTCTTATCTAATTTTGGTTAAAAGGATAAAGGGTTTCCAAGGTTTTTTAGAGAAAATTGCTTTATATTAGGGTTGTTCCTTTACTGTCTCCACCAATTTTATTTCTCACATTTTATCCTAAACAATATCATTACATTAATGAATATAAATAACAATCTGCAATATGTATAGCAACGTTATATGTAGGTACTTTGAAACCTCAAGAGCAATTTTGTGCAACCAGTCGTCAATTTTGTTTTTTTTATATCCGTCTTAAAAGTAAGATTTTGTTAGTTGTGCAAAAAATACCTCTCTTTCGGTGGCGATTATGACGTGCTATCTTGACTTAAGTCTCTTTTAGGCAAGTAATTCACTTGGAGGCTAAGATTCCATAAATACATAAGCATCTAGAAGTTCGCACAATTTCATTCGGTGTGGACTTTTACATTCTATTTTGCGAACCTATTTGAAAAACTTTGTCTACTTTGGGGCGCCTGGGTCTGTTCACTATAAAGATCGGCTTTTCCCTTATATCAATCGTGTAAACATCAGTTAGCAGTGACATCAATGAACAAAGGCAGTACAGCAAATTTGTTAATCATTCCCGCAGCCCAATGTAATTTATGCATCAACAAATTGAAAATCGCAGTGCGCAACCCTGCCACTCAGACTATATATACAGAGAGCTATAGTATAAGTATAGAATCTGGCCCTGATTCCATGGTTGAGATTATATTCCTACGTTGATTGATTCGAAAGCATTTTTGCTAGTCATTTTTGGTGAAATCGAATTTAAAATCGATGTCCTTTCATTTGGTTGGGTATAACATCTCTTCATGAACCACTCGTAGATACTTTTCGTCTCGGAATAATTAATCATGTGTAAGTCCTTTCATGTTGGGAGTTAAGTCCCATTGTCATTCTTTGCATTTGCATTCTTCACAGTTACCTAACACCTCAAATACACCAACGATTTTTAATTCAATACTGCGATGCCGTTGATATTAAATTCATATTCAAATTGAATTTGTTGCTACATAAATGGTATAGCAGTGTATGGTTGATGATGATGTTGATGTTTCTTGATGATGATGTTGACGATGACGATGCCAATGATTGTGATTGCTTTATAGGAACAAATCGGTTTTTTTTTGCAGAAGCACATACACTTTGAAACTCTTATTCTATTCAGCCAGCCCATAGTTATTGTCCTTGTGTTATTCTATAAATCAAAGTCTTGAAATGATGATTTGTTAGGCTCTCGATAGTTTGTCATTGTGACATTAACAAATGGGCTTAACAGGCACACAAAAAATATCAAAACAACAAAAAAATAAAAATAAAAATAAAACAGTGGCGCTCATAAGGTTACAAGTACCTACACATTATTATTAATTTTTTTTTGTGGTGTGCTAAATGAATCTAATTGTATCAATAAAGAAATTGTTCTGACATTTATAAATTACTTAGACAATTATTTTGACAGCACTATCTGCTTGAGGGATGAAACAATAATAGCCGACAAATCGACTATAAAGAAACGATTTCTATTTGATATGGAATATCAATTTTTTGTCGAAGTTTGGCCAAGGTAAGATCTAAAAAAAGAAAATTGTTTATTGTTTGTGATGAATTATAGGTTAAGATTAACACACAACAAAGAAGAATTTCGCGGTGAACTTTCTGCTTCAAAACCATTTGATATTCCGTGGAAGTAAATTGAGGATTCTTAAGATATTTCATTATTTTTAATAACAATAGATACAATTTTTTTTTCAGAATTGTTTCAATTTTGAACTTACCACCGAAGGAAGGTGTAATACAAAAACCCAGTTTACAGTGCCATATACACCCTTTATATTGAACATAATTTATAGTCTTATTGTTTTATAAAAAATTAATTAAAATTTTATATAGCTAATTAAAATTGAAAATATATTAAATACAACTTTTAAAGTATATATTGAATAAGTTAAGTATGCACTTCTTCAACAAGTATAGGTACATTGATTCTTAATCAAAAAGAAAAACACTTGAAATTTTTCTAATCAAATCAATTTAATTAAAAAGTTTCTATTGTCATTGTCTATGTTAACCATATATGGAAACATTTTTAAGAGGCTGATTATAATTTGTAGATAAAATTACTCAACTAGTCTCCAACCCCAATTCATATAAAAACAAAAATATAAACTAAAACAAAACTAGTTTCTGAATATTTGTATCAAAATGCGCACAGTTTGTCTAATACTATTACTGTCAGTAGTTGCTATCACTGCTGACCTTGAGTCTGATTTCAAGGATATTTTGCAACCAATTTCCGAAGACCATCATCATCAAGCTCTCAGTAAAGAAATTCTTCGAGAAAAGGCAATTCTTAACAATCCCAAATTCCGAAGTGATCTTCCATTGCCACCGCCGGATTTTAATCTTTTGAACTTTCTACAGGAAATATTACAACTAAATGAAGTCAAGAACATCGTTGAATTCCTAAAACAATGGGGTTTCGATTTGAATACTCTTATTCCACGTCTGGTTAATTTTGTTATGCAAAATCCTTCCACGCTAAACAACGTAGTAAGCCGGTTTAGAGAGATGCCGTATGCTGAACTTTCAAATGTTATTCGAGAGAAAATCACATCAAGCCCGGAATTTGCCAAACTAGCTACAGCCATTAATGATCCCAAGTTAAAGGAGCTGATTTATAGAGCTTTGAACTCTAAAGCTATAGAGGGAAAAATCCAAGGTGTTGAAATGAAGAAATTCTTCTCATCATTACGGCCATTTATTAGTGCATTTGCTTTAGCCTCAAGGCAAAATAACAACAAGAATTTTTAAGTAGCTGAAATTTAAAGATATATGATGAATTTTCAAGAAATAAATAGTTAATAATAAAAATATGTGTTTTTTTCTTGTTGATTAAATAAAATGATGTAAATTGTTATTTTTTTTTTTTGAATTTTTTTTTATGTGATCATGATCCATCTGCAGGTAC
The DNA here is from genome assembly GCA_932273885.2 of Leucozona laternaria. Classification (NCBI taxonomy): domain Eukaryota; kingdom Metazoa; phylum Arthropoda; class Insecta; order Diptera; family Syrphidae; genus Leucozona; species Leucozona laternaria. The sequence continues at coordinate 24,212,749 of OW026368.1, read as the reverse complement.
CTTTTCGTACCTCTGACTGATAGTCGTAAAAACAAAAACCTTTTCACAAGTGTCGACAAAAAGAATTTTTTTCTCATATAAATAGTGCTAACACCGAGTTTCGCCCAATCGCTATTCTTCCATTCATATCTTAGATCCTGGAAAAAATAATCCAGAATAAACTTGCCTGCACAGTTCACAACAGTCTTCTAGCCTCAAAACAATCAGGCTTTTGTCCAGACCACGGCAGTACAACGGCGCTCTTGAATATTGTAGAACGGGCAAGAAAAGCGGTAGATGCCATCAAAGTTTCATTTTTGGTTCTTTAAGATTACTCCAAGGCTTTTGAAACTATAAACCACAACATCTGATGTCAAAACCTATTAAAAATGTACAATTTTTCAACGGATGCAGTGAGAGTTGTTCCTTCTTAACTATCTGGGAGACCCCAAACTGTTGTTCTGGGAAATAAAATTTTGAATTTATTGCCAATGACAAGTGGAGTTCCACAGGGTTCTATTTTAGGTCCATCACTTTTCTCCGTTTACGTGAACGAAGTACCAAAACTTTTATGCCACTACGATTAAAACCTTCTTACTGATGACATTCACCTCATGAAAACTTGCCTTGTTGGCATGATGGTTAAGGATTATATTGATTCAATTAATGAGGACCTCTCATCTATTAGACATTGGTCAGTCAAATGTGGTCTTACTTTAAATCCTCTAAAAAGCAAGTGCCTCGTTATCTCTAAGAGTTCCGTGGATTTGTCTGGTTTTATAGATATTCTTCTTGGTGACTTGAAAATAGAATTTGTGGATACAGCTAACAATCAGCGTATTTGCTTTAACGTTTAACAGAACCTTAAATTAGAGTGACCAGACCATATCAATACAAATACAAATATATTTTCCCCCTAAATGTATTTTTTTAACGTGTCAAGTGGAGCTTCCTATATAGTAGTGTTCTAAAAGAATACAATCTTTTGTGAATGCAGTTTTTAAAAATCATTCATTGAATTACCTTTATTAAATTATTGCATTCATTGACTTCACTTTGAGACTTTGACTTCAAATTATGCAATCACGAATCACCATTCATTTAACATCAAAAAGATTACAATCAGTTTTCTCCCATTTATTTTACAGAATCAGTTGAATGAAATCTTTTGGTAATTCATTCTCGAAAATTTTCATGTAACTGAGTAAAAAGTTTAAAAGGCCCAGAGCACGTTAGAATTATGGAAGGCAAAAACAATGCAAGGAATCCGAAAGAATGCAAAGATGAATGTATTCCCAAAAGATTACATTCAATTTAAAACAGTTGTCGTTAAAATAAAAACGTCTTTGGTAAAATTTAGAGGTATAATCTGCAATAAGTACTACTTAAAATGGAAGAAGTCCCAAAGTTTTGAAACCTGGAGAGCATACTGCCTTTTGCGTAACCAAACAACGTGCATCATACGGTTAGTAAACGAAATTTCTACGCTTCTTAGCTTGACACTCCCTTACCCTCTTAGCAACTCTGTGTGAATCTGCGGGAAATTGGTGCTGGAAAATGGCAGATCTCAAAATGTGAACTTAGTGCAAATGCCACATAAAAGCTCAGTTCACAGTAGCTCAAAACATGAGTTGATTTATGAACACTGATCGTTTTGATTTTGAAGTTGTTTCCGAGAATAAAATCATAAGCGTTTTTCAAACCATTAAGTCTTAAGCTATAGAAGAAGACGGAATTTCTCTTCTATTTATTAAACTTTTAATTCAATGCATAATGAACCTACTTACGTATTTATAAATTCAGTAATCTAAAAAACTCGTACCTATCGAACAATCTGATCATCGACCGATAAGCATCTTACCTTGCTTAGAAAAGATTTTTACAAATCAAATAACAGAGCATCTAACTGCAGTGTTTGCTATCTCCTTATCAATCTGAGTTCACACCAAACCACTATTGTTCTTCTTTAATGGTGATCAAAATAATTTCACAGTTTTATGTTTACTGGACTTCTCTAAGGCCTTCGACATAGTCAACCATGGTTTCCTATGCCAAAATCTTGGGAACTATGCGTTTTTTTTTTCAATTTTGCAGTTTCCCTTGTTAAGAGTTATTTATATAATAGGACTAACCTGGTAATAGTTAAGGATAACTCGTCACGTCCTATCTGCTTGAGCACTGGTGTTCCACAGGGTTCTATATTGGGTCCTATTCTCTTCTGTCGATTTATAAATGATCTATTTTCTGCCTTGTCTCCTTTCTTCACTATGAGGATGATATGATCAGATCTTTCTTGCAGGAAGAATTGGGCTGATTGATGACTGATCTTTAAGCAATCTGCAAACAGGCTGAGGAGAACGGTCTAATACTGAACCCTAAAAAAACCAAAGCTCTGTTGATATCCAAAAACTGAGCACGGTACGGATAATACCTCCCCGCGATAGCGCTAAGTAAGTTAATTTTTCCTTATGTAAAATCTGTGACTAGTCTATGTTGCAAAATAACAAATGACTTATTCAGTGAGGAACACATAAATTCTATTGTGGGACAAATATATAGAACTACAAATAAGAACACTCTGGGTATCAAGTAATTTTAAAACCTACTGAAACGCGAGTTTCATAATCTTAAATAATTAATTATTATTTATTATTCAAACTATTCTGATTTCAGTTTCATTAAAATTTAAAACCAACCAATATATCTACCACGCTCCACCCTGTATTATATCTAATATTTAGTTCTAATCTCTAAGTTTTAATAAATTTTTTTTAAGTGCTTTCATTTATTTCTTGGACTTAATTGCATCACTCTTGAGTGCATAAAGCAAATCGTAATTAAATTGAATCATAACTATTACTTTCGAAATGATTTCTTACTGAGGGTACTTTTTTTTCTTGAAGTGTGTTATTTATAGCAAACATAAAGATACTCGATCTGCACTTATATTTGTTTATTTTGACATTGTTAGTACAAATTAAATGTTTGCATTAGAAAGTTTTTGAATGAAATTAAGTGGTATAGAAAATTTCAATTAATAAAATATACCAGTGGGTCGCATGAACTTGCTTTTATGTGCGTTCACAGTGTGTTCTGAGTGTAAACATATTCATATGATTTTTAAAGAAATATAACATATATGTAGGTATGGTAGCTTATGTTTTATAGCACCAGCCAAATAAAGTTCAGTGTGATGTGTAGGGTGGGCAAAATTTGACCTTCCAATATTAGGCACAAATATCTTTTTTTTATTTATAACGGGTGTTTTTTTTTTTAGAGGTATAGAACTTTAAGTTGGCAACACTATTTTAATTGGCGACCATTTTGTCAGCTGACAAGTGATTTATTTTTAGTTTAGTTTAACATAAATAGACTAACGCCTGGCCAACGCATGCGCAAATTGTGAAAAATGAGCTCGCAACGAGATAGTTGTTGATTCGGAATTTCTCAAGAAATTGTTTTTCAGCGATGAAGCTCATTTTTGGTTGAATGGCTACTTCAATTATCAAAACTGTCGCATTTGAAGTGTAAGTAATCCTCAAGCCATTGTTGAACGCCGTTACATCCAGAAAAACTGACAGTTCTTTAAAAACGATGCCGGCCAGAGGGTTACATTTAATGCAGACCGTTATAGAGCCATGATTAATTAATTTTTCGTACCTGCATTGAATCGCCTTGACGTGGGGAAGCTGTGGTTTCAATAAGACGGCGCAACATGTCACACAGCGCGTTCCACAATTGATTTGTTGAAGGAAGCATTTGGTGATCGCATAATTTCGCGTTTTGGACCTGTGAGTTGGCCTCCAAGATCGTGCGATTTAACACCGCTTGACTATTTTCTGTGGTTATATTTATATGAAGTCACTATTCTACGCCGATAAGCCCGAAACCACTTTTAGGACAACATTCGCCGCTTTATTGCCGATAAACGGCCACAAATGTTGGAAAAAGTCATCGAAAATTGGTCCTCGAAATTAGACTACGTCCGAGCCAGCTGTTGCGGTCATATGCCAAAAATTATATTTAAATTTAAGATTATCTTTTGAATAAAGTAAATTTCATGTCAATTTAAAAAAAATCATCTTTGTTTTATTCCATTTCAAAGTTCTATACCTCTAAAAAAAACACCCTTTAGATGTATGTTTTTTATGTTTTAAACGTAAAAATGGGAAATTGACACGAAGAAAAATTGCCTTGTTATTTTTGGGAAAATGGCCATTCAATAATTTGTACAAATTTACACATTTTATGGCGCTCAAAATGTTCCAACAGCTACGACAATTCGTCCTGTGGTGACGAAATTTGAGCGATATGGGAACGTTAGAGAATATGAGAAGAACGGGCAGACCTAGCAATAGACGCTCGGCCAAAAACATCCATTGGGTATACGCCGGCCGGCCGTGGCATGATTTTGAAGAAAGATATGCACCTTTAATCTATCTAAATTCAAGTTGGTGCAATAGCTCAATCCTGGTGATCCAGAGTATTGTTTAAAGTGTCAATATTTACATAGGAAGGTCTATATTATTATATAATTGCACCAAAACGAAAAATATAAAATTGTGTTGAACATAAAAATGCATCCTAGCATTCTAGCGACCTAAAAATCACAACTTGAGGTCACCAACTACAACCTTAAAAAAAAAAACACTTTTTGGTCCGGGACGAACCTATGTATGTTTGTTGCACGCGCCACAAATCGAGTTTCAGCTAAAATAAGACCTTTAGCAACCTTAAAATAGCATATTCGTGATTTTCGAAATATTGAGTTTTCAAAAAAAAAAAAGTTTTTTTTAAGCCCAAAAAATTATTTTTCAAAATTTTCGTTAATAATATTGTGAACTTTCTAGAAGATTCTGCATTCAAACTACGATCAAAATCGGTTGAAATTTTGACTGATGCTGGTGTACCAATAATTTTGTATATACAATTTTTTTCCCAAAAGTCTTAAGAAAAGTTAAAATTTTGGTCAGGAGCTTAAAAAGTGGTTTACCAATTAAACACTTTTACACTCATTTGAACAACACTTTCAAAATTTCCAAATCTTGTTCTGAATTTCCTTCCACTTTAAATCTAACGGAAGATTCCACTTGTTTGTTAATTTACAGTTAACTACAATTCATACGAATATCAAAATATTTGTTAAGCGGAATTGTTTGTTTTTTTTTTTAATATTCCAAGTAAACACACTTCAACTTCTGATATTAGTTGAACAATGTTGGAAATGATATCCGAAGTTCTATTTAAAGACGAGAAATGTTTTCAACTACACTCAGTTTTATTATATTTCTCAATAATGAAAGCAACTTGTTTCTGTGTTCTGCTTTTGGCAGCTGTCATTTCGGCTGATCTTCAGTCTGACATCGATGATATTATAAGTCAGTTTCCTCAGGATCAACAAAATTCATCAGAAAAAGATGATAAAGTAGTTGACTCTCAACAACAACAACCCACCAAATCCAATGATTGGCTGAAAGAATTTTTCGAAATTTCCGAAGTTAAAGATTTAGTCAACTTCTTTGAGCGTAGAGGAATCGATGTGCAAGAAATTGTTTCCAATATTGTCAACAAATATGGAATTTCTGATGACTTTCTTACATCCGGTGATGTTATTTCCAATATCAGAAAGACCCTCTCGTCGCCTAAGATTAAAGAAATAATTAAGGAAAAGAAGGAAACTAGTCAAGACTTTCAAAGCCTAATTGACGCTCTGAAAGATCCTGAATTCAAGACCTTTTTCTACAAGGCTTTAAACTCAAAAGCTCCCCTCAACAACAAGGAACAACAAGAACGAGGTTTCTTTAAAAAAATATGGAAGAAAATCCTGGCTAATGGAGTAAGCATTAGCATTCCATTTGCTGGATAATTACTTGTTTGCGGATAAAAAAAATTCTTTTTTTATATGTATTGTTAATAATAAATAACTATTTGAAAATAAAAATTGTTCTCTTGTCATTTTTCTCAATTGCAAGCTTTTTCTTTTAATTAACTTTTATCAATCGGTGATCGTTTAATGGTGTTTATTTGATACCTCTGGCGAAAATTGAGTTGAGTGTCAAATATGAGCACAAGTCACGATAAAAACAGGTTTAGTATTGCTCTGTGGAAAGGATGAACGGAACAAAGTTTTTTGACAGTGGATGTTTACCATTATAATTTATTTGCATCAAAAGAACATCTTCGTGTGGGCCCCGTGGATTGTAAAAAGATCTGATGGGAGGTCTAAAACAGGTTCCCTAAGGCGTGGCTAATAATGTGTATAACAGTTACAAACCCACCAAGAGTAACTCTTTTTGTGTTGTTCTAAAAAAGTACTTTAACTTTAGCCGTTTGGATTTGTCGAAAAATTGAAATTCCCCTTTATTCACATTACGGCCTACAAAACTCAAATATAGGAATGGTTGAGAGAACTACAAACATAAATTCTTAAATCAACATATTGGTTATATCAAAAGGAACAGCGCCGCTTGTGGCTTTCACAGTGGTAGATCAGCAAGTTTAGTGCCTCTGGTGGCGTCAAATCACACAGGTACTACAGCCCTGGAGGAAATGGAGGCTATTGGAATAATAGACCTTCAAACTGGTAGATTGCACTGTTTAATGCCCCTGATGCCGTCAAACATGCAGATACTACGCTCCTGGTGGCATCCGTAAACCAAGCTAAAACAACTGGTAGATCTGCAGAAATCAAAGCAATAAGGACGTTTTAGTCTTCGAACTAAAGACTTCTTACCACGGGTGGGGGCAAATGTAAAATAACAAAATGGCTGGACTTAACTAAATGGCGTCATTGACTTGACGTTGAATTTTCGTACATCGACGTACAGCCACGAACCTAGGTTCTCATGTCTTATTTTCTGAAAGCACAAAGTTTGAAGCCGTAGGTTTGTGGAAAGCACGAAATCCTTTAACTCGATTTGCGGCTGATCTATAAAGCTCTAGCAACCTAAAAATAGCATATTCGTTATCTAAGAGTCGTCACCTTTTCATCGAGGTGCAGTATAGTCCGTAATGAAACTGTCGGTTTGGCTAAGATTTATTTTAATATTCTTTGTTCTTTGTTCATGCGGATTTTGTTTTTTTTTTTTTTTTAAACCAATAGAACTAAAACTCTATCAATTCCATTTAATTTTTATTTACCCCAAGAAATACTAACTTTAAAGGAAATTTTAAATTTCCTAACCTTAATTCCGTTACAACCAGCACACGTAGCCGTCGCATTCAAAGCTCGGTAGAACAAAACCTTGAATTCTGGATCTTTAATAGCTTCTACAAATTTGGCGAAATTGGAATCGGTCTGCCTTTTCTTTTCGATGACAGCTGATACTTCAGGCAAGGCAGACGTTTTAAGAAGGATATCAAGAACATCTTCAATAGATGATGTTTGGGCAAAAGCTTGATATTGATTTAAGCTATTCAGAAGGTTTATGAATATTTTGTCAGCTTGAATCCCACGTTTTTCAAAATATTGAATTAGGTTCTTAACAGCTGGGACTTTGAATAACTCTTGCAACATTCCATTGTTAAGTTCTTTTAGTTGAGATTGTTGATGGGTGGCAGTGTGGAAACTTGATGCAACAGGTCGAAAGACTTCAGGATTTGTTGTTTTTGTATCCCAAGGAAACTGATTGTAAATATCCTTGACATCGTACTGAACGTCTGCAGAGATAACTACTGCTGAGAATAAAAGACCAAGCCAAATTGGAGACATTGTTTAGTTAATATGTTTTAAAAGAAACTGATTTATTGGTAGACTAATTTAGGCTTATATACCTAGCTTAGAAGACAAAAATATAGGTAAAGGGAAATGTAAAGAAAATGTTGAATCTATTTATTTTGATAAGCATTATTTAAACAGAAATAACAATTCAGTTGAAAAACGATAGGTAAAACCTAAGTGAAATATTTGATCTTAAGTAGCTGCCATTCCTTAAGATAAGATATTAAACTTACAAGAAAGTTACTAGTAAATAGAGAAAATCAAATGTTTTTTTCTTTTTAAAATGCACCTTGTCGTGGATATTTTCTAAATATCTAATTGTTGACAATATAAGCTGATTTTTTTTTATCATATTGACTGTCAACACTTAAAGTAGGTAGTTAAAAAAGTTCAGGCTATAGGAAAATAAGAATAGAAAGGGATGCATACTGATGGTTTTTGGAGTTTTGAATACCGAAATTCCAGAAGGAAAAAAAGCGAAGTAAAGTCTTCAAATTCGGTTAAAGAAAAAAAAAAACTTACAACTTTGGCAGTTCGTCAAAAGTGGGGACCAACTGTATCTTTCCCTAGAAGCGTAAGTTAATTTTACCTAGTATTTTCCCTGAGTGTACCTTTATTCTCGGCTTCATTTTTCCTCCCATTGCGATATACTGACATTCCAAACCAAGTTGCATCATTATCTCCTATAAAATTTTTTCCAATCTCCTTTAATGCTCACACTGCGTATTTGAATATTTGAAGAGCAGTTCTTCAGAGCACGCCAAATATAAACAAAAATATTTCTGAAGTCAGCACTATACAGAGCAGGAGTTAAATAAGCAATATTTCGAAAAGGTAAACACTATATGTTTTTTGATCTTAAATGCCGTCGCAAATATCAATTTATTTTAATGATTGCTTAGGTTAATTTCAATAAGAATTTGAGTGGTAAAATTTTTATGAAAAACAATATGCAATTGGGTTTTTGTTTTTAATTACCTTTTTTATAGCCCCCATGATTTGATATCAATTCAAGTGTGTGTCTATGCTATGAGTTGAGATATGAAAATGTATTTTTTTTGCCAAAGAATTTTCTCTTTATTATTTGAGGTTAGTATAATAAACGCAGCTATGGGAGTTTTATTTCTTTTATATCAAAAATTATGACACTGTTAGGATGAGATACGAAAAAGTAATTTGTGTTTCTATAAATTTTTCAAGCGGCACTGATTGTTGAGTTTTATTTTTTTTTTTTTTTTGCCTATGTAAAGTCATTCTTGCAAAAGATAATGTAAAATGAAATATTCAAAACAGTACTTATGCACACAATAAATTTTAATTTAAGATATAAATTTACAGTGAGTATACCTACAGACGATATTAAAAGAAAAAAAAAAAACCTTATCGTAATAATTGTTTGATAAATTATGTTTACATAATTGCTTAATCAATTTTGAATTTGTGAATCAGAAAAAAATTGCATTGCAATTTTTAATAAAAGATATCATAATTTGTTGTTTAGCTTAACCATGTTTTCAATTTTCAGTATATTAAAATGTTTAATGAAAAGGGTTTTATTCAGAAATTTTAAGTCGTTTAATGGAAACTATGTTTTATATAGAAAAAGTTGAATTGAGTTTCAAAATAATAAAAACTTCTTGGGAATTCATCTAAAGGGCCCGCCATCTAACGTTTTTTTTCAACTAGTGCTTATTTCGTGAATGGTAACACTTAGCTCATGTCTGATTTGACAGATAATTAGTTTTATCTTTCCGCTGAACGAATATGATTGTGTATACGCTTCGCTAAGTGGGCCTGCGATCGACTTATCATCTTTTCAGATGAAGCTCATTTTGATCTTGGCGGGTAGTAAACAAGCAAAATTGTCGCATTTGGGGCACAGAAAACCCGCACTCATACATTGAAAAGCCGATACACCCAAAACGAGTCACTGTTTGGTGCGGATTTGGGTCCAGAGGCATAATTGGGCCATTTTTTCGAAAATGAGCAAGGAGTGGCCTTTACAGTCAATGGCGATCATTATCCGGCCATGTTGAACAAATTTTTGTTCACAAAAATTGAAGAGGAGGATATTGGCAACATTTGGTTTCAACAGGACGGCGCTACGTGACACACAGCCGAAGCTACTCTCGATGTTTCGCGCCATTTTCAAAAAAAAAAAAGTTATTTGGCGGACCCTTTAGTTTAAATTATTCGTTTATTTGAGTTTAAAGTAACAAATCCTGAGTCTTTGTTATAAAATACCTTTAATAACAACCGTTCCAAATACTTTGAGAATGAGAGCAGCAAGAAGGGTACTTACACCTATTATTAAAATAAAAGTCACTGTGGCGTATACGTACCTTTTTTCATGTTTGTAAAGGGTGTTTTTTTTTTGGCCGTGTGGTTTTCAATCTGGCAATACTTTTTTCGGAGTTGGTCTTTTTGACAGTTTGCTCAGTTTAGTTTGCCATTTCATTATTAATAGACTTAATTCTGAACAACGTTTGCAAATCCTGCAAATTTATTACCAAATTAATGGTTCCGTTCGCGTGACGCATCGCGTGCTGCGACCAATATACGGTCAACATAATCGCAAAATCGCATAAATTTGAGCAACCATGGATCGGTTATACACCACGTTTACTCCAGTGGATAATGCACATCCTCAGAGACGCCATACATCAGTGCGCACCTAAGATGCTATTGTTGCTGATGTGGAGCAGAGTATCGAAGAAGACCCGAATGAGTCCATCCGCCATTGCGCGCAACATTTGGAGCTGTCGAAAATTGGGCCTCTCGGCTGGAATTTATTCGAGCCAGCCGTGGAGGCCACTTGCCCGAAATCATTTTTAAAACATAATGGTTAACCCTTATCTTTATAATAAAGCTGAATTCTTGGCCATAACATTGAATTATATGCGTTTTATTTCTTCTTGAAACTCAAACGTCTAAAAAAACACCCTTCATATCATCTAGGAGCTCAGGAATTGTTCAAAAAAAAGTTTCAATAACTGATCAGATAGATTTGCTTAGATATTTATTAACACCTCATGGAATTAAAAAACAAGTACACCATTTGAAAGGATAAAGTCCTATTAAGTTTTCTATGAATTTTGAAATTTTTCTTCTAACTCATTATCTTCAAAAAAAAAAATTAAATTTCTAAAACTAACTGACATTTTAATAATGGCCACACATAGAACACGTTTTATTCAAAAACCTTAAATACATATGTATATCAAGTGCACGGATCTAATTTTAAGAACGCTTTAGTTTCAAAGATAAGCACACCTCGAGTATAATTTGTATATTTTGTGTAAATTTTTACTAAAAGGTTTAATACACATTCGTTGAATGCACAATTTAAGGACGATATATCCTTGTGTCTTCTCAAAATAGGTAATGTATTGCAAAATGTAAAATCGGCAACACCAAAGGCAGTAGGTACATATATAAGAGCAATGAAACAACACCAAAAAGGTTACGAAGTAAAATAAAGTAGATAAATCATACATCATATATGTACATACCTATATGAATTTGTATCTAGTACTAAGTTCCTTGTGCATAAAATTTTGTCTAGTTTGTTACCATTGCATTTTGCCTGCTTTGATAGCTGGGCCATGAGCAAAAGGTGTTAAAAAAACTATCAATAAGAACCAAATTTCAATTTGAATTGCAAAACATTCTCTTTGATTCGGCAGTTTCTTTGAAGATTTTTATTTTATTTTCATAAAAACGAATAGCAAAGGATAAGAAAAGAAATATTAAATTGAAGGAAAAAATAAAAGAATTCCACGACAGTATTCAAAGTGTCTGTAAATTGTCAAAAACCTGCAAGCAATTTCAGTAGTTTAACTTTATTCTTATTATTTCTTTGTGTGTGTGTTTTTTTTTTTCTTAGTAGTTGTTACAAAGGTTTCGAAAAGTGTAAGAGTTTTTATTCTTGCATCAGCGAGCAATTCTTTTAGTCTTTGAGTTAGTCGGTCTATCAGACAATGCTATAAATTGTTAAGTTTTTCTTGCATGGTGCGGCGAGGAATTTTTTCTTGAAAAGTAATGCTGAATTGCTTATCGGGCAATTATTTGTAACTTTTGTCTTTAAACAAAGTTTGAAAGGGGTTGGTGTCATAATTTAGAATGTTCCAAAATTGTGTTTCGAAAATTCTGTGATTCAAAAAAAAAATATGTGAGGGGGTCTATTCTCTCCGTTTATTTTGTAAAAAAAAATTCCTAGAAACAAAAAAAAATATTTAAAAACAACGATTACACTTACAATACCATCATGCTAAACCCTTTGTAAAATTATAATTCTCTTTTTTCTTTCCTTTCTCAAACTGTTTGACTTTTTTTTACTGGGGCTGCCTTTAAGAAAAAGTGTATGCAAAGCCAATAAGTAGCATCAGTGATCCAAGGCACTTAAAATGACAGTTTTTAAAACGTGAAGGGGGTCATTTTGAACAAAACCATGGATTTCTTAAAAGTAAAAACTAGTATTCAGACATTTTAAGAATTGAAGTTAAAATTAAGTTTGATCAAAATATTATTTTATTTATTAATTTTTAGCAAAATGGTACAGGAAATTAAAAATATTTTAATAATAAAAATTGGTCTTTTTACTGGCTAGTATTTGAGTGAAAAAATTAAAAAAAAAAAAACGGACGGGGTGATCAAAAAACTGATTAAAAGAAGGTAGTTTCTCAACTTTCAAAAAAAAAACAGCCTTTACTCGAAAACCGTTATAACTCGGTATGGACAAGTTACTAAATTCGAAGAGCACGTTACTAGTCCTAACACCAAATTCAGTTTGACTCAGTCACTATGGTAAGGTTAGGTTTGGTCAGGTTAGGAGGGGTGAAAATCAAAATCATCGCACTCGGATCTAAATGGATCCATTGTGGTCCCCAGGAAATAGTTGAGGTGAAGGAAGAGGATGGGTGGGAAAAAGAGTTAGAGGAGTTTAGGTCTGGGTATGAAAGGCCTCCCTGAACCAACTCGAACATTGAATAAATTTCAGGATTCACTATGGGACACCCTGTATATTTGATATAAAATCTATGTTGATAAGAAGGAAAGTGTGTTTTTCTGCACTGCGGGTCAGAATTCTGGATTTCAAAATTCTGAGAGACAAAATTTCGTTATCTAAAAATTCTATATATCTGAATATCTATGTATCCAAAACTCTGGAAGTTTTTAGTTTTTCAATTGCATCTTCAGCTTATGCCGAAATTTAGTATTTTGAAGAAAAAACACCATTTATAAAATTTTACTTGAATGCTACTTCAATTCAAAACTGTGGATCACGCTACCTACCCTTATACCATCGTGGTCGTAAAACTTGTAGATTTGTATCCACACTGATTTGGCTCTTATTGATCTACGCATTTTTTAATTATTGATGAAGGCAACTGAAAGTACTGAATGCTTCATATTTGCTCTGATGCACATTCACAATATTAATGCGTGCATTCAAAAGTTAAACTCTACCACTAAACGAATAATACAAAATGAGAACCATCAAGATCATTTAAGATAACTATCCTCATAATTTCAATTATACCTATACAATAACACCTTTTTTGCATTTATCTAATTGATCCTTAATACGAGTACATACATAAATATATCCAATTATTTATACATTAGGTATACCGTATACACTAACGTCAACTATAACCCTCCGCAATCAAATAATATTATTCGACCTTCCCTTTGGTTTGTTCACAAAAGATAAAATCTTTTACCAGCTATATATGTATGTATATCGTCGGTTTATTCGAAAGAAAAAAAAGAAATTTTATATCTTGTTAGGGATCCCAGTCAGGCCTATAGATACCAATCTTCACGAGTACCTTACCTTTCTGCAAATAAAAAAAAAAAACCTGTAGGCCCAACAGGAATTCCCTAAGACATTGAGAGAATACTAAAGTACGGTTAAGGGTTTAAAACAAATTTCCTGAATGTTTGAAACTCGGTACCAACCCCAGCTTCTATATTTACTTGGACACCAAGCAAAACCCATAGGATGACAAGTTAGTGGTGTGGTGAGGACTTATCGTCTTTTTTTTTTTTTGAAAAATCAAGGGGGATAACGTTATCATATGAACCTTTGGCTAAGGAGGAGTATACAAAGTAGTACAAGCATCCTCTATCTTACGAGGTCCATGAAAGTTAGAACCAATATATTATTGCCCAAAACAATCACAGCAAAGGAACACGCTCCGGGTTGGTAACAGATGCGGATAGCACTAAGTGGTTTCAATACTACATTGTGAGCAAAAGGTTCGTTTTTTTTTTTATTTTTGTCACCAGAGGCGAGGTAAGTAGGTATAGATTTTCTGGGCTAGTAAATATTTAACGAGGGTCTGGCCAAAAGTTATCTATACTGATACTACTGGTTACCTTTTACACTATACTCACACGAATAGTGCACCGAACAAACACAATAGGTGTGGGTTTGCGTATATACAAACATAATGAAGAAAGAGCATTTTGTGGATTAATTAAAGTTCATAGAAGTTGCGGCGTGGCTTATTAAGAGTAACTTTATCAAGTGTATCATGTGTTTCTGAATCCAAAGTTCCTAAGATGATGGCCGCAGGAAGTTTTCGTAAGAACCACCTGATTTCTTCCAAGATAATAATGTTGCTGCTTGCAGGCTAAGACGATAATATAATGAATTATTGGTAAATGGTTGGTATGGCAACGTTACGGCGCGTCTCAGAAGTTTTCGCCGAAGTCATATTGATTTTCCTTTATTTGGTTTCGTGCCAGAAAAAAATCAAGGTTTGTGTTTAATATTAAAATAAGTATGTAATACGATTATGGAGAAGTTAAGAAAAGTGGTTTTTGACATATCGTCTCTGAAAGTATATGTTCCTTAGCAGACTTGCATAGTACCTACCTACATCGACCTACACCCTGAGAGAATGAATGAAGTTGCTTCTAATTTGTTGTAGAGCATACATTTTTGGTGTTACGTGGGTAAGGGTGAGCGAAAGGAACGAAAAGAACCACTAAACTATTTTAAATAACACTTCGGCCCAGTTTTCAGTGGTGAGCTTAAATAGAGTTAGCTTACTCTAGAAGTAAATTAACCTTTAGTGAACTGAGGAAGCAGTTTTTGGGTGGAGAATGCATACGGAACGACCAACCAAACTCAGTGGATAAATCATCAAAAGCGTCTGTTCAGTTAATCCTGAGTTAACAAACCAAATTTAACTTTAATATCGGACTGAAAAACTGGACATTAGTTGGTGAAAAAATTATAAAGGGTCTTGTTTTTAGACGTGTGGCTAAGGATTTAGCTTTATTATAAAGATAAGGGTTTGCCATTATGTGATTTCGCGCAAGTGGCCGCCGTGGCTGGCTCGAATAAATTCCAGCCGAGGCCCAATTTTCGACCACTTTTTGCAGCGATTGGGGCCGTATGTCAGCAATAACGCGCCGGATATTCTCTTTCAAAGCGTCAATCGTCTCTGGCTTTGCTGCGTAGACAAGCGACTTCACATAACCCCACACAAAATAGTCCAGCGGTGTTAAATCGCACGATCTTGGAGGCCACGCCACAGGCCCACGACGCGAGATAATGCGCTCACCAAAATTTTTTCAATAAATTGATTGTTTCGTTGGCTGTATGGTATGTAGCGCTGTCGTGTTGGAACCAAAAATCGTCCACATCAACATCCTCCAATTTAGGCGCAAAAAAGTCATTTATCATGGCTCTATAGCGTTCCCCATTTGAGTGTAACATTATAGCCGGCTTCATTTTTCTGCCCATAGGGCATACACCAAACAGTGACTTTTTGAGGATGTAACGGCGGCGACTGAACAATGGCTCGTGGATTATGATCACTCCAACTACGACAATTATGCTTCCTAACGAACCCATTCAATCAAAAATGAGCTTCATCGTATATTTTGGACACAGCGCGCGATTCGTCGCGCTAACCGAACCATTATTTTGGTAATAAATTTGCACGATTTGCAACCGTTGTTCAGGAGTAAATCTATTCATTATGAAATGGCGAACAAAACTGAGCATACATCAAGTGACAACTGTCAAAAAGACCAACTTCGAAAAAAGTATTGCTAAATTAAAAAAACCACACGTCTAAAAAAAAACACCTTTTAGCTGACAAGACAGTCAGTTAAAAGGATCTCTCTACCGGATGAAAGAAAGATTCTTCATCGGCAGTCGATAACCCATTGAAGATGAGGAAAGTTGAAATCGCCAACAGTGGTCAGCTGGTTCAAAGATTGATGAGGATGGGGAGAGGTTAGGATTGAACCCATTTTATCGCAGTTTTAGGTTTCGATTACATCCTGGAATTTGTGTTTAATAGAAACCAATACTTGTCCTATAGTCAGTAAAAAGGAGCCCATAGCGGTTTTATCAGTAGCATGATTCAAAAGCACAATCCAATCATGCTGCATCAATGTTGCCAATATTTAAGCAATGAAAAATATAAGTTAATCTGTTGATTGGTCTGAATTGTTGACTAAGAAAAAAAAGTCGAAAAATGTTGGCTTGAGAGGCCCTTAAAGTTGTCTAATTTTGAATTCAAGATATTAATTTCTTGATTAATATTTTCAGGAGAAACCACCATGATAGGTTTTTCCTAACCTTTCTATTACTTCATGCTTTTCAAACTAGAGTTGCAAAGTTTGCAGAAGATTCTTTCAAAAACGGTTTAGTTTTCAAGTTTTAAACTATTAAAATTCTGTTCAAACTTTTAATATACCCCTATTTATAACTCGTAAGAAAAGGGAATTTCCATAAAGATTCAGGGAATTCCACCATACTTCTTAAAATATAACAAGTTTTTTTTTAAACACTTTTTGGGAAAACTATTCCATTTTGAGATATTTTATTACAGTAAATCAATATTAAGTTGTCCACAGGGGCTTAATATTAATCTCAAAAATATTAATCTCAAACAGCAGCTAGTTCCCGGAAAATGTCATTTATTTTGTAATACCGTTTTATAATTTTATAAAATCCAATAATGATATTTTAAATCCGGCTACCCCTACAATCTATGTACACAAAAATTCGTATTATCATTCCTTCGTATGGGCTTAAAATATGGTCTTTATGTACTTTTACCATTATCTATAAGCATCTCCATTGATGTAAGGTTAAGTAGACACAATAACCTTGATGATAACCGTTATGAAAAAATAACCTCATTTAAATTGAAAAACGAGCTGGCACATACATACAAACATATACGTATCTCATCCATAACCCTCCCCATTACTTTTTTTTTATTTTTATTTTCAACCCACGAAAGGGTCTTGAAGATATGAAATCAATATTTTATTAAAGCAACCCAACACTTAACGGTCCCGCAAAATTACTCTCATCATTTTCCACATGTAATGGCAATAGGATTCATCTATTTTTCTCGTTCAATATTATATTTTCGGGGATACAAAAAAAAAAAAAAAAAAAATACGGCAAAGATGCGAACCCTCTTTGAATGACATAATCTTCAATTTAATTCTAGTCAATGTCATTTAACTGAAAATATCCAAATCATTCGGTTGCAATCGTAACCCGATGTTGAAATGGACTCGTTTAGTTTTTCCATCATGATACTATCAAAAATGATATAAAAAAAAAAAATAAACGTCAGGGATATCCATAAAAATGTACTCTCCAACTCGCCATCATCTACAAATAAATAATATCTCTAATGTTCATACCCAATATAGCCCGAGTAATCGAACTGAACACACTCCCTCAAGTCATCCTGCGTGTAACCCTGTAAATGTTGGCTTTCCCATGGTAAGGGCCCAACGCAAAAAGGAAAATTTATAACAACCAGCCGCCACGGAACAGACCGGATTATGTGCGTTTCCGGGAACACGACCATATTGATCTATGGTGATGGTCGGCAAGATAAAATCAGCATCCTTCCATAATTTTAAGTATATACCTACTCGACTCGTATCAACAACCGCATTTACAACCCCAAATTCTCCAAAAAAGGAAAAGGAAAACATATGCAGCATTCATTTCATACATTGGAAGACCCAAAGGACATACGACATACACTATAAACCCGAGCGAAGTGGCATAGAAAATCATTTTGTGTCCTTTTAAGTTAGTTCCACATCACAGAACCGGACAGGACAGAATATACAGGAGACAGGAAGTTCCTAAATATGCAAGTATATATGGGTATATAAACAAGAAGACCTTTACTGTCGTTTCGTCCTTTTTGCATATAATTTTTCAATGAGACCGAAGAGAAACCGACAGACGTGACGTGACGTTATTTCGTGCTCCCATTTCTATTTCTTTCACTTTTGCGATTGTGTATGTATATGTATATGAATATATAAGAAGAATGAAGGTATTCTTTGAAAACAAGGTCCTTTGGATGGCGGGAGAATGAGTGTCTGAGATAAGTGTAATAAAGGACAGTATATCCTTTAGCCTCTTTGGCGGCTTAAAAGTTATATTTTCTGCAAACCAGTTTTTGGGTTTATGACCTCGTTGATGTTTTTGAGGGTCTGAGTATTTGTCTGGATGAATTAATTGAATCGATTTGTATTCAGTTGCGACAAAATTGTTATTTAGCTGGATTTCGGACTAATTTAAAAGTTATTGTTTTTACAGTGGTTTTTATACTTCAGGGAACCAGTTCTTATTCACAAATTTTAAATTTTGTTGTTGTAGTTTAAAAAACCTGTATAGATATTAAACTATTTTAAAGGGAGTTAAGTCTAAGAAAAATATGAAAATAATTCTAGAAAAACTGGGAAAAATCGATAATGCAGCAGTTAAGCAATCTACGATTCGATATAGCCGCATATGACATCAATATGAATTAACTTTATCAATTTTTTGGCGTTTTTCATTGATAAATCTGTCAAGTAACAAGTGACAAATTCAACCGAATGATGGCTACGATGTCAGTCGAATTAACACATCATGATTTTTCGGATCGTTAATAATCACTTTCATGGCGAATTCCTTTCAAAAAAGAAATCGAATTTTTTTTAAACAGAAGCGAATTTTTTCTGTCAATTGAAAGGAATTCGTATTTCGTAAGAGAATCGATTTTTTTTTGGTGTGATTGTGTTGTGTTGTGTTGTGTTACTTTATAGCTGCAATTGACGCAAAACGTCAAGAAATTATTCACAAAACTATTAAGGTTGTTTGTTTTTGTTGTGAGAAAAATGTTTTACCAACAGAATTAAATTAAGAAATAAAAGATATTAGCCAGCTTATACGGTGCCAATTTGTTGGTGCATTTTATTTGTTTGAACTTCTATTTGCACATATATTTTCATATATTTTTTAAAGAAAATTGTTATTGAAAAGTTCTCACTTTCACTGAAAGTTTTTAACACGTCTTTCACTCGCGAAAGCAATTTTTTGTTGTCAAATTTGTGTTTGATAATGAACGCCGCACAATAAATTATTTTTATATGTATCTACATATATATTGACTGAATATATTGTTAAATATTTTATTAAATTATGTAGAATTCGTTGCAACCAAAAAATAAACAACTCATCTTTCAATTTGACGTATTCGAAATGTCAAGTCTTCATAGTGTGTGTGCAAATCAGTGTGAAATCTTGCTAAAAACGCAAGATTTGTTTTGACAGAAAAGAATCGATTTTGTTTGGAAAAAATTCGATTCTGTTTAGAAAAAATTCGATTTCTTTGTTGTAAGGAATTCGCCATCAGTGATATGTGGTGGCTTTATATAGGTCAAATGTCAAAATATAGTTTTTGGGTTTTTGCCCTCTATCTGTGCAGTGACAGTCCTTTTTTTCAGTATCATGTATTCTGTTTTTTTTCTTTATTAAAGAGGACAGAAGGTACTTTGTTCTCCCAATCTTCTCTTTCAAACCATTTTACTATGATTAAAAATACATTTAGTAGACATAAATTCCTTGATTTGAATCATATTGTTTTTACTATTGTGATTTTTTTTTTACCATTCACGATTAAAAATTTTCTTTCAAAGCTGGAGTAGATGATGTCGATTCATTCACTTTTTATTGACTATACTTATATCATATTATGTCAGTGGGATGTAGCGTTTAACGATGTGTAACATTTTGAATGCGTACTTTCGAATAGAGTACATTCTTGGAAGTCTTTTAAAAAAGGTTTTCCAATGTACTGAAGTTTAAAAAAGATGATACTATCGGACCACGGAAGGCCACGGAGGGCGAACCATCCATCATCTACTGAAGACTATTAAGAAGTATTTTGCAAGGCCAAATGTAACGAATATCTTTTACTATGTCAACGGATTAAAATCATCAGAAAAACAAAATTATTTATTTTAGGTTCCAATGATGATAAATTGTTAACGCAACAGTTAATGCGTCGATTTTAATCGGCTTTACCTATCAAAAGACATGACTTGTCAACTATCGGATCGAATTGGAAGTCATTTTGATATTCAACGCGTTGACCATTTGCGTCGAGCGCCTAATTGTAGCTCATAGCTTTATAATAACTATTTTATGTTTTTAAATATCTCAATATGTTAATAATTATTAATAAAACAGACGGCTGGGTCACACAATACAGACAACGCATACGACGGACCCAACGGAAAAAGGAGCTGAGCTTTTAACTTGTCTCTCTCATAAATCCGTTGAATTAATTTGCAGTTTATAGTTTTTACTATAATAATATTTTAATAATATAATTTTGTAATCTGGCGCTTCTAAATAGTTCAAAAAATATTGTATTTATAAATTGAAACCAAAATTAATGAAAAATTATTTCTTTTAGTAGGTACCTTTAAATTTTTAATATTTTCTCGTTAAATATATCATTAAATTATTAAGATTCTTCAATGTGTAGCTACACATTACAGTTGTTGTAAATGTGTGATTGCATGTTTCGTATGTCGGCGGGTTGTTTTTTTGTAACCAAGCGTTGGTGAGTGATTGAGGTGTGACCGAATCTTAAGCGAACGAAGATGAGATTTAGCTTTAATATGTAGGTTTGTGGGTAACATGGTTTAGACTTATCGTACTTTTAACTTTTTTGTAATTGTGGTGTTAGAGATTCCAAATACAACTTCACCCTGCTCCCGATCTTATTTTAATAAATTGAATTTAAAGATTATACTCCTACTCATTTTATATAAAGGTTAACAACAATATTTTTTATTTATAAATACATAATTATACATATATTAATTTTCTTTAATTTTCTTATTATTTAAGATATTATTTACAAAATAAATGTAATTTTAATTTTACACTCCACACGATTTGTTTACTACTTGAAAAGCTCAATGTTTCATCCATGAAAAACAGAAAATAAAAAAAAAAGAATATGTACAAAACAAATTTACTGCTAATATGAACATTTAAATTCATGCCCATATGTGGCTCTTAGGACCTACTCCTACACGTATACGTATAGTATTCCTGCAAGTGAAAAACAAAATTTAACATCTACAACCCTGGGCCTGGAGCATTTTGTTTGAAACAAGGAAGAAGTTAAAAGCCCGAAAAAACGTTGCTTGTCGATAGTCACGACCAAGAAAAACATTTAAGCACCATCCATTTTAATTTATATTTTGTAGGCATCATTTAAGTCAACATCGCAGCAGCAGCATCAGTCTAGGCTATAGGCACATAGGCAGAGGCACCCGTTTCTACACACATATTAAGCCTACACATCACGTCCATGGTTTTGACATCAATTTTCGATTCCCCCAACTCCATCCAGCTGCTGTTACACATGAACACGCTGGATAGATGGATGGATGGATGGCCCGAGATGTGAAGTAAAGACAAATCTCGACAGCTAAGAAATATCCTCGTATCCTTAGCAAGACGAAATGTTTCCTTAACTGCATCCTTGAGCAACGTCATTTCGTTGCTTTGATGTTGCTGGGTGGCTGGATGGTATGGTTGGTTATGGGTAGCTGAATGTCTCTAAACGTAACTCTCTTGCCGTGTTAGATTGAATTTCATCCCAGAAGCTGACAACGTAGACGTTGTTGAACCTCGACTCTCCTGTGACCGGTTAAATGATTTATTCGTACAACTTTCGTTCAATTGACGGGCCAAAGCGGATATATCCCGTCCGTAATCTTCATCGCTCTCAAGCACTCCCACCTTTGAGAATATCGGAATGAAATTCTGTTCGAGAATCTCCTGGCCCAGACTGGATTCATGGATAAGCCGGGCCAACGTATGCAGAATCGCTTTGATGGTGCGTCGTTGTGCATCAACTTCGGCACGTGACGTATACTTCCGGTAGAATTCCGCTTGAAATATGGACGTGATGAAATTTATGATGTTGCTGTTCGCCAAATGGCTATGGCACTTTTTATTGCTGGACATGTTGTGAAGCATTGCGACTATTTGTTCCTGCAAAAAAAAAGGTCATAAAAAATATTAAAAAATATGATTACCAATATGGCGGCGAAATTTTTTGAAAAGTTTTATTGTAATATTCACTTCGTTTTTATTTCTTTGTTCTATGTATTTATAAAACGATTTTTTCAAGTGAATAACAAAACTCAAGACAAATAATTTTCTTGGAACTTACATAAAGGAAAATCCATATTCCAGATAATCCACGGCATTGGAGGGTGTCCTTTAGTTTGATTATCGTCTCGTTGGACATAATTGAGTAAACAGAGGTCGTTTCCACTCGACTTAGATTGTTCAATGAGGCTGCACAAAGAAGCAATGTCGGACAACAATTGGTCCTTTCAATTAAATCTACAACGAGAGGTAAAGAGATGAGTTTTATAATAGAAAAGCGACTAAGATAGAAATATCGATTAAGAGAGATATTGCTCTTGCTTGTGTTTGTAATTAAAAAATGTAATTATGTGGTATAAGGTGTTGCAGTGTGGCAGTGATATTGGTGTGGTTTGGAGGTGCCATACAAATATATACTTGAATATTTGCTCAAGATGATATTATTGCTGGCAGAAATGGGTGGTTCTGACATTACTATGCCAAATTCCGAACCGAATCCTGCAAATGCAACGCCAGTTGAACAAACAGCTTGAAACTACTTGCTTTTGGTTTGGGGTCCTTCCAGGATGAAGTGACGATTAATTAATTTATTTGCATGCGGGCGCTTCGAATTCAAAGAGCCAAATATGCATAAATGCACTTAATCAATGAGATGTATAATCTGCAGGATATATAACAAATGCTCGCTTCATTTATTCCAGAGTATAGATAACCAAATTGTGAGGGCTTCTTAAAGGCTTCAAAGATAGATCTGCATTTAGATTTTTAATTACAAAAAGGAGTAGAGGTAATGATGAGGAAAAAGTGTAGATTCGACTTTGGATGGCGTTTATATTTATTCAAAAAAGAATGTTGTTTTTTTGTAAATGAATTGTAAGTATTTATATTTTGGATTTAAAATTCCTGATTTATTCAACTTACTGACTTTGAATCTCTCTATTCCATCCTACCAAACACAATCCCCCTGTCGCATACGTTCTTAAAACATTATAGCCAAACCACAATCACGCGTTCGCTCGCTCCGACTTTGACATATTGAATAGAAACAATGGACTCTTATGTGGCAATCTTAAATGTTACCTCAGGCGTTGCGCAGCTTTAGATCGTAAATATCGTAAGCTGGAAGCCAACGCCCGAATAGATCTATTTTCTATTTTGCTGGCGCTTTGACAGCTCACAATAATTCTTCTTTTTGTGTTGGTTATTCTATTTCTTTCAAATGTTAAAGTTTTTATGCAATTTATGATTTCTTATTTAGAAGAAACAATTGATTGTCATCTAATTAATATAAAAACCAAGAAAGTTTGTTTGTAATGAGTGACTTTTTTAGGTAGCAGCAGAAATGAAAGTTATACCTATGTACATACATATGTACTAATGGTTTAGTTATGATTCAACATACATATTGAATTGGATATTATAAAGCCTTGAATATTGATTGGCAAATTTTTATTATTACAGCAGATGCATAAATGTATATTTTTATTAATTGGTTCTAAACTAAAAACTATCCAATAACAAAAATCCTGTGAAATCAGTTTGTGTTTCATTTATTTCATTTCAAAGTTCCTACATTACAAACCTACAAAACATTTTTTTTTATGCTAAACAGCTGATTTGGAAGTAGACATGTTTGATTTAGGTAATTGTTATTTGGTTCCGGATTTTTATCTTCTCTGGTTTACGTACTCTAAAGCCGAATTCACACTTATCTCATGTTATGTGTTGTCTGTTGTGGAGTGGTATTTCGCTACCACTGATCTCTATGTAATGTGTTATAAAGATCAGTAAACTCTACAATGCGTTTCATTTAGAGAGAGCGTAGAGCCACATTTCCTCGTTGATATTGCAAAAAGATGTCATTGTCAAACACACCATTTTTCTGGTGTAATCAGAAAAACAAGGAAAACGCTTTTTAATTTTAGTATTTTTTATTTTATTTTTGACAATCTTCAAACTTATGAAACTTTTTTCGATTCTTAGAACTTCTTTTTTTCCGCGCTTAAGTTAAGCCCCGAAAATATTCTAGGCTAAGCCTTTAGGCGATGTTGTTGCTGCATTTTATTATCGCCAATGATCCATGTAGATCATCGCATGAAAATAATACAATACGGATCTTAGTGAAAACGGTGTTGTATACATATCTCTTTTTTCCCAACGTTTGCTTATTTTTCACGTATATGTTGACATCAAGGAATGACATTGTTGACTAATGTCATTCTTTGGATTATTTATCAAAGTTGTAAATGATTGAAGAAATATTTTTGTTTGTTATTTTCAATTTCGGAAGATGGTTGTAAGATTATGAAATGATTAAAAAAGAAAACCCAGTGGCCATTAGTATTTACCTCCTTTAGTAAAGCTATTTATTTCACTGGTTGTTACTCTCTATAAATGAAATCATAAAATACAGAGACATTTCTGTTTCTCTCTTATCTGCGGAGAATTCGTAACGTGCATTTATAAGGAAACAGAACTTTTATTCTGTCATATTCGTAACTTCTCAACGTTCGAAGTTTGAAGCTACATTTCGTTTTGAAAATTCTATGGTCGCGCTTAATGACACATGATATCGTAAAGTCGGTAAAAAGCCCGTCAACGCCCGACCGACCGAACGCGTAATTGTGATTTGGCCATTAGCATAGATAATCTCTGTCTTGAAGGCTTTTGCCCATAAATGATTTTTGCAGAAGCTGCATGGACGAGGACTAGAAAGAAACGATTCTACTCTGTATACATGCTTTGATGAGTTCTCCCAATGACGCATACTACTATACTGAGAGATATGAACTTCAAGAATCCTTGTGATCTGACAAAAACAGATACAGAAGTTTTGATCGCATCATCTGAAGCTTCAAATAGTTTAAAAGTAGTGTAAAAGCCTCTTTTAATTCATTTATCACAGTGCAATGTGTCGCCATTTATACCTGCCATCATAATATAATAAGAAATATTCAAATTCTTACCAGTAAGTCCCTCGACAATGATCTCCCCAGAATCCTTCAGCCCATCAACTCTGCACTGACCACTATGCCATGGAGCTGTAATCTGCGTTAACAACGAAACAGCTTCTCTTTTCTCAGCATCTGTTTTCTTCGATATCTCCTGTTCTCCATCCTTTTGCAAAATATCCCTTACAATTTCTAGACCTCCAGCTTGACCAAATTGACTTATAGCCTCTGGACTACAACAAATCGTAGCCAAAGCTCTCAATGCTAATGCTCTTACAGATGATAATTTATTCTCAAGGCAAACCATCAACAATGCTCTAACAGCTTCATTTTGCACGAACGCATCGCTCAGCGATGCAAATCCTTCATATTGCATATTCGAGAGTGTCGCAATCATATTTATATTCGCCCGCAACATCAAATCACACTTGGACTGCTCCACGCTGTGCACAATTACTCTGACTAACTTTTCGAAAACCAATCGAAGAGTTATCAGCAAATAGCGCTTTAGCACCTGAATATCATCGTGCAGGGATTCCATTTGAATGTAGTGGTGTTTCTCCAGAGATATTCGGGTGTCCTTGACGATGAGTTTGATGTGTTCAATGTTGTCCTGGAAACGTTTACGGTCAGCTCGGAATTCGGCAAAGAACACCGAACGACGTTCGAGAGCTAAGGTGAAATCGTCGACACTCTCAAGGAGTTCGGTGGCTCTCGAGAGAGCCACATGCAAAGTGGCTGAGGTATCACCTTTGAGTATTTTCTCCATGATATCGAAATCAGCTTGCATAGCCACGGACCGTTGCTGGAGTTGGCGAATTATCTTCGCCACAGTATTGCTGGTTATTTTCATGTTCTTGAACGCCTCCAGGACAATGGATTTTGTTTGGAGAGTGGACATTACTTCACGGTCATATGACATACGAATGTCATCAAGCCAGCTTTGAAGCGCGGGTGAGTGACCATTTAGAAGGGGATTATCATACTCTATACCCACTGAGGGTAAAGTACTTCCATACTTCACAGGAGCCCCTTTTTTCAGTTTTGGTGTACTAGTACTGGCAGTAAAATGCACTCCATTATTCGCTTTGAGGGGAGAGATTAGGACACTTCCTTCGGAATGCAATGTATTATTATTGGCATCATCTTCTATGGCAGCACCTAGGATAACTGTCTCATTGTTGTATTCAGTGAGACGTGATGGTGATGCATCCAGAGAATCATTCGCTGGCATTAAGCTCCGCCTGGCTTTGCGGCTCACCAAACGACGACGCCGAATCGACGATGTTGAACTAACGGACGCCGATAGCTTATCCATGCTAATCGGAGAGCACTTACAGGACGACGAGTCTCCGCCATCATCCTGTCTCTTTGGAGTTGTATTAACAAAACTAATCCTATTAAGTTTACTTATAAGATCACAGGTGTCATCTGTGTTTCCGTTGTCATCTGCGATATCCTTTTTTCGCTCGACGCAAGGCGAATTGGGTGCACTGACTGACAATCGGTTTGGCGTTACATTTAAAGACATCTTAGTGCGCCTTATCACAGTGGGTGGGGTTTCTATGGTTCGCATGGATGTTGGGGAGCCATTATTTTCACTTAAATCCGATTTAGCGCTTCTTGGTGAGGACGAAGATAGTGAAGTTCGTCTTCGGCCACCACCACCACCGATGCTCTGTGATTCGTCGTTATCAGAGAATCCGGAGTCCTAAGAGGGTAAAAAAAAAATGATAGTTTAAGCATTTTAACTAAATACATGCGGTGGGGTTGAGATTGTATCTTACCTGACTTCTAAGACTGCCAGGACTTTCGTGCTTAGCCCATAATTTCGACGAATTTTCATCTTCAACCTCTTGGATGCGAGATAGATTTCCAGCGTTGGATCTTATAAGGTTATAGTCTAAAGAACTATAACCACCAGTGTGTTGGTTTGAAAGATGAAAGTTACCGTTATTAGCTGTCGTCGTCGTTAGTAAGTTGTCCGAACCCCACCAGACTTTGCTGTAGCTTCGTTGAAATGGCATTTTTTTATATTTTCTTTTTAGAATAAAGAAGTTTTTGGCTGTCTTCCTGTAAAAATATAAAAAAAAAAATAAATAAATTACATTTTGGAGATTTAAAAAAAAAAAACGAAAAACAAACTTTAAGGATTTGTATTTATTTTTATATATGCGAAACTGAATCCGACAAAAGCGACAAAAGGACATACGCACGTTTGACTTACAGTGAGTCACGTGTTGTAGGAGAACATCGTTCTTAGAAATTCAAATGCCAACTGGTGGTGGGTATGAAATGGCTTTAGCGAAGAATTCTTAAAATAATGAAAAACGTTTGAGACAAATGATGACAAAGCAAGCATTAATGCGGCTTCATTGTGTGTGAGTAATTAGGGGTGGCGTGGCGTATGTGGAATATATTTTGTTTAAGAAGAGATATTTTTTTTTTGTTTTTCGATCAATGCAATGGTTTTTTATTTTCTTGGAATGGTTACAGAGAAGCTTAAGACACATTTTAAATGGAAATAAAATAAAATATATTTAAACCAAGCCAAAATAATGCCTGATTTAAACGACTTAAACGTGGTAATGTTCTCTGTCATCTTTTACTCGCATATTTATCATTTGACAACAAAAAAATACGATTATGGAAATAATGACAAGTTTACACGACTGCCAAAACGCCATTATTTTTGTCATATTTAAGGTATTTATTGTCATAATTGGGTTTTATAACAAACAATGGGTATCTACAAAATGGCAAAAAGGTCAGTCCCCTTTAGATTTCGTGATCTGGAATTTTATAAATTTAAGGGTTGAAATAAAATATTCCTGGTCATGACAAAAACTTTTAACTAGAGGTATAAACAATATTTCCAACTTTTTGTGCGAATAGTACCATTTATGTGAAATTGTTTATATATTATTATTATTACTCCGGAGACCGGTTTTCGAATCATTCATATTCCACACAAACAAACACTTTTTCAGGGTTACCTGCCTGCGACTACAAAGGCCACCAAAAGATGACCTACACCGCTCTGGAGTTGTGGCTCGAAATTCACATTTTTGAATTGTGTAAAGACTGAAACAACTATGCATAACATGTAATAACATAATTTTAGGATATCAACCCATAGGCGACCACAGGGGGGGCTCTAATACTTTACCAATACTTTATCAGTTCTTTATAGGATATTTTGACTTATAGGTAATTTTTTCACTTTTTTCGTCAAATTCCATAGGTCGCCCCCTCTGAATCTGGACTTTGGTCAAATAAATACCTAAGTTTTATCGTTTTGCCCTCTCTTGTAGCCAATGAAAATCGTTTACTGATCATAAAAATGGATTTAATTTTTCATTTCATTTTGAAAAAGTGTTCACATAACTATTTAACTCTAAACGTATAAGTCATACGAAAAAATATTGGAAAATTGAGTTGAGTATGGAAATGATTACAAAATTTGAATCGAAAGGCACACAAATTAATGTTAGTGATAAATGATGTAAACGAAGTGACCGAGATCAGAAATATTCCCGGACAGTTCTTTGCGAAGAATATATATTTCCAGCATCCCCCTGTTCCGTGAAACAGAATGGACAGCAAAATACAAAAGTCTACGATTACTCAGGGAAAATATAACTAGTCGTTGCAATGGAAGCACTGCAAAAACTGGGGAACGAGGGAAAAACCGTGTAACAAAACAACGAGCCCTGCAACTTTATTATACATACTCGTGTTCGAATTCGACTTTTTTAAACTGCTTGTCATAATGAAATGGCTCATTACTCGTCGATACTTCAACCAATGGAAAATATTTTACAGAGACTTGACTAGGATTTATAGTGTAAAAGATCAGATCATTTACAAGCATTTTAAAGAAGATCGGGAGAATGCTGAGAATTCCTTCAAAACGCTTTCGGAAACAATTGAAAAATGTTTGAGTGAATCAGGTATTGAATTAAGCTGCTCGAAAATTGTAAAGAATCAAACTCACCGATCCAATATTTCTTCGTCTTCACCCGAACATTTGATCAATTTTCAACGAAATATAACATCGCTTTAAAAATTATATCAAAATATTGTGTTTGCCCCCCACCCCTGGGAATAATCCTGCGGATGCCTATGTATCAACCTACATTTTATTTGCTCTATATGCCCAGTACCTATTTAATTTTAATTGCTGAATTTTGTGCACCAAATTCTACTTGCTGACAAAAATATTTATCCTTTACTGTGAGATCGCTTTGACTCTTTGTTTTGTTATCAATTGCTTGCAAAATCAGGTTTTCAAAAGAAAAAAGAAAATGGGGGCCATAGGTACCTACCACCTTTATCAAATTCAATTTTATTGATTTTTTATTGACAAATCATAAATTTAACACAAAATCAGGCAAAAACGTTTCTAAATCTTTAAATTAAAACATTTTGTAGCTGAAAATCTACATTAGAGGACACTTCAGTTCAAAATTTAGTTGACTTCTGATTCCAAGAACTCTTAATTGGAACAATTAAAATATAATTGGTCTAAGGAATTCTAGACACTCCTCCTAAGAACAATTCAAAACAAACAAACAAATTCTTTGAGATATTTCAAATATTTTCAAGTACCTACATATATATCTACGTCTTTAAGCACAACTTTAACATAAAGAAGAGTAGTTGTCCTCTTTCCTAAATTACAATCCATTTAATATTTTTTTTTTTTCATTACATTCTTCAAAGAGTTTAAAACTCTAGAGGCATTTAAATGAATTCATTGCTTCAACACATCTATGAAAATAACTAAATAGAGATATATACATATACATACCTACATCTACATATTTATCAAACAATATGCCTCGAACTGTTAAAAGATACATAGATACAATTTTAATTATTAACCTTAAATGCAGGCACAACTTTCAATATTCAAAGAACCTACTGCTATACTGTAAAAAAGGCTTTAAATTATTATTTAACCACAAAAACAGAAGCCAATACACAAGTTAATCCATGCCTAAGTTCCAGAATAATTTTCTAATTAACTTATATTTGCCTCTTTTCGTCTATTAGCCCATAGAGATGCACATTAATAGTTTAATTTCCAAATTGCCAAATAATCCAATCTTGTTTAAAATTTCATTACCAGAAAAATCTTTCTTTTTGTTTTTTTTTTCTTTCCCTTTATCTGTCGTTTCTGGCCACAAAATCGTTTTACTCAAGAGGCGGTTCTGTGTATATTCAAGGACTGAATGAATTGGGATAGGTAGTGTGTCTGTGTATAAATATTTTCATGTCTGTCTATTGTTTTTGTATCTAATAACATCATGGCATAACATAAAGGATAACATCTCTAGATTTGTCTGTATTTACAGGGTGTTTTTTTGCATCGTAATAGAACTTTGTGTTTGAGTTAAAACACACGAAATGTGTATAGAATTGAGATTTTACTTTAATTACTTAAACAATATTGCATGAGTTTTCAGTTTTTAAATATTATTTTCAACGGTTAAGCTGTTTTCCAGAACATACAATGTAATACAATAATTTATCTGTCAAATTGATTCCGAATTGTTCTGTCTTAAGTAGTAAATGGCAATTCACCATAGAAGGTTATAGCATTGAACGTGGGGAAATCATCAAATTTAAATTTCACAATCATCACTGCTACGTTCGCGAGACATTTTTTCTACAAAAATTCAGCCACATTAAAAGCAACAAGTGCAGCTCTTAATAAAGGACCTTTTACATTTGATAGACTGATTTTGATTCATTTGAAAGTGTAAAAAGTAGAGTGTGATGCCGAAGGACGCTTTGTCTTATGGTGCAGTGTCCAGTGTCGAAGCTTACAGATTTTTTTTTATCACCTACAAAAAGAACACCCTCTATTCACTCACTCTTTTGTTGGTATTATTTTTGCCTGATGGACAAAACAGGATCTTCCTCCTTTTACGGTTGATTCCTCGTTCTGATTATCTTTTCTTTGTTGGTTAGCTTAATGTACTTTTGTGGTTTCTATATTTGGTATTTGTGTGTATATCTTTGCGTTTTTTAAATTGCATTTTGCACATTTACTGTGTGCGGTATACCGGTATACTAGTACTTTGTGATGTGCATATCTGTCCATCTAAAAGGACAACATAACTTCGGTTCAGATGACATCGAGAAATTCCAACAACAACAAAACGATGCGATGCATTCACTTTTAGTTAATGGAAGAACACCAAACAGAATGTTTTTAACGAAAATTTTACATGCGGCAGTTACTTTTTGTTTTGTCAGTTCTTAGATTGAAATTCATAAGATGTGTTAGAGATGAGTTAATAAATAACCGTGAAATTGTTAGGAATTTAAAAAAGGGATTTCAAATCTTAGTGAAGCAAGACATTAAAACCATATATGCACACACACACATATAGAGAGCAGGGGTGTGGTCCGTTTGGAAAAAACTCATTTCGCAATTAAAGAAATAAAATTTTATTGACAGTGATAGTGATAGTGATGGTGATAGTGATAGTGATAGTGATAGAGATAGTGATAGTGATAGTGATAGTGATAGTGATAGTGATAGTGATAGTGATAGTGATAGTGATAGTGATAGTGATAGTGATAGTGATAGTGATAGTGATAGTGATAGTGATAGTGATAGTGATAGTGATAGTGATAGTGATAGTGATAGTGATAGTGATAGTGATAGTGATAGTGATAGTGATAGTGATAGTGATAGTGATAGTGATAGTGATAGTGATAATGATAGTGATAGTGATAGTGATAGTGATAGTGATAGTGATAGTGATAGTGATAGTGATAGTGATAGTGATAGTGATAGTGATAGTGATAGTGATAGTGATAGTGATAGTGATAGTGATAGTGATAGTGATAGTGATAGTGATAGTGATAGTGATAGTGATAGTGATAGTGATAGTGATAGTGATAGTGATAGTGATAGTGATAGTGATAGTGATAGTGATAGTGATAGTAATAGTGATAGTGATAGTGATAGTGATAGTGATAGTGATAGTGATAGTGATAGTGATAGTGATAGTGATAGTGATAGTGATAGTGATAGTGATAGTGATAGTGATAGTGATAGTGATAGTGATAGTGATAGTGATAGTGATAGTGAAGAAAAGCAGATAATAGTGACACTTTCTTTTAAAAGATACAACCTCGAGCCTTCTGCTACACACAAACCCCGGGTGCAGCTTTGAAGTTGCTGGCTAATTTGCATGTTTCCAAAAATAAAAATTTTAAATTAATAAAACTGAAAATGTCAATTTAGTTTGTTTTGGTAATCCTAATAACAAATTAGGATTGAAAACATGGATTTTTGGAATAATAAACATTTTAAAAATTTACAATTTAGCATGATGGGGAATTCGGCCTAAAATGACACATGTAAAAATATTGCCCCAGAGGGAAAACCAATCCAAATTAATTCTCTTTTCGTTAATTCAGTCCAAAATGGACGAGAGTGATGGTATAAATATTTAATTCCTCATTTGTCGTATTTTGTTTTCCCCCTACTAATAAAATTCACAAGATATTTCACTTGCACTTTCATGAGCCTTCTTGCTTAAAATTGTTTTATTTATATTTTTTCGAAACAAGGTAGATAATTTATTCAAAATTTTAAGACCTCATACTCAAATTTTGAAAATAAGTGTTCATTGATTGTTTTTCTTTGATTGATTCCTTTGAATGATTCATCAACATAAGTATTAACTCTGAGAAATATTTAAATGTTTCTGTGATTTTAAATGACTTTATAAAGAATTCTATGAAATTCTTCTCCTAAAATTTAAACTGATAAATTATTACCTACATGAAATTAAATTAAGAGAACTTTTTACTAGTTAAACAAGAAGTATTTAAGATAAATGATAATAAAATATGAAGAAAATTTGAAAAGAAAATTCTTCATTTTAAGTTAAAAGTTCAAATGAGCTCAACTCCATAAATGCATTTCGCCCAGATACCTGCTACTATCGTAGATATTTATGTACAGGATTCGGAAACGAGAATCATGTGTGAAACGATAGATATAGTAGGTATACCTAACATAATGAGTTTAAACACAATGCCAACTGAACAAACTATAATATGATCCATCATAACCATATTCATGCTCAATAAACTAACGGAAATTCAGCGACACAATTAATTCAAATTTATAAACAGAAATGCAATTACACTTCTGTCTTTTGTCTATTTCACTCGGCCAAAAGGTCCACTCAACCATGAATTTTAGATTCAGCCAACTATACATAGTGAAGCCCATTGTCGCAATTAGAGACAAAGTTTCAAACACATAATTCAGTCGTTAACACTTTATCGTTTTGTGTAAGCTCAGTGTTTCTTCCCTGTTCCGGCCGGCGCGCGGCGGAGCGGCTCCTTTTAAACGACACAAGCTCAAAATATCATTGTGAATGTGATACATACAATTTGAGTGCAGCACACTGGTGTTGCACCACACTTTATCGGTGCTCAATGACTAATTTTGGCCATTTATGGTGATGTTAAACCGTCAATTACCCATATTGTTGTTTTGTAAATTTCAAAGCTATGGGTATGCGAGTAGGTAACTACACTAACGGTGTAAGTGTAACGTGGGCATAACTTAACTACATATATAATATTCAGGTGTGTACCGAGACCTGTATTATGCTATGATCTTCCAATACTTTACATTAAAGTCCATACCCTGGTGCTTAGCTCCCACGAAACACAATGCACAATGTCCAAAATTGCTTATTCAACTGTTTTACGTTCCCGAATTACCGTAAGGTACCTAAAGCAACTGCATTTGTGTGCTTGTGCTTGGTGCAACTGGATTTTGTAATACATTGGTCATCGCCGGCCATTTATAGCTGTATATATGCGGGAGGACAAAACCGCATAATGGGGTTCAATTGTAGATAGGTACATATGAAGGTACTAGATATGTATATGGATGCCCATAAACTTCCCTTTATTACATACCTACCTACAGTGTATCATATTGTTGAGTTTTGTGTTGTTGCCACACGTGTTATTTCAAATAGATGTTTGACCATATGAAATCTTATCACTTTGTATAGGAAGATGTGTCTGTTCTGTACCTATATTAGTATTCTACAATTATTATACATATCTACTTGAAATGGCGTTGCGCGGCGGGCGGCGACAGGTGTTGTAACCACAATATTGCACGTGAGAACCTGAGAAAGCAGTCTATGTATATGTTTAGCCCATGATGAATGATGATGGTGTAGATAGTGTGCGGTTGTTGGATTAGATTTCCAACAGCCAGCGCCAGCGGTACATTCCTTAGAAAATGTTAATTTTGGTTATATCCTCAACAAGAAGTAGTTATATAAATGCTTCAATTTGCAGGAACAAGAAATTTATGGTTTTGTACGCAAATACCAAACACCAAACACACTCACACTAACACACTACTGGATGGAAGGATTAATTATAACGAAAATAGTTTTTGGTCAAATTGGGTTCATGAATAGACTAGACTTTAGACACTGGGTGTGGTTTACCAAATTCTTGGCTAAGAACAAAAATTCCATCTAGCAAAAGCAGTAGGTATATTTAGGTCTAATGGTTTATTGAGAATATTTAGAATCAGTCTGTTGTCAGCATGTCAACTTTAACCAATGTTTAGGTATTTCATGAGCTGCGGTAATCATCGAACACCACTATTAATTAACACAAGCCAAAAATGAATTGCCTATCTGTAATGAGTGAGTTTATTGCGAAATCTCATCAATAAAAGTTAGTTAGCTAATTCACCGAAGTAAGTGGCCAAAAACTAGATAAGAAAACAAACGGTATTGACACATAATGTTATTCACGAGCTCAAATGAGGAAGTGTGTGTGCAAAAGTTCAGCTTTTGTGAGAAAGTGTATGTGGAGACTAGTCTTTGGCAAGAATAGAGTTCCTCTGTTGATTGTAGTAGATTGTCGTTAAGATTTGGTACTTAAAGTAAGTTTACAGTTTAATTTTTATTAATAAGGTCTAATTTGTCAGTGCGAGATTAAAGTTAAACCCGAGTTAACTCATCAAAGGGAATGCCCGCATTTTACTATGGAGCTTTGGCCCAGAGTTTACACGAACGACTTTGGTATCAAATGAAAGGTGACGTAAAGCCCGATACATGAGTAAAATATTTTCAAAATCGTTAATGGGAAAGTCGAGATATTTGGGCTTGAAGCAAAATAATGATTTCAGATTTTGTTCCAAATGATTGTCCATAACGGGCGAAATATTTGACGTAGAAAAATGATATTGATATCAAATGAAAGGTATTTTTTTTGTTTTTGTTTTTTAATAGTACCAAAGTTATTTTGATATGTTAAACAGATTTTGAGATAATAAGTTTTAACTTCTAGAAAAGCCACTTTTTTTGCGTGGTCTTTGCCACACCGATTTTTCAAAAAAATCAGTGATATCATATACTTTTTTTAGCTCTAGCGAAAAGCTTATTTTATTACCTTTAATTTCATATACAATCAATTGTTCTTAATCACATAAATACCTAATAATAAACTTCTTTTAAAAATTCAGAAGTGTTTTTAAATAGAAAAATCATTTATTTTTGTATGAATTTATTATAAATGTATGTAGAATGAAAATCCAGTGATATTGGACAATTTTCGTTTTTATAGGTTTTATATCAAAAACGTACTTAATACCATTTTTAATTAAAATATTACTGGCAATCGATTAACTCGGATTTAAATAAATTATTTAGAGATAGGTGTGCACAAGGATAATAGGGAGTGGTAGATATTTTTTTAAATTGTCAAAGTAACGCTAGGCTAGTTGGCATACCTACCAATACTTTTGCATTTTTTTTTTTTTGAATTTTTTCATATCCTTAATTACAAATTCTATACTTTATTTAAATATGAATTTCCATAACATTTAATATGTTTTATTTATTTTTTATTTGCTTTTTGCCTGAAACAAAACAAACAAAAGAATTAAAATATAGCTTTAAATACTTGGAATACTCTAGTGTGATAATATTAAAATTCCCATATTACCCATGGTATATAAATATGTGTGCTACTTAAAATAAAAAAGAGCTTCAAAACGAATAAAAAATATCAAAATATGCCAATCCTGATATTTATAACTTAAACAAAACAAAAAAAAAAAATCAAACCAACCCTAAGTTTTCCACAAAAATGTCAACAATATCGTTTTTTATTTGCTTTTGCTTGCCAGCCACAGCCCCAGTTCAGCTATCATGGAATATTGCATAGGTGATTATATTATGTTATGTTTCATTGTCCGCTGCACATCCCACTAAGCTAAATGGTATCGATTTAAACTTTCCTAACACAATACTACTGTGACTACGGTTGCCATTTTCTTGAAAATGGTATTTTTAGGCATAGTGTGCTAATTTTAACATCAAACTAGGTAGCGCTTATTGATTTTTAATTGAATACGTTCAATGATTGTTTTTCATTCATTTGAACGGAACTAAAACTTGATTTAACTTGACCGGATTTACTGCTTGAACACAATAGAATGCTGTAACTGGAACTGGAGCTGCAGCTGCAATAGTTGTCAAAAAGTGTCGTACGTACTTTTTTTTACGTGCCCACAATGCAGCTGTACGGCTTTCTGATTCTGACGTTCTGACAGCAGAAGCACTGATATCTCTAACATGAAGGATTGAATACAGCTTGAAACTTATTTCAACCCCATATAAACACTAACTGACTTGAAATGGGCTTGTTCACCTCTATCAATTTTGAAATGTCAAAAATGCTGCACGCAAAAGTTAAAAGTTGGTGAACTCTTGCAGCTGCGGCTGCTGCTCCGTTTGCAGCTACGTCGCATTGTATTCGCAACATTGAAATTATGTGTATTGAATATTTTGATAGAGAGTCCGGCTGCAGCTCCAGTTGCAGCTCCGTCTCCATTGCAACCAAATGCAATGCCTAATTTAGGCAGTCGCTGAAAAATGTGCACAAATAAGGTTTGGGGTTGGACGGTTGTTTAAAGTTAGTCAAAGGTGACAGCCATTACTTTGGTGAATCTGACAGGTGGAAAATTGTACAGGAAAATAAAAGGTTCAAACTCTTTCTTGACTGTAGTGATATATCCCCCTCTCCTCTTTCTTTGCTTATTTTCCATTACTCTCTCTCTTTTTGCATTTACAAAACAAAAAAGACGTCTACCTGCCAGAATAAGAACTAATTTGTGGATCAACGAAATAGATCCCGATAGGAACTGGGATTAAGTGTTTTTTTGTATTGTCGTGTTATAAACGTAATCCAGACCAGAATAATGTGGATAATAAAACGCAGTCAATATTTAATTTGAGCATGCTTAGTCAGCTCTGGTTAAACTAAGAGTGAACTGTTAACTCAGTATACTGAAAAAATATAACCAAGTATGTTAAGTGTGTTTTTTTCTGAGTGAGCCCTTGACTACCTTTCACTAGACTTTAAAATTTTTTCATCTATCATACAAAAATAAAAAAGATTCTGGCAACACTCATACCGTGTCACATTCACATTATGGTGGACTTGTGCAATATGCTCGCCCATAAAGTATCGACTCGATTTGGTTATTGGTTAACGGTCGATAGAACTTAAATGGATTTACTGTATTTTATTTTTTATTATTTAACATTCACCTTTTGTCATATTTTCTATCTGCAGCCATTGTTCAGGTTATTATCATGGAATTTGCTTGCATATCGTTTTTGTTTTGTTGGATGAGCATTAAAATTCCCAACATGTTCGTTGGCCTCATTTGGAAGTTGGGTGGTTGGGTTGGTAGTTGTATTTTAGTGCAACTGTAGGTACTGTCAATCAGAAAAACTGCATCAAATCAAATATTATCATCCGTATTTAATTTCGATACTCGTGTGTCGTGTGTAGTGTGAGTTGACTTTTATTTGTTTAGCTCAACATCATCACTTGGTTAGCCTCTTAATTCTTTTTATTTGTTTTTATTGAATTTTGTTTCCTACTAATCACCGATCATTAAAAGTAATTAAGGGATGACCCAGAAAAAAACAGGAAAACTTTTCTGTTTGTTTTTATTTTTTGTTGTTGTTTTATTATTATTTCCTGTTCCTGTCAACAGAGGCTAAAAGTGTGATACAAAACTTATTTCCTATAAGTTTATCTGGACATTTATCTTGGTGTGACTTGCAAAGGACTATCTTGATGATAATGATGATGATGAGGGAGGAGGACACTTTTGGCTTTAGCTATCAAACAAAAATTACCCCATCCCACCACTCAAATATGTAGGTATGTACATTTGTAGAAATGGTCATTTTGTTTGTGTGTGTAGGTATGTATGTGCGTTGTTTGCGGATAATCACTTTTAATGATCCACATAATTAGGCTAAGACGTGGGTGCACTACTGATGATGCTTCTCTATGGTTCCTATAACAACATCCAGAACACGGAACTTGACGGATTTAATTAAAAATTCAAATTGTCGTTAGAATAATTATTATTTCCACTTCGTATGTCGTATGGATGATGATGATGGGGTGTCTTCTGTGTGTCAATATACATATATATGTATGTGTAAGTACTTTTGTGTCTGTGTGTGTGTGTGTTGGCTTAATTATTTAATATTAACATTAAGGATAGTGTTTCATCGTTTAGTACCTACTTGTTATAAATGTGGAACGTGTTTCAATAGACATTAGGTATTTGACGACAGTTCGTTGACTTCAACATTAAAACGATCAAGAAGTGCTTTCCCGGAGTGTTCTCTGAAGTACTTAGGTGGATATAGAGGTTCCTATTTAGATAAAGATCTCATCTTCGAATACTTGAAATAACTCAGTTAATTGGGCAGGTGGTAATGGGAGAGATTAATATCAATAAGACGTACTGAAGGGGATTGTGCTTGGTTCATGTAATGGAACAATATAGATTTAAGGATACGTTGAATTTCCATTAAAGATGAGGTTAAACGCACACCACCTTTTCAGGGCGAAGAACGGCAGCGCCCTCCACCAGTGGGCATACTTCAGATACCCAGAGTTTTTTTCAAGTCGCGTGAAGCGAGTGAACGCACGCCCACTTTGAATGGCGAAAAACTGTTATAAATTGGCATGTCTCTAGCCTCGTCCTTTGATTTTACTTTTTCAAACTGAAATGTTATAAATTGGAATCTCTCATCTCATATTAAGATAAGTTTGCTTTTAACTGCCACTCCTTAAAAGTGAATAAATACCTACCCACGTTTTGACAGTAAAGTAACCAGAAGTAAGAAAATTTTTGAAAGTGTTTAGTGAGGCCAGTTGATAATTTTTAATTAATTGATAATTTATAGGTGTTTAAGCCTATACACTCAAAAAATAATTGTCATTGTTATTTCCCCGGCGCGGCGGACAAATATAAACGATATAAACAAAAACCCTATTTACTTATTCAGTATAACCATAACAACAAAGCGAACAAAATACGTACATTTGAGTATATATACATGCAATACATAGGGCTCAGAAAGTCATGGAATAGGTTTAACCACCTTTGCTCCTATTTTTTGAGTTTCGCTCAGAAACTCATACAAACAAATATCAACAACTACAGTATCCTGACTGGCAACTTTGTAAAAGCACAAGGTAAATAAATATAAAGCTATAAACACATGACACTCAAATGTTTTATATGAAATTAGAGATTTCTTAAACCAACATCACACCCTCAACGCTAGCGATTTCTTAAACTTATTCTTAAACTTATCTCTGCTCTAAATAATATCTAGCAGCTAACGATGTCTAAGCCGTTTATGGTTATTGTTGCTCATTAATTGCATCAATACAAAACCATTTAAAGTTCAATAATATTTAATGTTATTGTCAACTTTTAAGCAATATTTTACAATACATACATAGTTTTTGTTTTCATGCTTGTTTTTTTTTTTTTTTTGATTTAATGGTTATTGTAATTTTTGTTTTATTTAATTTGTTCTCGCTAATATTTTCGCCAAGTTGGCAGCAAACATACGTCATCCGCCAATGCTATGGACTTTTATTCGTTTGTCCTCTTTATGAAAAAGTGAATCGGTATATAAAGTTGATGACTACGACAAAGGATCCTGATGGTTATGGCTATGGTTACGAAATGAAAATAACAAATAACAACAACAAAACTATGCGTCTGCCATCGATATTGGCATCAATCAACCATAAATTAACAATCGTTATTTATATTTCAACCCCCACCACTTTCTCCCTTCCCAAACCACAATTCCAACGCAACTTTATACAACACAGCAGTTGATGATGATGGAAAGGACGATATAAAACATCACTACAATTCTACAATATAGTGGCACAAATAATAGCTTTTGAATAAAATTTAAAACAACACTCGTAAAAAAAATATATCCGGGCGGGTATCCTCTGTCGTCCTGGGTTCTGATGGGATGATGATATTCATAGCAAATACAACAATCGCAATCTGGGCATGAGTGGAGGTGGATTGAAAGTTTTGAAAAGCCCATACAATTGATTATTTGTATACCGAACTGAAGGGTTATTTGTGAAAACAAAGGAGTGCTCAATGGAAGTAATGATTTACATTCGCATCCTTTGTAAAGGAAAACTTTCAAGAAGAAAAAATGATCAATGAAAATAAATATTTAATTGTTATCTCATAAATAAGTAAAATTAGGTTTGAATTTGTAGCTTACTTAACCGCATATGCAGAGTTTTGAAATTAAGTTAAAGCGATATTAGAAAAGACTTACCATTATAGAGCAAGGTCTTACTGCTTGAATACAATATACACCTCGCAGGGCAGGTGTCCTTACAGTTCCATTGTACTTATTCACTTTTTGATTGGCATTCCAAACGTTCTAGGCCTGTGTCTTGTCGATTGTGTTCAACCAGTTACATAAAAATATGTAACTGAACACCATGATTTTTTAATAATAATACAAAACAAAAATACTAAGATCAAATTAACCTTCTTCTTTGAATAGTAAATTTATGTGCATTCATGTATGCATAGAGAAAATTGGTGCTGCAAGTGAGGAGACCTCAGATGCCTAAACATATATCTACACAAGCTTAAGTATCACAGCCAGACGTTAAGTAAATCATAACGAGAAACAAATAAAAGTTTAAAACAAAAATTTGGAGAAAAAAAAAATCAACAAAAGAACCGAATTGTAGGTTAAGTTAAATTTTAACTTTGAAAAGAACTTTCATTGTTTACTTTTTCTGTTCAATTTTAATTAGCAATAATGAGCGTATGGTATTTTCCTTTTGCAGTTGAGTTTTAATTGCTCATTTAATGTTTTATTGTTATCGGAAATAATTTTCTTTTATTATAATTCTTCACCATAGCCACATATTTTATTTCCGTAAAATAGCCAGGTGCGGGTGCAGGGGGAAATGTATACCTAATATCCTTCTGCAAATGGCTTTTAAAAGCCAAGAACGAGGAGGACTTTGTGATGTTCGTATTGATGCTTTTTTTGAAATCCGAAATCCTATGGGGCATTCTGGAACCTATTCCTAAGATTTGAGAGTGACAAGACTCAATCACTTCCTGCCACTGCCACTTTTTGTTCATTCGGACTAATCTAATATTATAATCGTAGTAAGAATAGATATGCACATATGTATATATTGTTAATAATAATTGTAAAAACATAAAATAATAATAACTTAACAGATATCTACCCCCTATAAATACAATACACACGGTCCTGAAATCACAACAGCAAATGGTGGAACGACAATGTGAGTCGTCATCGTCGTCGTTAAACAACATTGAGAATGAATAATGATGAACGGAAAATAAATAATATTACAATATTAATTTAAGAGAAGTATAATTACAGAATGGCTGGATAAAAATATGATTAATATTGTATAAGTGCCAAGGCAAATCCAATGCCAATGGGATAAAAAAGAAAATGCTGATTGAAAAATGGCCATAAATTTTCTTCTTATAGGTATTATTAATATTATAATTATACGATTGGCAGCAGGTTAAAATGAGGAAGTTTGCTGATGACAGGATAATGGTTCCATCGACGACGGCGACGTACAAATATAGTAGAATGCTGTTAATTCTAGAGGAAAACATTTGGCCCCTATGTGTTAGTAAGGATGGCCACTTAGAAATTGTTAGGTATTAATAGAAATAAGCCACTTCAGATTAATTGAAGTCTCAAGAATTACCCCCTGCACTTTGGTCGCAAATTGAGAATTAATGTGAGCAAATTTTCCCACCAGATATTGAAAAAAAAAAACAGTTTTTCTCTTATGATAGTCGCTTTTGTGGAATCAAACATAATTATTGAAAAAACGAATGTAAAATATTCTTGTTTTAGCTTTTATACAACAAAGCTGGCAATTCCTGGGAGTTCCTCTTAGTGGCGATAAAGATCTCTGATTATGAACTAGGGGTATATAACAACAGAATTATAACCATTAACTATAGATGGACTAGGCGTTAAAACAAACAGAGTTAACGAAACTGTTATGAGTGAGTATTTGCTTTCGGTTTGTATTTGCCTTTGAATTATTTTTTTGTTTTGACATTTGCATTTTTGTTTTCTTATTTGTGTTTGGTATAATATTTAGAAACCAATTTGAATATTTATCGCAAAGAAGTAGAATAAAATAAGTCGTTAGATAGACACACACACACACAACATCCCCTGACTTAACTGAAGCTGTCAATTAAAATTGTTTCACTTTTAAATCAATTTTTTAAAGTTTTTCTTTTCCTTTCGACCAAAAAAATCGAATTTTTGTTGATCTGACAGCGATTTTGCAGCAGATCTCGATTTTTAGCAAGATTTACACAGATTTTCACACGCACTTGCACACACATCAAAGAAAAGTGACTTTTACCAGTGTTGTTTTAAAAAAGGCACTCATACAATCATAAAATAAAATAAAATCACGTTTTGTGTTCGTTTTGTAATTTTAAAGCGGGATATACATTGTTCAAATGCTTGTCATGCATGTGAGAGTGTATTAATTAATTTTTTTTG
This sequence comes from Leucozona laternaria, assembly GCA_932273885.2. NCBI lineage: Eukaryota > Metazoa > Arthropoda > Insecta > Diptera > Syrphidae > Leucozona > Leucozona laternaria. The sequence continues at coordinate 24,169,633 of OW026368.1, read as the reverse complement.
ACGTTGCATATACACACTTCATGCATTAGTCTTCATTCATTTATTTTTAATTAAATTTCTATGCGAAAATGTGCCTATGCTTGATCAAGCAATCATTCTCAAATATACATTATTTCAATTCTGGCTATCTGATTGAACAAAAATCAAAACTTTTTGATTTTGCTTCAAGCATACACACAATGTATACGTGTTTTATTTTTACTAATACACTCTCTATGCATGACAAGCATTTGAACAATGTATATCCCGCTTAAAGGAAGAGACTAGAGACATACGAATTTATAACAGTTATAACTGTTTTTTTTTTTTGCCTTTTATAAGCATAAGCGGCTCAAAACAATGGATCTTTACTTGGGATCTAGATTCTCACCAAAAATAGTCTCAAAATATTTTAGGCAACACACGCGTCTACGCTTGCAAAAGCACGTCTATTGTAAGCCAATTTTTCATAAAGTTCCTATTTCTGCTTAAAGTATGAAGAATTGCAAATAGAACCCGCTTATCAGTCGTCTTTGTTTTTTTTTCATGAATTACATAGGTACATAATTCTATACTTAGTCTGTGTCGATTCCAAAATTTACTTTTGATATATTGATAATCTTTAATTTGTTTTAAACAAAAATTAGTTTCCAAAGAATTGTTTCTGGGCTGTCTACATCCGCAAGTTGAAAGTGCATTTAATGTAAACTCTTGAAACACCCACCCATCTCCGCCGATGTACAATTAAAAAAAAAAAAGAATTTTGCAAATTTAAAATCTACAACTTCCAACTTTGGGAGTTGCACTTTTTTTGATCGATTCCGTTAAACTTTATAATTAAATTTTTCAAAATTTTTCTTCGCTTAAATAACGTACTACATAGTAATAAATAAATAAAACACAGTCACACAATACATATTTCGTTTTGTAATATAAAATAAAATATATTTTTTTTAAATATTTCTATAATTTATTTGTATCTTCTTCTATTGCTTCAAACTTTTTTCATAACATATTCTAGTTAAATATGATCACCAGTTTGTGTGTGTGTTTTTTTTTTTTTTTCCTATTTTAGTGCAAACGTTAAACGTACTAAATTTAAATACAACATTAAATAATAAACATTAATTTCCTTACTCTTTGTGTGTAAATAAAATTAAATTTCAATCAATTGTTAATACAACTTGAGATTAGGTCCAAAAAAAAATGGGAGGCGACATTTTCTCTTGTATGTTTTCTGTCCACAACAATGACAACAACAAAACTACCTACCAACACATTTTTCTTTAATTTATATATACTTATAAACAATCAATCCTACTTTAAACATAAAAGTAAAGGAGAGAATTTATGAAATACCCAAATGTAACCTACATTAAGTAGAGATTCTTATGCCTACCATCAGTTATCTGAGAACTTCTCCCACCGCAAACGCAGCTGTAGTAATAACGTTCTTTTGTGCAACCGACATATTGGAGTGGTTTTCATCTTCGTTGGAGAGGGTATTTGTTTCACTGCTTGCGTAAGTTTGTCGGACGGTCATGTGTATACTTCCTTCTTCGGAAATATCATCAAAGGCAGGCGGAGGTGTTGATGAACCCGATGGAATAGTGCGGTATCGGTCTTTTTCTTCGGAAATATCATCAAAGGCAGGCGGAGGTGTTGATGAACCCGATGGAATAGTGCGGTATCGGTCTTTTGGAATAGCTCCCGAAATAGATAGCGATCGTGCCATCGCACGAGACGGATACATTGAAGTATTACTGACGGTGCTGGCTTTTCGCTTGGATGGGGAATGCTTCAGTGGAAATGTGGGCGTCTTTTTGAAAACAGTTTTGCTCATGAAATCCTGAAACCGCTGGGCATAGAACGATGGCCGGCAAACAGACACCGTGTCTCCATCGTAGATAATACTCTTGAATGTGTGTTCAAGCTTCTTTTTCAGGCGATACGATTGAAGAATATCGATAATTCCAATGTAGAGCAGTAGTCGTTCATCGTTCTCGCTGCGCGCAGGAATTCCACCCTGCGGTACGTCCTCTTCTTCGTCTATTGTCTCATCAACTGCTTGTATACTTTCCATGGCCGTTGAATGGGCTACCAATCTCTGACGATTCATCGACCGACTGCGATTGAGAGCCGATGGGCCAGCCGTGCGGTCTCGTTCTATCTGTGCGATTCCCTGATCGGCTTCGGGTGCATCTTCCATGAAAATCTCTTCACTACGTTGAAGCTTTTGTCGGGCATTCTTTATTCGTTCTTCTTTGCGCTCCTTCATGGCCAGATCTAGATTATGAACGCCTACTAGTAGCGAATAGTCCATGATCTGGAAGGACTCAAGAACCATGCAGTCCCGTTGAATTGTCTTTATCAGTGCATTGTATTTGTCCGTCTCGAGGAATATACCGCTCGGATGTTGTTCTTTAAAATCCAGATCTTTGTATGTCGGCGACGGTTTATTTCGTTCCGCCTTTGAAGCCTTTCGCCCAAAAGTCGAGCCTTTCAAGTCATATTTTAAATGCATTTTTACATCGGACGGCAGCAGATTGTTCATCGCCACCAGTCTTACATTCTTACTATTACACTGGAAGCAATACAAGCCAAAGAACTTCGGCAACAGTGTCCGTGGATTCTGGCTCAAATTCATATAATAGCCAGGCAGTAGTTTCTGCAAGAATTCGCCCTCCTTGTGTTGGACAGTCTTTATTATGAACTCATCGTCATCGGTCAGATAAAATATTGATCCTGAGGCACCGGGATTCAAAAGCTCTCGCAGCGGCGACGCACACATGGACATCAGAAAATCATCAGGAGCTATGCCAAATAGATCTCTAAAATAACGGAATGCAATTGGGGCATAAACCTTAAATCTAAATTCACTATAATGATGAGCCGGGGTAATACTGGAGCCGTCTGGAGGGAAATTTATACTCTCGATCTCCCAAAAGTCATTCATCAGAAGATCACGTTTTGGCTTCGATGCCAAGCTGCCAACTGTATGCTGGATACCAAGTTGAATCGATCCCATAATCTGGCTACTGTGAATTTTCTTGTAAGTGATCTCTCCGCCTTCGCCCACACGCCGATGACCAATTTTTCGTTCATATTTGCCACTAGCACTCGGACGGTAAGTGTTCGATGTAGTTGTATCCAATGTCGAGGTTCCAGCATCGCTCGTTTGTATTGTGGAGATCTTCGTTATTTCGTTTGTCGCTTGACTGGACGTTGTTGCTGTCTCAACATCGTTTGTATGTTCTATATCCGATTCAGCGGAGGTTCTTGTTGTTGGTGTTTTTGGTGGCCTCACTAACGATACCATTTCAATTGAGCTGATTTGATCGACTGAAGTCATTTTATTGTGTTTTTTTTATGTTACTTGTTATTTGGTTGTGAATGTGCAGAAGTTTTGTAGTTAAGTAATTATGCTGCGGCAGCGTTGTGGTGAGGTGGATATTTTTTCAGTTTATCACACGTGTTCTATAAGAGAAGAAACGTTGAAAAAATGCATTTTAGGAAATATATCAACTTCCTGGTTTAAAGGATTTATGTATTTGTTTTTTTTTTTTTTATTTTTTTTTGTGAAAAGAGCAGGAACTATAATAATATAAGAACAAAGACAGAAATAGAGAATACGCTGCGATTCTGTGTTCTGACTTAAAATGTTGTTGACTCGAAAAATCCAGACGATTCCAGTCTGGGTTTAGACTACTACTCTCTTCTACTTGCAAATCCTCGTTTTCATCAGTCATTGTACTTTAGTTTGCTATCTCATAATAATGGGTACTCAGATAACAATCACAAATAGACACAAACAATCTAAATAATATAAAGAAACAATCTTCATGTCAGGTTTTTTTCTATTATCATTTAAATGAAATTTAGAAAAGGAAAGACTGACAGCAGACAAAAAAAAGAGACCTCTTCATATTCATATACATAGTTTTAGTCAATAGGTTTGTGGTGCTTCAAATTGCTGCTGGAAGGGACCTACAAAACTGACTCTATGCTATTCTTGGTTATTAATTTGCTTATAAATGTTCGCATTAAAAAAGATAACAGGCAAAAAGCCCAATTTCCATTGACAAAGAGTCTTCTCCAGTTCTGAAGTGAGACAATGGAAGCATTCATAAATGTGTCCCCCAAAATCACACACATACCACTTTTACTGGGGAGTAGGTCATTGGTGGAGACAGAGAAGGAGGCAGAGAGGAGGTATTTGTACCTACATACATGGAGTTGGAGTGGCATAATTATTTTCGCCACTTTTATTCTACGTTTTATTTTATTTTTTTTAATTTGTGCTGGCTTTATCATAACAATGGGCAAAAAGCAATTGTGCAGTCAGCCACGAATATAACAACATCGCCGACGACAACGACAACGACAACGAAAACGACGACGAAGACGGCTACGACATCCACTAGAACAGTGGTGGCGGCGATGGTTATGGCCATGGCTATGGCATCAAGTGCATTTTTCGCAGTCTATTAAATAATTCCATGTGATACACACGCCCTTTTAGTCGGTCTTTTGTCTGAATTCTCTCTGTGGCCAGAACTGACTTGATGGTACATATATGCGCTGCACTGCAACACAATCATCATCACTGACTGTCGTTTATCAGAACGGAAACAACGGCCAAACACACTCGACGACACACTGCGCGCTTGACCCAATACAGTTGGAAATTGAAGTTCTCTCTGTATTCAGATGATGGGTTTTATGGATTTTCTATAAGAGGATTTGGTTTTCTAGTGCGGTGATATTTAAGCTTTTAACTTATCTTAGTTAGCTTTGAAATGGACAACTGAATGTGGGGTTTTATTTAGAATTTAGATGATTATTTGCCTATGCACGCCAATTTCAACAGAATAATAATAAAAAAAAAAACTCAATTGGTACGATTTAAAAATCGATGGAGCATAGCTGTTGAGCTATGTAGACTCAAGCAGCACGGTTAAAGCTTGTGCATAGGGATGTTTGTTTAAAACTTAATATCACCTGAATTTCAACCATAGGAACTTAAAATGGGGTTTATTTATTTATTTCCTTCAAATTTTAATTGGATATTTTTTTTTAGTTTTCCATCATGATGAGCGAAAAAGAAGTTTTTGAGGGAGTGAAATGATTGTTATTTTCCACTTAACTATTGCTAGATTTTCAACAAAGATCAAAATTGTGAATTGATGTTTTTTGATCAATTTTTTTTTTTTATAAATTGGGCTTCGTTTTAAAATACCAAATTTAAATATTCATCACTTATCAATTGCCACACACAAGAAAAAAAACAGAAATGTGTTAGTTTTACGGGTACTCTCTCTTTCGAGGAATTAATAAATCATCCAATAGTAACTCTTTTCATAAAATGTGCCTTTCACCTTAGACGTTCGTGTTCGACAGAAAATTGTATACGTCCCATCTATTACTGGTGATAACATGCACACAGGAATGGTTGGGATTTCTAAGTCACTAGGCCCTGGTTCTACTCGAGCTTTTGCGATACCAAATTTTTGAAATTGTCCATACTAAATACATTAATTTCATTATAATTGACAATCGTAATAGGGGTGTATGTCTATTTAGGCCATATTTAAAGGCTTTTCCTTTTGAATCGAAACCTTGGGACACATCAGCAATCATTTTCATGCTAAACACTGTGTGTGAAGCTACTCGAATTGGTAGGCATGAGAGTAAATTTTTCAATCAAGAAAAAATACTAATCCATATTGCAAATGCAGATATTTTCCATAAGGCAACTTTATGTTAAACTTTACCAAAGAAGTGGTAGGTATTTCAACCAAGTTTTCATCCACTCATGGATGACCTTTGGCGTGTTTTTTTTATTTCTGCGTTAAAAACTGGGCTCAGCCGATATAAAAACAACTAAAGGTATTTAAAAATTTCCTTAAAAAACGTGAACGAACGCATTCATAACTCATGGCTAACATTCCTCAGATTCGTTTCAGATTCGAGATTGCAGGTTTTCTTTTCAACCTTGGTTATGGCGCTTTTTAATTTTTTCACCGGAAAAATTCTCCAAATCTTAACTTTGTCATTCATATGTTTGTGTATTATCGTATTTTTGAAAAATAAATTCAAAACAAATAAGATGAATTTGCAATAAGCGTGCCGATATTGAAAAAATAAAAAATAATTTGAAAAGGGGGTTTTGTGCGTCAACGTTACAATCTGAAATTGCAGTGAGTAAGACAGTTGGCATGACAGGGTCAAAAAAAGATTTTGAGGGGATTTTTGTGTGACGACAACGTGTGAGATTTAATGAGCAGGCCAGTTGGGATGGCAGGAACAAAAAAAAAAAGAAAAATTATGTCATTGGAATAGGTCGGTAAGTCCCCTTTCACACGATAAAATAAGTTGTTAGAATTTCTTCAACAGTCTGTTGTACTTTTAACATGAGAAAATAAAATCGGAAGAGATTTTCTGTAGTTTCTTTATAAAGTCTTTTGGTTGAACGCACACTAATTGGTGTGTGAAAGGGGATGTCAGAAAAAGTTCTCAAATCATTGACCGGAGTGGTTTTTTTCAACTCACTTACCTACTTCTTGCTCTTCTCTACTAAAAACTGAAACTTTCTGCACCCTCAGTTTCTTCGTGGGAAAGTCGTCATTGACTATTTAAAAAAAAATGGCGCCTAAATGTTCCCCTTTGGCCGCTATTTCGAAAACACATTGTTACCAATATAGTACATATCTCGAGAAAGACTCATCGTACAAACAATAAATAGGAAATATAATAGTTATCTTTATTTTTTTTGACATACAACATTATTTACATAAGACTTTGAGAGTTAAAGCGCCAAAAAAGCGAAGGCCAAATATGAAGCGGAAACTCAAAAAAAAAGGATTTTTTGGAGCTTTACCCCTGAAAGTATAAATCCTATACAAAAATATTTTGTCTACAAAAGAAAGTTAATTAAATTTTCTATCAGAAAGAAATTTTGTTTCACGATAAGTCTTTCTTGACTGAAGCAGCGGCTGAAGCACAACCCAACTATCAAATACAATCATAAAAAAATTGAGCGGTATTGTGTAGCAAATAAAGAATCTCTCGACTGGCCTAGAGAGCGAAGGTGAAATCAGATATTTTCCACCTTTGTACTCATTAAATGTGGAAAAGAGTCCATGACACAAATCATAGTGTAATAGAAATAGGGGACTAAGCTTTCGCAATATTAGAAGATATTGAAGATTTGAATGAAAATCGGAGGAATTTTTACCGACCTTGATTAAGTAGCGTACTGCATGGGCATTCCATTTTCCTCACTGCTATTCTACTTGGATGTTATCTTGATCGGTTCGGGCTCTCAAGCCTTCATCTTGTTAACTTCATTTCTAAATTAGAATCTCTCTATTGCTCTGTAAACACGGTTTTTTTGTCCTAAGGAGTCGGTATTGATCGCTCCTCTTCTAGTCATATGTATATTGCGCTAGTAGATCTGGTCCTTATACGCAATGTTGATCCGGTTGAGATACTTGTTCTTGATAGCACTCACCCAGTAATTAGGTAAAACACATCACATCAAAGGCTGATTTCAGATGGCTCTTTGGCTATTTTGCCAATGATTTTCATAACCTAACTGTGCCGGCTTATTTTTGGCAACCACTTCGTTAAACTCGTAAAACTCCTTCGTATTATTTCTTTGCTTGGGCAGTAGTCCAAATGGATTGGCAGCTACAGGCCCGAATCTTTCGGATATCCATGGCGGAGAGGAAATCTTTGAGTCTTCTTCTCAAAATTGCGATGTTGGAACCGCATTCTAGCAAGGAAAATTTTTCGCCCTGCAGCAGAGTCAATCAGACTGAATCAGTTATCAGAGATGGTGTCGGGGAGGCTGTATTACCTTTTTTCCTAGCTTGGCGTTAAAATTCTTGGTCGGCTTGAGTAGGAAATGTTCTTGTTGTCATCCTTTCTCTCTTCTGTTGACGAAATTTTTATTAGTGCGAATTTTTGATGTTAGGCGTCGAATGGAGGGGAAAAATAAAATTACACATGACAAGAGAACCTCTTGAAGAATGTGGACTTCCTCACAAGAGGGATTCCAAAAGAATATCGCGCCACTAAATTTATTTATTTACTTTCTATGCCAAAAGCATGAAGTGCAAATTAAATTGTTTCTGGAATTGGTTCGGCATTCTTCGGACTTATTTCTCATCTAGAAGAACATTTGAAAATCTCAAACATTTCTGGAATAAGGGGAAGAAGCGCAGTTTCTGGATCTTTCTTTAGCCCGATCCATCGCATCGCATTGCTTTGATAGCCGTGCTATATGCTTTGCAGCAGCCTAGAGCAACCTCTTAGTTATGTACTATACTCTGCCTATTTCACGTACAGATCCGAAGTTTTGTATGCATATTTCGTTTGCTGCTTTCGTACCTTTAGTAAATCCGGCCATATCCGAGGATATTTGTACCTTATGTTCTTTCTATGACAATTGGTGGAATACACTATGTTTCGTTAAAGTGTGTGTAGCTGACCTCATCGTGTCATGGATTTATGTAGGTACAGCTTGTTTGGATCTTCCGGTAGTGTCTGTCTAAGTTAGTATCTTCCACAACTTTCTGACAATAGTCTATCTTCCAAAGTCACGGATATTTTCCTTTTTTGAAATTGAAAAGGAGTCATCACACACCATCCCATAGTAAGTCTTTTAAAGATGTCGGATGTGATTAAAATCTTAAGTTCTGTTTTTCTTTACGAATTTAAAACTTAAAAAGTCTCGATGTATAATGTGTGTAAGTATCGCACCAAGCAAACAAAAAACATTGATGAAGTCACTCTCACTATTTAGTAGTCACCCAGGTGTGGTTAATAAAAGATGCAAAAAAAAACTTTATTTTTGCAATTTCAACAAACCGGTTTTGTCTGAATTAAACAAATTTACTTCCTACATACTCTTATCCATGAGCTAACAGCGTGTTAAAGATTTAAAAAGAAAATTTAGAAAAAAAACTCTTAATAGAATTGAATATTTGTTTGGTTAATCTCACTTCCCAGAAAAATGTATTTTCTCTAAAGCAATAAAACAGACAAAACAAAAATAAATAAACAACCAAGAATTTGTTAAGAAATCATCACCAAGTAATTTAAACCTTATTATTGTTTACCTTCCATTATTCTCTCTCGACACCTGACAATGACAACGACAATGAGTCATCACTAGAAAATTTATATTCGTGGAACAATGCGTCATTGACGAAACGACTTGAGGCCCTCCTTGAGACCGCTTCTTATATGAATCCAACTCTACTACTGATTCAATTCAAATCCAAACAAATGAAGTCACGTTTCAACAATAATACTTCCACTGCCACTACTATCACTTGAGTTTTCTGATAACAATCTAAAGTTATTCATTCTTTCAAATCTATATTAATTAACGATTTAACGTGACATCATGAGCCAGCATGCAAGTTCTATAATTATTGATTTTAGGGTATAGTATTGGCAATAGCGGTGCGGCTTCTCGTAAACTGCATCACACAAAACGCCTCCAACCCGATCACGATAAGAAAGAAACAATAACAATAAAATTATCTTATCAGTTGTAGAGATATAACATTCCGCGGCAAAACCAGAACGAGCAGAATAGCATATTGCCAGTCTCTGAGCCCAGAGAATGCTTACGCAATTCACTCCAAGCCATAAATTATCGTAAAATATCTTTTTTGAATGAAATAGCAGTGAAAGAGAAATAAGCATTGAAAATTGAAATATTATAAAAATAGACGGAAACAGAAATACAAAAATTAAAACCAGAAGATTATCTCAAGGGCGGCGGACTAAATGACAACAGATAAACAGACATACAGATAGACACGACTAATGCAAACTATTAAATTTGTGCAAGCTTCTGGACACACATCGACAGGCACGTCAGGAGGATAGAACAGCCAGCGAACAATCAACTCGCGGGGAAGAGAACAAGAAGACAAAATGATTTAATTATAGTGAACATGAACACATTATACATAAATCAAGAGTGACCCCGATGATGATGATGGAAATATTATTTAATAATTCATATCTTTTTCAATTTTTCACTATATCAAGATCGAGAAACGGCAGAGAAAGGAATTGCTTAATCCATAGTTCACCTCACTCCTATTATCAAGTTTCTGCTCTTTTCACACATTTAAACTAAATCAGAAAGACAAAATTTAAAGAAAAAGAATTTAATAAATTATTTACTCACATTTCTTTGTGTTGAAATAATTGTTGAATTGGAGTTTCTTTTGTTGGGGCTAGTTTGTGTAGTTTTTGTAGACTTTTTTCCATTTGTACTCGAGGGGAATAATTCCACACCAAGTTGTATTTCTATTAAATTTCAAATTACAAGCAACAAGCAGCGACAAAAGTGAAAACTATTTCATTATTTTTTTTTTTGTTTTCATTTCATAACACAAACACAAATCCACAAATACAAGAGCACACTGCTGATTAGATAAATAATTACTAATTTGTATATTTGTTTTTTTTTTGTTTAATGTGGAAAATATTGTTTTATTTCATTGAAACTTATTATGAATTTTCTTTTCAATTTTAAAAACTAGTAGAAGAAATGGCCGCCCGCAGTGATCGCCGTCGTTTATGTTAAAAAATTTAATTGCTTCTGTCAGAAAAATTGTATGTGGCGAAAAAAAAAAATTAAGAGAGAAATGTCAGGTATGGAATGGTTACTCTTATGTGCGCTGAGAGACATCTAGTTGTAAGAAGACGTGACTATGTGATCGTATTTTCTTGTGCAGCACTGCCAGCATTGTGTTTTTATATTAGCAGGGAAATTTATATGCGATTCAATTATTGTCGAAAATTTATGTGGTTTTCCAGTCAACCATTTCAGATTTGGGGGTCAGATTCCAGATCAATCGTGGTAACTAGAACGAATCGCGATTGATCCTTTTTTTTGTAAAGGTGTAGGTGATTTTTCTGTGTTTACTGATGTAAGTAGTGATAGTATATGTAGGGAAAAATTCCTACAAGCATTTTTTTCCTAGGGAACAGTTTACTCTTTAATACAAAAATATTATATATTTGGCTTTATTTTCTTGATGAAACTGGTGAAAAAATGCGTAAGAAAAAATTCTTACAAAACGTTTTTTTTTTTCAAATTATAAAAGAACATTTTTGTGTTTAAATTATAATTAATTTCAACTACGCGAATACTTTCACCTGTCTTAATTTATTGAAATGGAGATTAATGAGAGAACCCACACTGGCGCTATCCAAATCTTTGAACATTCTTCAGTCGTCGCATATTCGCGCGAAGGTTTGGCCATCGGTCGGATCCATATATCCACAGGAATCCCGTCCATCCAAAATCCAAATCAAAGGAGAAGCTATCGGTCGATGGTGAGGAAGAAGACAATGAACATGAAACAAGGTCACTACATAAGGATTACTATGGAATTTTAATAAAAATAATTTTATTTTCACAAAAAACAATGGACTAACCCACATGTTTCCACAATGCCTTTCATTCCATATGAAACATTTATCCAATTTAATCACTAATTGACTCCGAACTCAAGAAGTCAATGGTTAACGGTAATGAGGACAATAAAGACAAAAATTTCACTAATTAAACTTCATTATTTGTATTTATTTTATTGAACAAATGCCTTATCAAAAGTAAACAATGCTAGCGAAAGGCCAAAACGAATTTAAACTGACGAGGAGAGGACGACGTTTAGAAATGTCAATTTGGTTTGTGTGCAAGTGTGTGTGAAAGTATGTGTAAATCTGCCAATAAATCGAGATTTGAAAGATCAATCGAGAAAAAAAACAGACCACGAAAAAAATCAATTTTTTTGGTTGTTAGGAACGTAAAATCTGAAAAAGATCAAGTTGACCCCCATAAAAATCTATTTTTGTGGTTGTTTGGAAAACCACATTAGTTGAGTCAATAAAGGCTTAACTACATTGAAGAAGTGGAAAAATAAATGTGCACTGTGAAACATGCCTTTAATCTTCTTATTGGAAACTTAACATAAAGGAATCATATTCTTATAGCTTTGCTACTTTTTCATTAGAGCGCGTAATGAGGTAATTTTAAAAATTAGAGAAAAAGTGTTTTCATCTCTTATTTGCTCATTTCGTTTGACAGCTCTTTTCATTTTGAATTTAATTTGGCCATAAATAGCTTATTTATGTGTTTAGCTCTTTCTGGTTTTTGTGTACCGAATTTTGACATTTTCAATAGATTCCTCTTAAAAAGAATTCGGTCTGGGTGTGCAAATTTCATTTAGATTTGGTTGAAATTATCTTATTTCACACAAAATTACCTCAATTGCCCTGATGAAAATGTAGCATTAGGCCAGGCGCGCACATGCAACTAAACAGTTTGGTTTCGATTTTGAGCACTCGGGATTATATGAGAGTCCGCCGGTTTATGTGCGCGGACTCTCATATAATCCCATTGTGCTCAAAATCGCAACCAAACTGTTTAGTTGCATGTGCGCGCCTGGCCTTAGTCCCCTTTCAACATGAGGAAACTGAGTTCGCGGCAACTTCCAGTTTTTAGGAGAGAAAGGTACGAAGGAAGGTTAGTGAACAAAATCGCCCCGGTTACCAATTTGAGATTTTTTCGACATTATTTTTATTTTTCAAGTCGTCGTTCACTCAGCGATAATCAAGTGGAGTAAGATGACACTTTTCAACTGCGAAAATTTAACATTAATTAAACATCGAAGATTTTAAAAAGTACTTGCAATTAGAAGGAAACCAAAAAGGAAGCGAAGATTAAAAATCGCTATCGTCTAAAAGCAGGACAAGGCACATAAAAAGGAAACTTCGATTTTGTTTTCTCTTGTGAAACGTACAAGAGTTTTTAGAAAAAATTAAAAGAGAACTTCAAATATCACCAGCAAGTTGTTTCCTTGTGTATAAGAAAATACATGTACCTATTTCAAAAACAATCAAGATCCAACTTTGCTGTTGGATTTGGATTTGCAAATCTATTGAATTTCCTTAAAAAAATTAGTTTTTACTCTGATATGTAGATGGCTATTTTCGAACTGGCTGTTTTCCATATGGTGTCGTTGTGTAAAGCCCGAACCACACTTAAGCCCGAACCACACTACTCTCGTGTGGTATGTCGGGGAGTAGTGTGTCGCTGTCATTCCAATGTATTTCATAGATTTCGACAACACATCACACGATACAAATATGGCTCTACGCATATGAAATACATTAGAGCGATAGCGACACACTACTCCCCAACACACCACACGAGAGTAGTGTGGTTCGGGCTTAAAGAAAAAGGACAACGAATACAAGAATATAAGGAAATTAAAGGAACAAAAGAGATAGGTATACAACACTGTTGTCACAATCGTCCGTATAGTTTCATTTTCATGATAATGGGATGATTTTAAGGATCTTTTATTTTACACTACATTTCACACTACCTTGCGATTTGAAAAACTAAGATGCCATCTGCCCGCGAGCGTTAAAACTACATTTTTGGTTCATGCAACGTAATCCCGATAGAGAGCAGGATCTCGTGTCGTTGTTGTAAAGGCTTAACTACATAAGCCAAAAAGTACTTTTATACAAAAGTAAAAATATTTTTTTCCCGCCCTGCGCAGTTGTTTTGCGAAAAAGAATATACAAATTTTTTTTTAAACAAAAATTTAAGCTTTCTGCATCATTTTTATAAGTTTTCCAGTCAGAAAAACTATTCCAAAATGAGTTTGAAAAATTTTAACTTTTGTACTTTTTCACTTTTTTGGCTTATGTAGTAAAGCCTTTATGCATGTATTTTGATTATCTATATGGATCATCTCTCTGATAATAAAAAACCCCTGTTATGAAACAAAATATTCGGAAACTCGTTTGCACCCGCATAGAAAGAATGTCATTTGATTAAACCACGTGTCAATACCCTGGATATTTTAAATAAGACTCTAAAAAAAAAAGCTTTAAACTATTTATGGTATGCCTCAATTCAATTTTAATGGTTTTGCTACTTGAATTCATGAATATTTTGGGCATTTGTATGGCTAATGGTGTTAAGCTAATTTGCGTCATCAAAAACTTATAATAATTGATCAATCTAAAAATGCAAAAGTTAAGATACAAAATTATTTATTGTAATCAAATCAATCGATATCGGATTATTGAGCATCGATTGTTCGACGTGTTTGCGATAGAAATTCTCAGTACAAATTCACGGCTTCGGATTTAGCTGTAAAAATGCTGAAATTAGAATTTTTTTGGATTTTCTTTCTCAATTATATTTCTGATATATATATACTTAGGCCAAGTTTTTCAGTGGTGAGTTAAACCAGAGTTAGATAAAAACTCTAGAAGTAAATTAACCCACAGTGAATTGAGGAAGCAATTTTTCGGTGGAAAATGCATGCGGAACGACTAAAAAAACTCGGTGGATAAAACATCAAAAGCATCTTTTCAGTTAATCCTGCGTTAACTCACCAAACTTGATGAGTTAACTCGGGTTTTACTTTAATCTCGCACTTAAAAATTGGACCTTAGAATTATAATATCTGTCGGAAGGGTACTTTAAGAGGTGAAATCAAGCGAATGCAAGCAAATTATAAATAAATTTTACCGCGCTATAGCTTAACATTCTTCAAATGAACACGCTTATTAATTTAATTAATAGTTTGTATTCGATTATTTTTCCTTCTATAATAGTCCTATCTTAAAGGTTGATACCCAAGGGCAGAAAACAGTTTTTGAATTAATACCTTGACACCGAGCTTCTTAGAATCAGGCTTATTATTTAAATATTTTGTACTTGTGAGTTGTTGACTCTATGAAAATTCAATGCAAACAAAAATCAATCACCTGCCAAATTAGGAATGCATCTCCATGACTAATAAACAATAAGAGTACATCAGTAAATAAACAAGATGACAAACCACATGGCATAAATCTTATATTGCCCCCTTTATTCAGGAGCTTCAAAAACATTGAAATTCGTGCTATCTGACTTGGGCGTGTCAGATGGTCGGCGACAGGCGTACGCATTTGGTCAGACAATTTGCATACAAATCACGTGCAATGGCACACCTTACCTATAGTAATAGTTGTAATCATCATGTAGATATTGTTTTATACTAAAGAAGCTAGAAGCATCGACATTTTGATAATATGATGTTTGGTTTGTCATGAGTTATTCAATTAGATGTTAGCTGCATGCCTGCATGTACTACCGCATGACAGCAGCTTCTTTTAAGATTTCGAACATACCTACCTAAATATTGTAGGTATATTATGATGATATATTAACTATTCTTAACAATGCCGGATATATATCTATGAGTTGATGTACGTGTAATGTACACAACGTGTTAAAGATAAAACTTATTTCGATAATTATCATTTGAAATGAATACACCTAAACTTATACTTTTATTTGAAAACATTAGCAGCATTTTATTATCCTATAGATCTGATCCGGATCAAATCATGATAATAAAACAAACAGGATCGCAGTAAAAACAGTGTAATATACCCATCTCTTTTTATCCTTTTGTATATTTATTTTAATAAGGGTATTCATGCAACGAGATAAATTTCCGCTTTGCAGAAAAATATAACTTTCCGCTAGACGTTGGCATGAACACCCCTTAGAAATACTTGTGAAATGTCACATCAAATACATCGCAAATGTCATTTCTTAATTTATCAGGTTTATCTTTACGCTTTCCGCATTAAATTGATGAGAAAAATTTATCAGATCTGCGGAAAAAAATGTCCATACAAATTTTGACAGTTCGTTTCTGCGGAGATAAAATTATCTGGTTTCTGAGATATATCCGGGTTTTCCACCGTTGCATCAATACCCTTAATGTGTTCGTTGCCTTTTTTTACTCGAAAAGTCATCTACCCGTCAGCGATAAAACAAATTTTTGCAAGGAAGTACTAAGGGTGTGTGTTCAAAAATGGATTTGCAAATCCAAATTTAAAAACAAAGCTGGATCTTGATTTGTTTTTGTAATGATTGTATTTTCATGTTCAAAATCCAATCCGTAACAGATCTGGGGGAAAATAAAATACAGCTATTAGTTTAATCCAGATCGTTTTGGACAGAAATCTGAACGCGGCCATTAAATCTGAGCCCAGTTCTTGACAGATTGATCTTTTGTCAAAAAATGTAAAAAAATGGTTTTGAAAATGCTGATAATTCAAAATATTAAAGAAAAAATATTCCATTTCAAACTACCTTACCATGAGAAGCCACCTACCCGCAAGAGTAAAAACTAAAAACGTGATACCGATAGAGCAGGATCTCGTGTTCACAGATTACGCATCTGAAGATGAGAATGTTTCGTACGTTTCACCCTCCAGAACCCATTTGTTTACATTATTGTATTTGTAATTTCTTCCCGCGTCGATGAATAGATGTGAATTGCAACAACAATTTAACCAGGTGTGTGAAGATCCCTACTGTCTATGTGTCAGGTTTTTATACACACATTCTCATTTTTAAAATGGCTGCCGGGGATTCTACATAGGTTTTGATGATTATATGGATCATTTCTGATAATAAAGTACGGATATTACCAATTTATCATTGAAATTCTAAAAGTCATCTTGTGTGCAAAGCTGAGCCAAAACGAAATTTAACTTTTGCCAAGAATTAATAAATATATTTATAAAATAAAAAATTTTATCATCAATGCTTTATACATACATCTGTATGGGAATATAACCGATCACCGATGGCTGTAATATACGATCGTACAAACCCGCACTATTTTAAAAATTATTACTCATCTCATCAATCATCAAACAAAAGTGGGGAGAGAAGGTTTAGTTCTTCGTAAATGGGAAATTTTAATTAAATTTTAATTATATATATATTACAGTGACGCCAGTAAACCAGTTTTAAAGTCACAGTTTAGAAATTAGTTAACCGGGGATTTCTATTCTTAATGTTTTCTAGGGTTCTGTAAAAGAAAGCAAATTCCTTTGAAATAGACGAAAGACGACTTATCACATTAGAAATGAAACGATCATGAAAGAACTAATAATAAACTTAAAAGGGATTATGAGGTTATCTATGGAATGACAAAAATTGGCGATTAATGAGAGTAGGTACCGAAAGTGTCAACTTTTTAAATGCTAGTCGTCGTAGCTTCGCTCTGAATATTTCGCAGCCTTTGTTTTTCTAAATGTGGTCAACATTTTGCCCTAAGACGAGGTACCTTCTCGAGTAGGTTATAATTTGAGAATCAGTAGATTCGTTACACGATATCTGCGTGTAAATCATTCTCACTTCCTTTTCTTTTCATTGACAGTTAGAACTGACATTTACAACATAATAGGGGTATTCATGCAACGTCGGAAAACCATTGTAAACATCGTAAACGTCGGAAAGTTTACGATGTCGCAAACGAAGTGTCAAAATTTGTATGGAAAATCTTTTCCAACAAATCGTAAACTTTCCGACAAGAATTTGTGTTGTAAACGTCGTAAACGAAAATGGTAAAAGTAGTGGTAAACTTTCTTTCAATGGGATTATGAGACTGGCTGAATCAGCTGATTGATTTACCACATCATTTACGCAGAATTTTTTGAGCGGCATTCATGAAACTTGCGTCGGAAACTTTACCGTTTACAACGTCGGAAAGTTTGTGACGTTGCATGAATACCCTTTGGTTGTTAGAATAGAATTTCAAAGTCCGTTGTAGCCATCTTCAACTTCGGCAAAATAAAACCAGAATTAATGTTGTGTACATAAATATTTAATTAGTTTTCGTACTTTTACTTCACCCAAAGGTAAAAACCCATTTTACGTTACGTTATCAAAAAAAAAAAAATATATTCAAGCCTCATGTATGGCTTTCATTCATTAAACTTTGTTTTCCACATTAAAAAAAAATTAGCAAGAGCCTTTCCGGAATGTTGGCAGATATGTACCTATACCGATACCAAAATACCTAAGCAAATTCCATTCCACTTAGTAAGTAAATTGATCTGACTTGAGGTTGAGACGTTGAGAGTCACTAACAGAGAAAACCATTTGTTGTTGTTAGTTATGAATCATCTGCCTATGGTCGTATGGTTTGTAAAAGGTGAGTCGACTGCGCAAATGGTTTATTGAAATTGTTTTTGTTTTTTTTTTTTAATTCCCAAGAAAAAAGACCAGAATTAATTGATATTACGGTTTCTGCTATTTCTTTTTATTACATTTACAGAAGCTGATACATATTTATGACTAGATGCAACAGGTTTGAAATTCCGGTGTATTCCTTAAGATACCTAACTATTGATTGATGTTTTGTTTTTACTCAATTGATGGATCATTGATCGCCTTTTTTGGACCAAAAACGATCGACAATACGACAGTTATGGGCGATGATCGGTTACTTTAATTGATTAATTTCCCTGAACTTGACATAAGAGTACCGGTGTGTGTGGGCATTGTTTCCGCATTGGCAGAGAGGATTCCTTTTTCTATAATTTTGTTAAATGTTTTTCTTCGTCGTGCGGGTGTGTGTCTGTGTAGATGGCATTTTCTTTTTTTGTATTTGTTGGTTGGATTAATTTGTATCTGTAAATGCCTATGAAATTAATTTGCCGGTAGCACTTTATGCAGTTAAGATGTCAGTTAGATGGATATTAACAGAAATATATGTAAGCCTTTAGATGTCAAGAGAAAAAACGTTTGAAGGTTACTCGTGTCATCTTCTATAATAGAAATGTATTGATTGATATGCATTTATAAGTTAAAATTTTCCCCACGTTAGTTGGCGAAGAGCGGGTTGTTAAAAAAACAATTTCAATACTAGCCCAGGAAAATTGGACTTTGACTTAAAAAAAAACAGACAAAGCTGACTTTGGGTGAAGAGCTTTGTTTGTATGTGTTATAAACATTTCCTTAAAGCACAAGGCTAGAGACATGTCAATTTTTAACAGTTATAACAGTTTTTCGCTATTAAAAGTGGCATTCGACTTGAAAAAAAAACTCTGTATGCCCACTGGCGGAGGGCCCTGGTCCTGCGGGGCCGCATAAACAGTACTTTTATAAACCAAAACTATTATAATTGGCATGTCTTCTTCCTTAAAACAAGGTACCCTAAATTTGGACAAGGACTTTTGATTTTGTGACGTTAACTACCAAAGAAGCAGAATTTTGAAAAAACAAATCTAGAATCTCTAAAATGGGACATAAGTTCACTGGGGAGGTGTATCCCGTTTTTAATTAGCGCCGTTTGTATACCATAGTTAATTACATATATTCATACATACATTAGGTTTTTTTTAAATAAATCTATGAAATCGTAAAATTTTGACCTAACTTGAATATGAACAAATTGTTTTCAAAATGTTTGAGTAAAAATTAATTTTTCAAAAACTGTTCACTAAAACAACTTTATTTCTGGCTTTGCAAAAAGGTATAACATGGCATTGATGTGCAAGTGTTACCGTTAAGTTTAATAATAATTTTTTTTTGCTGTTTTAAGTCAATTTCTGAGAAAATTAAGCCGCCCGGCTAAACGGCGGGAATATACCCCCCCCCCCTCCCCCTACCTCACTAGTTTTTTCTTGTCTCGACTCAACCTACACGCTCTAGCTTTTTGTCACACCTTATGCAGATCATCCTATATATATGACTACCAGAGACAACACTTTACAAATCTTCGCAACATTTAATAGTTGTGTACTCAAGATCCATCTAACAAGAGAAACCTTTAAAGTTTGCTACCATGACAACTCATCATACAAAAATGGGTTTGCAATATCAACCTTCACTTTATTCATTTAAAAAATATGTCAGTCATACTAGAGGAGTACCTATTTGTGTTTGAGATTGATTTTTTTTTATTGTTTTTGTTATTTAATTTAATTAATTGGCATAACAAATTGTTTCATGACGCAGAAGTGAAAAATTACTCATTGAACTTTTATATATAAATATTTGATGGGTTATTTCAGATATGTGTTGTGCATAGGTATACCTACTTTGGTCAAGATCAATCATATGTAATGCTGGATTTACACGACTGAAAAATTGGCATTTTTCCCTCACTATACTGCCAAAAGAATGAATTTTTCCATTGTTCTGTCATTTTTTTGACAGTTAAATGCCAGAATACTGCCAATTTGTCAGTCGTGTAAATCCAGCATAATACTACGTTTTCACTGAGCACTAAATCGCGATTTAAGAGGATTTAGCATAAATCCTCTTCAAATCTCGAAGATTTACCATACAAATTTAAATCTCTTCAAATGAAGATTTAAAATAAATCTCATTGAAATCTTCTTGCAAGAAGGAGATTGTCAAATCAAACAATCCTAATTTTGTAGAACGCACCCTTTTAAACGTCAGTTTTTCCATTGAAATCAACAAAAATTATAAAATATTTTTGCGCGTTGGCTGTAGGAATAAAAATGCAAGTATTTACAATGTATTTCATATATTTATAATAATATTTTGGTAAACAATACAAATTCCAGATAATGCAACAACCAAAACAAACAAAAAACAACGGACAACCTAGACACTGGAGGATGGGGAGCTTTTCATTGAAGAGTGGGCCGAAAAATTGTGTTTTTTTCTGTAATTATGGATTCTCCTATTAAATTTACTCACTCTAATGTTATTTTGAAGAATAAAATGGTGTGATAACAATAGATTTAGGTTACTAGACTCATTTTTAATAAATAGTTTATTCAAAATTAATTGTTTTATTGCTCAAAAATTGTTTTTTTCGTTTGTTATATGTTTTCCGATTATATTTGTTTTACTCTTGTCAAATTGAGTTGACAATTGTATGGCAATTCAGACTGAAAACGTCAAATTAACCTCCTTTTTTGTGGTGAAAACACTTCAAGATTAATTTTAAATCTCCTACCTTAAATCCCAGATTACCTCTTGGTGAAAACGTAGTATAACGCTTCTAGTCAGTTAACTGATAACGCATAATGCTTATTTAAAGTCTGAAAATTTGCAAGAAATTGCATGTTACAGAACAGACCTATAATTATTTCCTCTGTTCGTTTACTTCACAAAACTGTCAATTTCTACCTATTTCCGTCCCAAGTTCTGTCAAAGATAATATACCTAGAAATTAATAAAATTTCGGAATTAAACAAACATAATGTAGGTACCCATATACCTGTGTACGTCCCCTTCAACTTTGACAGCTCTACCGAAGATTATGATATCTTTGTTTCTACGATAGCACTACTAACGGTTTTCATATTAGACTCACTCCTCTGACTTTTTTGACGCAAGTCCAACTTAATTTGTTCAGACACAAACTATTGTGAACATATTTGACTCACTCTGATTTTCAGCAGATGTTAAAACAATATAGGTACCTACAAGTTTGTGCTCGTTGAAGGATTAACTCGAAATTTTTCACTTACAATGTTTAAATTTTATTAAGTAAATATGTTTCCAATTGAAAAAGAATGGATTCTGTGTGATTTTAGATGACACTAAAAAAGACGTCAACAAAATCCGTTTAAAAAAAAAAATTAAAAAATCCTGGATCTTTATCACGTAAAACAAAAACGATCAAACGATATCGTTTTGAAGATAGCTGTCTCTATTTTTCTCTATTAATACCTATAATATAGACTAAGAGGATATATTATAATATGGAGTACTCGTTTCTATCTCTAATGCATTTTAGTGCCTGGGGCCATTATAGGGGGCGCTATTTCACTTTCGGTTAAGATAAAGTCTTAGAAGATCGTACAGCTGCTATCTATTGTAAGTCATAATTTGCTTATTTTCTTTCAAAATTGTTCTACTTTGAAGTAATTCTTGATATTAATAAGTGTTTGTTTTTTATTTTAAAGATTTCAATATCTTCTTTTTTAGTTTTTTTTTCCATAATGTGCAGAAAACTCAGTGACCGAAACTTGAACAACGACCCCTATGAAAGCTTCGTATTCGAATAAAAACAAGCACTCCATATTATAGTTATATCCTCTAAGATGATAGAGCTATAGCAATGCTGGGTCGTTTTCATTTTACGTGATGAGGCCTCTGCCTTTTCTTTGTAAATTTTTTTTTCATCATGAGGTGGGACGTGGGAGGTACCTATATAGACATAAAAAAAAGTTGGAGGAGTCAGTCCAAAGTCAAAACCGTCTTATAGGTAGCCAAACGCGGCAAATATGAAAATACTTAAAGCTAATGGGTTTTATTCTAAAAAATTATACAAAATCTAGGCTTTAAATTTTTTTAAACGCAACGGTAACCAGTTATATAATTATAATAAACAGTGATTTATTAATTACGAAAACAAATTCAAAAATCCAATACAATTCCTATATAAGTATCGCTAAAAACCCGTTGCAAGCAAAGAACAATAAACAAGTTCCGAAAATTTGATCAACCAAATAACAAAATAACAACAATCAAATACAATTTTAAACTGTTCTTCATATTATATGATTCTTGTTTGTGTTCACAATTTTTTGTATGTATTATCAACAAATAAATATACGATTAGGTATTCCTATACCTATCTACCTAGGTATACCTACATTAGTCAAGTTATTTTTATTTCATTATCATTTCTTTAAATAATCTTACCTCTTTGTTTCGAGTTCAATAATCCTTTTATTTTATAAAAAAAAAAAAATAAAAATTGGTATCCAATGAAATCCTTGTTAATCCGCAAACAGTGCACTTTATATGGAGAATTATATTCCGATCACACTTTGGATAACAAAAATAATAATTCCTCAACAACAAATACCCAGTCAGTGTGTCATTTTACACCACACAAACAAATACAAAAACTTGCCCAAAAGCAATATTTATAAAATTGATTTGTCAACAATAAAATTATAATGATGACACTCGCGAATTAATAGGTACATCGTCTTTAAAGTGATTAGTCATTAATAAGTTATTGGCATAAACGTAGACGAGGAAGCACTGAAACTGTTAACACTGTTTTTTTTTTTTTGTCTGGATTACGATTAGGTTGAATCAAACCCGCACATGTTATCACGTACTATCAAAAACTTATCGGTAAAAAATAATGATACCTAACACCTATCAATGCGGTATTCCAATCCAACAAGTACGTTATACTAACAACGATAACGAATACGAAGCTCGCGCCTTGTTTTTAAACTAAACCCTGAAACCCATTTCCATTCTAAACAACGAAAACCTAAATATCTAACCGATCCGCGCAAACTCACAAGTCTATCACCCAAACACGTCCGTCCGGCTGTGCTGCAGAATTACATTTAACAACACGACACTGGAACTCCAGTTACCAGTTGTTGTTTTGTTGTTCTGTTTCTTGGAGTGAAACGGTGACGATTTGCCTGGTGTGGTGTTCTATATGGTCTTTGTTCATGTGGACGGTCTAAGTGGTAGACGTCAGATAGCTTGATAAACACACTGTATGGGTGTTGTGCACGATCGATAGTTCATACAGATGAGCATGGTTACCACTGTGATAAAATTTAGAACAAACTTAGCATATTTTTTAAACTTTATCCATGTGGCAGATATTTTTTGGAACTGATTTCAAGAAGAACTTACATAACTCTACAGCACTCACAGGTTCAATCGATTTATGTACATAATAATAATCTTCAAGAACCAGTTAATGCCGAATTCACATGATTACAATATGTACCTACGTACCTGTCAAAAAATTTGAATGATAATGGAAACAAATGAATGACATATCGTTGGTGTCTGCGTCTGTGGCCAGGTGTACATGTACACAGACATAGATCCCTATAAGGGACTTGCTTCAAATTTCTTAAAAAAATACGAAATTTTGTCTGAGATCATTTAGAAACTGTCATATTGCGATTTAGATATTTTCAAATTTTCTCCAAAACAGCTGTTTCGATTTTGATTAAACTTCGTGTCTAAATAGTAGCTATATGAACCAATACTCCGTCTCAGTGTTTTGCCAAAAAGTTCGAATATAACAGAAATTATTGTTTAGAAGTTTTTTGAAAAAAAAAAATTGTTAATTAAATTAAATTACCATGCGTCTTCAACGTTTAGCCATGTTATAGCTTTGAACCACAAGAACAAGAGCACTACAACTGATCTACTACAAAATCGCCAAATTTTCTGAAATTTGTTACTACCCGATTCTGTAGCAGATGGCTATAAAATGTGGCTGAAATAATGGACATTTTTAAATCGTGTAAATCCGAAAAATTAAAATAATTTTTTAATCTGTCCAGATATATTTTTCTCAAACTGGCAACCATAAAAGGTAAGTGTACGATTTGTGAGTAGTTATAGTGGTAGTGGTGGTTGGTTATATCGTTTTGTTTTGGGCGCCTTATGGCATTGCTTGGCATGCGATACGAGCAATGCAGCTTGCACCTTTTTGGATTGGATGAATCTTGAATAAAATTCTTGATTAACTTCAAACACATTTTTATGTTTTGCTATTTTTAACTATATGTATATTGTATATGGAAAGGGGGTTGTTCGTTTTCCTCGTGTCGTTTCAAGAATAATAATTGAGGGGTACGGATAGGTATTCACCCCTTAGTTCGTCATTTATTGTTTTTAGGGATGAATTGTCGAAGATGTTCGGCGAGTATTTAGAGGGCAAGAAGAAAAATTTAGGGATGAATTTGGTGAAATCTTAATCTAAGGAATTTTCAAGAATTAAAAATCTCTAATGAGAGTGTTTCACATTGACTGAACTCAACCAAAGATCACATAACTGACTAACTGTGTTGGTATTTTTTTCTTATATTTTATTTTAATTTGGGGTGCATGATAATGGAGCAGCTGCATTTTATTATTGTGGTTGAGAATGCTGTGAGTGAATCTCTAAAGGACTCTCAGACATCAAGGAGCCGAGAAATTTATACCTATTTCACGTTAACCGTGGTAATTTCTAGAAAACCGATATTTTTTTTGTTGATAGGTACCTACTAATTTTTCTAATTTTTCTTTCTTTTTAGCATTTTTATTCTCGTGCAGAATTGTCGGACGTTATCAGAATCTTTTTAATAGAAAAAATATGCGGACTGATTTAAAAGTAACGGAAATTGCTGCTAACAAATCGTAAGGTTGACGAGCTCTACATGGCTCTTTACAATTGAAAACTACATAATTTTAACATCAGGATATTTTATCTTACCACAAAATGCACTTAATCAAATACAAATACCTACATATAGAAAGGCAAAGCTAAAAAAAAAAATACCACCTTAAGCAATAAGTACAGCTTTAAACTTTTTCGGAAAATATCCTTGTCATATAAGCATTCAGCCTTATTTTGAAATTCACTTTCATGCGAAAATAAGTCGAATTCGAATAGTTTGTATTTTGAGTTTCGAACGAATCGAAAGTTCACTTAATCAAACGAAAGTTCATTTTTTGTTGAAAACTAAGCAAATTTTGACTTTCGAATCATTCGAAACAAATGTCATTTATTTGACGTTAAAATTTTTCTGGCGAATAGATTAAAAATACATGTGAGCTCAAATATTTTTGTTGAAAAATAAAGAAAATAAAATACTTTTACGAATTATTTGTTGACATTTTAATTAAAGGTCGCATTCCAATTGGACTTAACGGGGGCAGAAAGAAGTTCTCATCAAATTGATGGAAGAACATCCGGAGATAGCCAAGGGATTTTCAATCTTGAATGGATTTGATGCATCCATTATCCTTCTCCTCCATATCTACCCTTCGCCGCCGTCTTCACTTCTTATAAATAAAATAATTTCCATTTGTTTTTCTTGAAAATTAAACAATAAACTCTTGCTCATGAACTAGCAAATAACAATGAGGTACAAGTATTTACAAATAACAAAAAAATGACGGCGAGGGATTTTACTTTTTTGTTTTGTTGAAAATTGAAAAGTGTGACCAGGTGTGTATAAAGTAAAGAGAGACTTTGAAGTTACATGCTTTTTTTTGTTAGTCAATTTTAAACACAATTAAATTGACATGAAAGCTAAAAAATATCTAGTATTTAGCTATTCAAAAGTTTTAAATTTATTTTGTTACTGTTTCATGTCAATAAACTTACTATACTATTTTCTAAATGCTCCCAAATTTTAAAATTTCAGTTTTTATTGATGTTTTCTGAATAGTAAACTTAACCGGGCCTTTAACATTACTTATCTTTACTTTATTTTTCTTAAATGAGAACGCATTATTTTGACCATCATTTTTATAAAAACAAAAATTCTTCGAAAAAAACAGCTTGGTCACACTAAATTAAATAGAAATGTCAGTAAATGTCAAAGAGCTGATGTTCATTTTATGCATTCATGCGATAATGAATATTATTCGTTCGATTCTCAAAATATGCAAAGTTCATTCGAATGAATAGATCTATTCTATCGAAATAGCTATTCATTCGAATCTCAAAATAAGGCTGAATATGTTTTTAATAGTGATAACTCGAACCAGAAATCGAGTTAATAGCTTCACTCAAGAACTTCTCACGGATATTTCGGGAAAAAAAATGTTTGTAAGTGTGGTGTTTCACTGCATTCGGCAGATATAAAAGTTTTGTTTACTAAGCCAAAAAAGTTAACTAAAACTTTAATAACTCTTGTTGGAAATTCGCAAGTTGTACTTGACATTATAAAAGGTATGTGCGTTCCAAACAGGTATAGATATCACATCACAGACCGTAATGAAAAGTATAAAGAGATAAATGGGGACTTACACGACTGACAAACTGTCAGAAGAATGTACAAATTCATTCATTTGGCAGTTTACTGACAAAAAACTTGCAATTTGTGAGTCGTGTAAATCCAACATCGTCTCTTCGTATTGCGAATTTCTCTAGTGGGTAGCTTATTGGATTGCTGTGCGGAAGGTAGCAGGTTCGAATCTTATGGGGTTTTCCATTGGTAAAATAAATCAATTTTTTTTTTGATTTGGATCTGTCAAAAAACCGATTTTGACCATGTTTGCGTTCCATTGGGCAAAATTAATTGATTTATTTTTGATTTAAAATCGATTTTGCAGATTTAACCCTACCGGTACTAACACCAACATAATTTACAGCTGTCAGTTGGTAAAGGTGTTGTTTGATTGGATTAATGTACGTATTTCAGGAATTTAATTTGTGTTGAAAATATGTGAGAAATATTCGATTATAAATAATAGAAAAGTTTAAAATGAATCGGTAACTCCATCAAGTTCACTTTTCTCTTCTAAAAAGGACGAAATTTGTATTGAAATATTGACAGCGAAACGAAACTATCGGGTTTTTCAATAAGAGCGCTACAAAAGTTTTTTTTAAATAAAACAAAAACGGTTTTGGATATCAAAAAAATTCTTTATTCCTGTGAAAGTACGTTTCATGCCATTATGTATGGAACTCAATTTCTTTTGCATGGCCACCACGGGCACGTTTGCAGAAGTCCAGACGCTGAACCCAACTTTCGACGGTTTTCAAGCATAAATCGGCCGATACTGCTGCAATTTCACGTTCGATATTAGTACGAAGTTCATCAATCGTCGCTGCTTTGTTGGCATAGACCATAGACTTGACGTGGCCCCACAGGAAATAGTCTAACGGCGTCAAAACGCACGACCAATGCGGCCAAGCTACTCTACCACTTCGTGAGATAACACGTTCTCCAAACTTGGTTTCCAATAAATTGATTGTGACATTCGCTGTGTGGCTTGTGGCGCCGTCCTGTTGGAACCACATGTCCTCCAAGTCCATATCATCCAATTGGGGCCAAAAATATTCGGTTATCATTGAACGGTAGCGATCCCCATATTCACAGTAACGTGCCGGTCTTGATCATCACGGAAGAAGTACGGCCCAATGACGCCGCCGGCTCATAAACCACACCAAACCGTAATTTTTTCGGGATGCAATGATGACTCATGGAGTACGTGTGGATTGCTGCCTGACCAATAACGCATATTTTGTTTATTGACGAAGCCATTCATTGAGCCTCATCGCTGAAGATGATTTTTCGATGAAAATCCGAATCATTTTCAAGTTCTTGCTCAGCCCAATTCACGAACATACGACGCTTCTGGTGGTCAAGTAGCTTCAGTTCTTACGTCAATTTAATCTTGTAAGGAGGTAGGCCAAGATCTTTTCGCAAAATTCGCCACAACGACGTCACAGAGATGCCCAACGCTTGAGAACGACGTGTGAGAGACACATTTCGGCTTTCTGCAACTGAAGCCTCAGCGGCAGCAATATTCTTGACACTATGGGCACTTCTTTGTCTCACAGGCACGGGAACATTTTGTACTGTGCCTGTGGATTCAAATTTTTCCACTAGACGCTCAATTGTTGATCTGCTAGGACCATTATGACGACCATAAATTGGACGTAGCGCTCTTAACGTTGAGGCCACTGACTCCGAACTTCGGTAGTAAATTTTAATAATTTTGACTCGTTGTTGGCTCGTATATCTTTCCATCATGAAATGGGAAACTTTATTGAAGAGAAATGTCAAAAGAGCGGCAAGAAATATGGCGTCGTTTGCTGTTCCTGTTGCTCTACTTTTGTAGCGTCCCTGTTGAAAAACCCTATACCTACACAAATATAATGACAAAAATAAATCAATTTTAAATCGTGTTCTATTCGCCACGAAAAAAAATCAATTTTTAAATTGAAATCTGAATTTACCAATGGAAAACGATTGAGCAAAAAATTATTATTTTTCATTTAAAATAATCTGAATAAAAAGAAGCAACTGCAAGACCTCTATAGATATATGGGGAAAAATATAACAAAATAAAGTGCACGTAAATTAAAACAAGGACAGCGAAAAAAAACTTAAGCAAATTATTCCTGCATCCAATTATGTACTTGTAATAAAGCTAGATTAATAAGCTGCATTTTAGGCACAGTTTTTCAGTAGTGTGTTAAACCAGAGTTTGCTAACTCTCCAAATAAATGTATCTATAGGTTCAGTTAATACCGTTTTTTAAGGAAGCATGTATGCGGAAGGGCCTAACAAACTCAGATGATAAAACAACAAAATAATTTATTCAATCAATTAAGAGTTAACTCACCAAATTTCATGGGTTAACTTGGGTTTAACTTTAATCTCGCACTAAATAACTGGGCCTTAAAGTCTTAAAATATTGGCTACCAACAGCTTAAAGCTAGTTCTTTTTCTCGCTTCTGGCAAACACTTGTCTTCTTGAGGAAATTTTTTTTTCAGTGTAAAATATTATTTTTGTTTTAATTTCTCCCCAGTCAATTTTCAAATAAATTTTTAATTAAAAGAAATTTTAAATGTTTAAAACAAAATCTGTTTCTACATTCATAAAGTTATACCTAACTCCACAATGTATAAAACTGAAGGCTACAAGTATTAAAGTAGGTACCTATATACCTATTTCATATACAGACTTTAAACATACATTTGTGTTTTAAGCATAATTATGATGTGTAAGACATTTTGAAAATTAATTTTTTAAGTTAAAGATGAAGAATTTTTGGCAAATTTCAATTTGATGAACAGCTTAGAACTTAGGTTGGTATTTCAATGAATTGGAAGCTTTCACTCACTTGGGTTTTTTTTTTTTAAATCTGTGAATGTATGTACCTACCTAATTGTTTTTTAATTGAACCAACTTTTCCAATATGGATTTGTATGTGTGTTTAAGTATAGGTATATACATATGTATGTACTTAATGTAATCTGGGTGTGTATGGTTCTTCTTCTTGGTGTAAATATGGCAATAATTGCAATGTAAAAGCAAACAAAGTTTCAGATACCTATCTCGTCAGGTGTTTGACAGTTTTATTAATTAATTTGTGTGGTCTCGAAATATGTACATTTAGGCTGTTCAAAGTCTATACTAAATTACCACTCGTACTACAGACTAATTGAGATCAAATGATATGTACCTACATCATTATTAAGAGATTTCCATAATGCATTCTGTGTTTGTACATATTTACGTACTTTATATGTAATTTATTATAAATTGTGATTGAGTACAAAATATTTTGGTAATTTTAAATAGTTTAACATCTCACAAAATGGATGTCAAGTTTTTACTCTCTAGTTGTAGGAGGTTAGAGCTGAATCAACGTCGCTTAAAACCAAAGTCATAATTCCATTGACTTATTATATATGGACTGCCAGGAGCCAACTTCACGTTGACGCCACTTTAAGCTATGCGTTACAAGCGCCGAGTTCAGTCCTATCGGAAAATACAGATACTACTGTTTGACATTTGTATCGAGGATTTTTTTGAAGGATTTTTTTCCATCTGATTTCATTTTTCATTGGGTACGTTCAGCAGACACAAGGGACTACATTTATGTAGTCAAGTGCTTTCATTGAACGCAAATTTTACAAAGGAAACTAGTTATTTTTTGAGATGTTATTAATACCAAAATTGAAACTTTACTTCCAACCTTTACCTTCCGTCGATAGTGCAGATAGTATTTATAATAATATTTTTATCTGAAAAACACCTCACACAAATGAATTACGAATTGCATATTATAATTTCTTCAATACATGCATTCTGTCTTTCCGACATCCTTCACGTTGTATGACGCTGAACGTGACTGAGATTTTTCACTTCTTGTCTAGGAGCAAATGAAATTTTCTTTCACTTAAATCGATAACCATTACCGCTGTTTGTTGATTTCATTGGTTGCTATTGTTAATTAGTTTCGCAATGATTCAACTTTGTTTTCATACTTTTTTTAATTAATAACAACAAATTACTAAACAAATATCATCGAAAAAAATTCTGAAACTGAATTGCAAAATAAAAACAAACAATAAATGTCAAACCAGTGCTAAGGATTATTAAAAAAAAAATCCCGTGACCAAATCCGAAAATTTCCTTTTTTTTACAAACAACTTCTCGCTTAATTTTCAAGACTGTTAATTTGTACAAATTTAAGTTATGTCCAAGTTCATAAAATAAAATAAAATTAGTAGAAATTGGCAGATTTGAAAAGTAAATGAGCAGAGGTAGTATTTTGCTTTACACTTTTTGCTAAGAATATTGAATATATTTAGTAGGCGTGTTTTTTGCAAGTCCATATGGATTTGTCGAAAAAACGACATCGGGACTTCTTACTTACAGTACGTAAGTCCCGATAATTATCTGGACTTAGCTAAGTCCATATAAATTTAAGTTGTTGTTGTATTTACGTGTAAAACAATTAGTTCCGATGTTGTTTTTTCGACAAATCCACATGGACTTGCAAAACAAAAACGCCTAGTAGTTTTAAAAACACAGTTTAAGCGCGTTTTTATAGGGAACTCCAATCCTCTACAATTTCGGTTAAGATAAATTAAAAGTAAGGTTCGTTCCTTTACTCCAAATTTTTGGGCATTTTTGTACAATTTTATTGTTTTTTTATGAACTTTGACAGAACTTTGGACTGAAATGCACAAAAATCAGAATTTTAAAATAAAGGAATGAACCTATGAATAAGTTATAATTAAAAAAAATACGAACGTTTTCAAGAAAAATAAGATATCTAAAAAGCTGCTCGGAAGTTGCCTAGTGGGCGGGTCGTATTTTATAGATTTTTGAATAGTTAGACAGTTTATAATTATTTCGAAATAGATGCAAAATACTTTATTTGATATATACAAAAAATATTGCAATATTGCAGGTTTAGACAATAGATTCCATTGTCTTAAGGTAGGTAAAAAGTTAGAAAACTTCAGACATTAAAAATGTTTTTTATAACTTGGACGGCCGTCTAAAGTAAGACGGCGTTTATAAATACGATTGTACGAATTTTTCCTTGAAATAATGTTTTAAAAATATCTTCCTTCACTACATCTCTTGAAATGGAGAAAATAAATTTCATTGAAAAATCTTTTATTTCGAATATGACTCTAAAATCAAAAGTTTTATAAAATAAATCAAAAAATTATTTTTTTTCAGTGCTCCCCCAACACTACGCCGATTGGTGACTTCCTATGACCATAGATGGCCTTACCTTCTATGAATGAAATTTCATTCTAAGGCGAAGTATGTAACAGATGGCGCTAAAAATAGTATTTATTATTGTCGGTAGGCCCGAACTTGTCGCTGATTTCGCTTCGAGAACTGGAACCATCATCTCCGTAGGTTATGTATGGAATTGACAACCAACTAGCAGTCCATATATAATAAGTCAATGCATAATTCTAATCAATTGACAGTTAGGTCTGGGATGTGTTTAACACGATCTAACCAAGTTGCCACTTTGTTAAGTCTACAACATATATCTACGGCTGTTCTGATATTCGGTCGAATTTGAAAACGGAAACGAAAATTGAATCCGTGCAGATTGAAAACGATTGTTCTGATTTCCAGTCGGATTTACTTTTAAGTTTTACCAACTTGATCAACAAAACATTTTCAAAATCAGCTGTTTTGTATGAAAGACCTGTTGAAAACGGAATGTAATCCGCCAACAAAATTATAACCGAATTTAAAACGTCAATTTGGCGGATTGTAGATCCGTTCGTTTTGTCGAATATGCAAAACCTTTTCGGAATTCGGAACAGCGAAAATTCAAAAACGTGAGGATATATAATTCGAATGGAAATTAGAACAGCCGTGATATAGTTATTTCTTAATACACGAATTAAAACTCAAATGTCACTTTTCCGCACACAATTAATGTTCCGGGCCGTGCCATTAATTTAGTGCGAAAAAAGAGCTGAGACTTTTACAAATAATCTGCTACAATCTATCAATTTCGCTCGTCGAACAGCCTACTGCAAAACGAAAAGGAATTTCTTCGGTTACGATTTCGTTGTGTTATTTTTGTATGGGATTTTTTTAGCACCTTACTAAGCTTTAATTTTGTGAACACGTACATAGGTACAGAATTGATTTGGAAAAATAAAATATGTTTATCTTACAAAGTATTGTTCATTAATTAAGAAACAGAAATTAGAAATAAGTATCTGTACACATAGTATATACCTAAATTATTTTATGACACAAGACAAAATGTTTACAATTCCAAAATCATATTGGAAGGGCTCACATGAGACTGCTTGAAGATAACTTAACCTATACTCGTATATTGTACAGTAACAGCACCTACTACATTTATATTCATTTAATTTCTTTATAATATTGATAAAATATTAATTATAATTTTATACCTACGGCGATTTGTTTCGCAATACTTTCACTGCATCTTTCTCTTCAAAACAAAATTTGTAGACATAAACCGTCAAAGTAACAACTTTATCCCTTAAATAATATATACACACAATACACAGACTCTTTGATTTTCAGCAAAAAGCAACAAATAACCCTTCTTAAAAGTTCAAGGCCAACTTAAACAACAAAACCATTATATTATAAACAAACTAAATGAGGTATGTTTTTATTGTATAAGAAAAAGCACATTTTAAAGCCAAAAGCAACATCACTGATGGGAGCCGCGAAAAGCCCCCAATTTCCATAATGATAATGTTTTGTTAAGAAATTACTTAAGAACTATATGCGAACGAAAAGAGTGTCAACAAATTTTCCAAACAACGAACACTAATTCAGCTGAAACTTATATGAACATCAGCCAGTGTTGCCATGGTATGCTGCGAAAGTTTCCATTTTTATTAATATTTCAGGTTTTTTCTTAAAATTTTACTACATGATTCAGATTTTATTTGATGTTTTATATCTTAAAACTGCTTTTAAAATACAAAATTGGTGCATTTAAAAAAAAAAAATACTTTTTTCCAAAACTCTTTTTAGATACCTATACCATTTATGATAAGTTTGAGGTCTCATGAGGATGACAGCTAAACAAAAGGCGTGTTTTTTTTTTTTGCAAAACCGGAGGAAATTGGTCGAAAAAATGACGTCAGGGCTAAGCAATTTTCATAACGTTAAATGCAACAACAAGTAATCCCCTCCGGGCTTAACTAAGCGTCCAAAATTAGATCTGATTATAAGTGGGTTTTACTGTTGTTTACATCATAGATATAAGTTTCAAATGGAGAAAAAATAGACTTTTGATCGTTAGATTGATTTCCGTCAAGTGTTTAGCTATGGGAGAAAAGACACATAAGGGTTGCAAATTTCTTCCATTAGCTTCTTTAGTTTTAAATTGTGAAGACTATTACATAAGGGTAATGCATATTTATTAATTCAAAAAGGACGTTTATAACTTTATTGATGTGTAAACATCTATGCTGGCGGTAGAGTGAAAAAAATAACGTGAACGTTCGTTTGCAACGTTACGTCGTGCAACGTTACGGTGTGCAACGTTACGATCTGCATACTAGGATGGGTGCGTTCGGTGAAAAAAATCTTAAGATCCCCTTCAAGCAAAAACAAGTCCGTTTTGGATCCGGGCAACTTGATGTTTACACATATTAACCGTGAGTCCCGGCACTCACACAATTTTTTTTTTAAGTCTAAATATGAATAAGTTCGTAATTGTAATGTTCAAAGGTTTCATTATTTAACAAAATGTTTTTACAATTTTTAAATAAAAATGCGGCAACACTAATTTCGTTCAAAGTGTTGACTAAAGGGGTTTGGGTTAGGCGGGTACACATATAAAAATGGTTTGGCACTCTTTAGCTTAGAAATGTGGGGCTTTGTTTTTTTTTTAGAAACACCCTTCCCTTGTAACAACTATAATTTCATCACATGAACTATGCTATTTACATACATCGCGTAAAGTTTTATCACCAACAAGTAGGTATTTGTGTATATCCAGATATTAAAAATTAAAAGAAAATATGAAGAGAATAGCTCTTGCCTTTGATTATGATGATGATGATGATGAGGAGCTTTAGATAGAGCTCTGATGAGTATTATATTTATATGATATCCCTCCGTAATTCTGACTTCCTGTAGATTGCATTTTTCTGGATCTTTTTCGAGATAAACAAAATTAACCCTCGATTAAATTAACCAACCCATATAATATTTCTTGGATGTAAACATTTATCATATATTTAACAATGCGGTGACTCGCACTCGATTAATTTCTGATGAATTTGCGATGAGACATTACATTTGGAGCAATAAAAAAAGGGTCCCCCAGTTCGCTTAGCTGTGATGGTTGATCGGAAGTTTAAGACTCACGCCGAATGCCAGAGGTAAGTATAGGTAGGTATACTTAGCTCACCTTACCAATATATGAATATCTATAAACATTCACTCGCACAAATAAAAGTCATTATATTGCTAAGCTACTGGCTGTGACTGTGACTCACTCGATTATGGGAATCTGACAAAGAGCAATGGGTATTATAAAACTTTTATTCATTCACTTTCCGAAAAACAATCTTCCACGTGATATTTCAGATGCAAGCTGATGAAGTTGAGGCACAATGTGATACATAGGTACAAAAATGATGAATTTGAATGTAGGTAGGCAGAAACGTAACCCAACATTCCTTGACTATCATTTAAAGATTGTAGGTATGGGACTGGATGGTATGGGAGAGGTAGCGTTGAAAATGAGAATATCATCATAAAATGATTGGTCGCTTTTGAATCGTTATCAATTTTACCTTAAAACTTGTATAGGGGTAGAGGTATATCAAGGAGTAAATATGTCACTCTGTAATATTTTTTTTAAATATTTTTATAATGTAACCTGAAATGTCAACTATCAGCTCTAAAATTAAGCTGAGCTTTTAGCTAAAGAAATTTTGTATTATTTTTTTGCTGTCTGAACTCGAATCCAATCTCAAAATTGCTCAATTGACTAATGTTTTTGAGATATTCAAAAAGTTATAAGACATCGATATTTTAGGGGAATTGGGTTAAGTTCAGATTTTTAAATTGTTTCTTTTCATAAGTTTTTGTTCATTAAGTCATTTGATTTAAAAAAGATTCTTTAGAGCGGAACAACCTTTACGAAAATTACGGACAACATTACACAAGAAATCGGCATCTCATTGAGAATTTCCATTAGACGTCAAACAAGTAGGTAAATTATCTGGGATGTAAAAAAAGACAAATAAATAAAAAGAAAAGTGAAATTATTTTCAAAGAAAGGAATTACATATTAAATTGAAATTCTGATTTTTATTCCGACATTATTTATAAATAGAGTTCCTGGAAAAGCACAATTGAAGACTAGAATAAAAGTACTCGCAATATGAAGATGAGAATGTTTCGTACATTTCAACCTCCAAAACCCATTTTTTTATATTGTTTTTTTTTTTTTTTAATTCCATCCCGTGTTGATGAACAGATATGAATTGCAAAAACAATTAAACTATACTTTGTCCAACAAAAATTGGCAGTGTAGGCAAGATAGGACGTTTGCATCTCATTCTGGCTACAGTGGATTGCATAAATCTGTCATTCATTAAAGCTTTCACAGGGTTGTCGTAGTGTACACGATAACACTTATCATTAAAAACTTTTTCTTAAAGCTCGAAAATCAAAAGCACCTTAACAGAAACTCAAGGAAAAAAAGCTGAACGAATTATCAAATGGACACGGGCAGCGTTAGAACCTTACTCCAATCGGAGTAAATTTACTCCAATTTTGAGAAAGAAAATAAATCTACTCCACGACTGCATTTTTTTTTTTCAAATCTACTCCTTTTTTCGCACATTAAAAATCACAAATTCTTCAGCCAAACTATATGAAAAAGCTGTGTTGTTCAGTTTTCTAACCAACTCAGTTCTGATAGTGAATTTATGTATGTTATTTTGCTATTTTGTTTCTGTTAAAAATACAATTTTTGTGTCAGATGCTATTAGAAATTCACGGGCGGGCAAACTCTTTTTGTGCAGGAGTTATTTCAATTTAATATGGTGCAAAAATATGGCACTCAAAAAAGCTTTCCCATAAGACATGTACTGCCTATTTTTGTTGGACAGAGTATAGATGTGTGAAGATCCTTACTGTCTATAGTTGAGGTTTTTATTTTCTTATCTGCAAACTAACATTTCTAGCTAGTTGGCAGATTAAAATAGCTGCCGAGGACTCTCATATTTATGTGGATAATCTCCTTGACTAGAGCTTTATTGTTGCTTCACATGAAACTGGAGATTTAGGTACCTTCTATTTCAGACTAGCTGGCCCGCCCGGCTTCGCACGGTCTGACAAACCTTGTACCTACGTACCTACTATTTTCTGGTTTTTAACCCATTTCACATTATGGAAAACTAAATTTGTAAAAATATCATCGTCTAAGCCCAACCTTTATTGCTTTCCCAACACAGAAAGGATTTTAGTATTCGAAAACCACTGTGTTATTTTTACCACATTTCACTTTATAAATAACATTTTTTTTTAAAATAACCATTCGTACACAAACAGAATTTTCGAAATGTGATATCACTTTTCCTTTTTGCCCCTTTTACCCTATAATGAAATTTTTGGAAAAAAACAATATTCCTAAAGCCATTCACTGAAAATATCCTTTTTTTTTTTATTTTTACCTTATTTCACCCTATAAATAACGAAATTTAAAAATGGATACACCTAGAGCAATTTCTGTAGGAATGGCCTATCAAACACTAAAAAAATTTCTAAAGTCAGACTTTTTTTTAATTTTTACCCCATTTCACCCTACAAATAGCAAAATTAAAAAAAAATATCCTTGAAGCCATTTGCTAAGAGTTATTTCAATTGAATACGTCTTTTTCATTTTACCCCAATGCACCCTTCAAAGTGAATTTTTCTGATATTTTAATACTAAGTTATTGTTATTCGGGGTGGAGACGAATCCAACAAATCAGAGATCATTAAAATCGGTCCAGTAGTTCTTGAGTTATAAATAGTGTAACTAAACCGACTTTGTTTCATGCGGAAGTAACTCCAGACATGCCAATTATAAAAGTAATTCTTCAGCATACTTCAGGCATCCAGAGGGAGACAAAACATATTTTTGAAAAATATAACACCAGAGTAAAAAAAATGTGAAGTGAGATGTAGTTCATTGAGTGCATTTGAATTTTTACTTAATAAGGGGGACAAATAGGTGGGACAAATTGTATTTTGGTATGAAAAGGGGGACTGTCCCACTTAAAGGGGGACGTCTGGTTACCCTGCTCTAGTCTCGTCCTTGTTTTATATATTAAAAGATGGAGAACTACCGATTGAACTATTGTTTTGACTATCGATTATAATCGATATTTTCCAAAACAATCGATAGTTTTTACTCATTATTGGTATTTGTCTCTAATAATTTTAGAATAAGCTTAAATTTAATCTTTTAACCTTTATAAAAATGATTTATGTACCTATTTTTGTTTTGGAAAACGTAAAATTTGTCATTCTTTCACAACTTAAAACCAGGGCTTTTTTATTTTTTTTTTTAAATACTAAACATTTCAGTTTTTAGTCGGCTTCAGATTTCGCAATCAACAACATAAAATGCCGCCAGTACATAAATATGGAACAAAGGTGTTCATTGTCGTGCGACAACAATGCACACAGTCAACCGAGTAGTTCCGGAATATGGGCTGGCAAGAAGACACACCTTTCATATAGCCCCTATAAAATGTATATTATACCTCCGCCAGTCTAACAAGAGACCATATATAAACTAAAGTTGTGAGTACTTGGTTGTCTTGTCTAACCAGCATTTCATTCAGTATTCGCTTACAATGTGTCCAATCTTCTCATCCTCACATATAGGTACGCATCAGGGTTGGTCCAATTAACTATTCCAGAACGTCACACCACATAACAGAAACTTTCGACTTCTGGCAAGAAACATCTGCCCTTTACTTTTATTTTATTCTTCCTCTGATCGACGACGACGGACGGCAGCGTGTAGTTTACTTATTTCAACTTAAACATTGTTGATAGTACCTATACCGTACCTCTACATTCTTGATTTCCAGTTTCAGCAAAAAGGGTCTCAGAATTCAGACAAAACGTCTTCTCCTAACATTTTTGATGATAGAAATTCCTGTTTTATATACTTAGATACCTTCTCTCCCCCTGGAGGAATTTTATCGAAAATTATCGGGATTCCCTGACGTTCGTCCTTTGTGTTTGATGTTCCTTCCCTTTGGCGTGTGTGCTGTGTGCATTGTGGTGGCATATGAGATAACATTTCAGCAAAAAAAACCTCTTTTCCTCATCTCCGATTACGATGCATTGCATCATTTAACGCAACCGTATTCTTCTTCGTGTTTTTGCTGATACGTTTGGTCCTCGAAAAATAGCAAGAAAACTCGTATATACCTAGTAATATCCTGGCCCTGGAGGTTCGTTTGGATATGGAGCATCAAGTCCCCTTATAATCTTCAGGGCATTGTATGGCACCAAAAAACACACAATGGAGCTAAGTAATTTATAGCTAAGCTACTATTGTTGTCGGATTAGGTAATATGCGAGGATAAATTGTGTGCTTTATGTTTATGGGTCCAACCATCCAAACCATCATTCCATAGATGAGAATATACGGAGTTCTTTCAGGGCAAAGTTGTGGCTGTGGGTGTGTGTCAAGGATTATTCTGGAAAAATTTGGCTCGCGTGAGCGGAAAGCTTCAAATTAAATTCGCTTATTACGTTGTAAGTGGATTTGATTGATATAAGGGTTTCATTGTAATGAATTTACCTACTTATTCTTATCAGAGATGTGCGATGGGGTACAATTTAGTGTTTCAACACTTCTGGCAGCAGGCAAACCTACATATATGAGAAGTAGACAGACATAATTTTTGTACCCTCACATAGGTGGGTACATGTCGTGTGTGTCACTGTTCAAATAGTTTTTTTTTTTTTTTTTTGTTGATTACATGCTGAATGCCTTGAAAAATGATATTTTTTCTACACAATGGAGGGGTACTCGTGTACATAGCATATCTACCTTTTTATGGGCTTTTGTTTGCTGATTGATAGTGAGGGCAGCATGTTGGTTAAAGGAGCATTCTTTTTTATTTTATCAAAACCATGACACACAGACATTTCTTGAGTCCGTTTCTTATCGTAGAGAGAGAGTGTATTTCGAAATAAATTGGTATTGATTATTTTAACATTGGAGCATATGAAAATTGTCCCAAATTAATTCGTTATCATTCTGTTTTCGATATTAAATAAGTTTCATCACAAATTCAGAACAAACCACTTAAAGATAGGAGCGCAATAAATCACTGATTTCGTGCACTTGTTTGCTACTTTACTTTGAGTTATCAGCGTCTAAATATAAAGCTAAATTAAAAAAAAAAATGTTTTTTGTTTTTAATGG
This sequence comes from Leucozona laternaria, assembly GCA_932273885.2. Taxonomy (NCBI): domain Eukaryota; kingdom Metazoa; phylum Arthropoda; class Insecta; order Diptera; family Syrphidae; genus Leucozona; species Leucozona laternaria. Next base: position 24,129,581 of record OW026368.1, on the reverse strand, counting down.
GTTTACCTTTTTTTATAGTTTGTGTATAGGTAGGTGGTACTTTGAAGATGGCTTCATTATAGTTAAGACCAAATCCACTAAAGATTTTCTAATCTCATCAAGTAAGAAATGATCACTTCAACTGAAGTTGAAGAATTTGGGAGAATAGAATTAGGGAGAGTAAGCACCCGCTTTGCGTACGCCTTTGATTCTGACAGCTTATGATGTAGATCTTTTTAAGGAAGCATACAGTGCATCCATCGAACCTTTTATGCATCTCCAAAATTTAAGATTATCAGCAAACATCAGAAATCATGAGATCATCAGCAAAGGCATAAGGAGTTCAGGGGGAACCAATCAGGTATATCTGGTTCATATATTGAAAGAAAAAACCAAAAGTGGTCCAAGAAGGTTTCCTTTGGGATCACCAAACTATCAATACGAACGTACTTAATGCACCGCCTGTTTAAAGAAATACAACTATTTCAGCATATTTATAAGTACAAGATGCAACAGATACTAAGTCATGCAGGTCAGGTCAAGACATGAAAAAACCGCATGAAAGGGGGTATATTTCCCCCCCAATCAGGCGGAAGGAGAAATATCCTAAAAAAATACTTTAAATGGAAAAATATAATGAAAAAACTACGGAACCACTTACAATATACAACCTTATTTTGAGTTTCACGCCCGAACAACATTCCACCTGGAAAATTTGACATTACACTCTTCGCTTATTGTGAGTTTCCCCCGAAATTTCATGATCGAAAAATTTCCCTCATTGTGAACTTTCATTTCGGGCGGAATGTAATGTCATTTTCACTTCTTTTTTGTAGGCGAACAATATTTCGTGCGGGCGAAACTCACGATAGCTTTTAAAATTCCGCCTAGCAAAAAATTTTAAGGTGAATTATTTTTCGGGTGAAACTCACAATAAGGCTGATTATTATGATGAAAGAAATGTAACACTCTGGTAATATTGTCCAGCATATGGTCCCTACTCGTCATGACCTATTAATTTTTGAAGGCATAGGATATGGAAGTGTGCTGCAAAACTAGGTTAGTATACTCCACACAATTATTTTTAAAATCCACCATCAGACGTTATTATTTAACGATACCTTTCAAAAAGTCATTTGAATTTCGTTATAGAAATTTCACGCCGTCAAATCTGTATTCATATAGTTCATGACCTTATTTTTACCTCATTTTAAATTTAGTAAGCATTACACCTATCTACATTTTATGAAACGGAAATGAAATTCTCAGCTGACAAGGGGCAATATTTTGGAAGTCACGCTCGCACTCTGCTCATATACATCCTAAGGACATTACAAGCACCCGGACGAAATGTAAACACCATACTACATGTTCCTACATAAGGACCTATATAAACGTAATAAAAACATACGGCACGCGACAGTATCATCTATTCCCAACCAAAAAAAAAAAAAAAAAAAAAAGAAAAAGAAAAAGAAAAGAGTCCTTTCCCCTACAGTGTTTTTGACTGCCAGACTGTGCCTACACACAAAACACCTCCACGCTAGACTGGATTTTCCATCCTGTTAAGAGAGCAGATGGTTCCTATCTTTTATGTCAGGAACATTGTGCGTATTGTAGGAAATAAATATGTAGGTAGATTATTTTGTTGAGGCTCGAGGGTATAAGAGTGTCACTATGGACTATGGAGTGTGGCAGTAGCTTAAAAAAGATAAGGTGACAAACTATTTTCCGAAGAAAAATATGCTTCCTTTCTTGCTTCTGCTAGTTCTAGCTTAGAACATCCTTCAGTGTTGCCTGATGGAAACTGTGTGATTATTTAATGTCACTGCCATTAGCATAGTTCATTTTTCGAGAAAACTATAGCAAGGAGATTTTTGCGTCTAATGTTAGTTACACAAAAACATACATTTTTTCTCGGTGATGTTTAAAATATCTATGTACCTTTTATCTACTTTAAATACATATTTCTATTTGCTAAAATGAAGGTTCTTCCAAATAAAGAAAGCAGCAAAGTACCTAAACCTTAAGCTAAAGGTATGATTCATTCATTTAATATACCTTTGGCAGTTTTTCAAAAAATTTCAACCAACATTTTGACAGGATTTCCTTTTTTTTGCCCCTATAGAAATTTCTTTAACAGAAATTCACATTATAAAGGGTGTTTTCTTAGACGTGTGGTTTTCAATCTGACTATACTTTTTTCGGAGTTAGTCTTTTTGACAGATGTCACTTGATTTATGCGCAGTTTGGTTTGCCATTTCATATTTAACAGACTTACTCCTGAACAATGTTTGCAAATCGTGCAAATTTGTTACCAAAATAATGGCTCGGATCGCGCGACGCATCGCGCGCTGCTTCCAATATTCGGTCGACATAATCGCCCAGCAGAGTCGGTAATTCGAGCAACCATAGATCGGTTTCGGACCACGTTTACTCTAGTGGATAAAGCGCATCCTCAGAGACGCCGTACAATGCGCACCGAAGACGCTATTGCTGATGTGGAGCAGATTATCGAAGGAGACCCGAATGAGTCCATCCGCCATCGTGATCGTCAATGGGAAACGCTATAGAGCTATATGATAAATGACTTTTTCGTGCCTGAGTGAACCTTCGGTGCCAACAAGACGGCGCTACATGCCATACAGCCAACGAAGCAATCAATTTATTGAAGGAAACTTTTGGTGAGCGCATTATCTCGCGTCGTGGGCCTGTGGCGTGGCCTCCAAGATCGTGCGATTTAACACCGCTGCGGCTGGACTATTTTTTGTGGGGTTATGTGATGCGCTTGTCTACGCAGATAAGCCCGATACGATTGACGCCTTGGAAGAGAATATTCGGTGCGTTATTGCTGACATACGGCCCCAATTGCTGCAAAAAGTGGTCGAATATTGGGCCTCTAGGCTGGAATTTATTCGAACCAGCTGCGCCAGCAAACCTTTATCTTTATAATAAAGCTAAATTCCTGGCCATAACATTAAATTATATGCGTTTTATTTCTTCTTGAAAACCACACGTTTAAAAAAACGTTTTATTTCTTCTTGAAAACGACACGTTTAAAAAAACACCTTTTATAAATAGGTATGCAATTGAACAGAAAGCAACGAAAAAATTCTGGTGGTCAACGGGGTCCCTCTGTTGAAAACGACACGTGGCTTCATTATTAATTAGTGGCAAGTGGCGTTCATCCGAGACTTTCAGTGTAGTTTAATTTAATATGGATTTTAATCTCACTAAGCTTGTTATTTTAATAATCAGAATGTTGATATGTAATTTGCAAAGCATTAATATGCCGCATTTCAACATATACATACATGCATATATCTAAACGCTTTGGCCATTTACAAAAAATTTAAAATTTAATTCATGTGAAAATAATCCTGTTTTCAAGTTCTATGACTTAATAAGTTAAGACCCAGCAAATCTTGGTCTCTGAAGACGAACGTATCAGTGATCGTACATATTTTAATCGGAAGAGGCAACTTTTTATAGGAACTGGTCAAATTCAAAAAGTAAAATGTCAAATAACTGAAAATGTTGTTGGTGATTTAAATAATTGTTCGATTTGTTGGCTGTTGCGCGGTTAGACAAGCTGCTGCCAGCCACTAGTATCTATACATTTTTATCTTAACATTGGAATCTTATGTTTTGAGTTGTTTTTTTAGATACGAAACAAGTTATGAGTGCTTAAACATTTAACCTGAGGCGGTTAATCTTTATCATATTTTTGTATAAATTAAAATATTTTCCGCCCCTTACGTCACAACAACCACTCCTTAAATAATGCCATCCAGCCATGAGTCTCATCTTTTAATAGGTTTTATTCTAAAATTGAGAAGGATATAGGTTATTTTAAAACTTGTAACGGTTTTTTTTCTTTACATATGTGCTGTCAATTTCTCAACAGCATTATAGAAATTGAGCAGCACCCCATATAATATACGAAAGGGACTTCATATAGAGTTCTCTATTATAATAGAGAATGGGCAGATGTGCTTGTGCATTATCGTGGCATTTTCAACACATACCTAACTATTATTTGTTTGAAATAATTTGAACTCAAACTCAAGATGAATAAACATTTTTTTCATCCCCGCTAAGCTATATTATATGCCGTGAGGGTATGAACCTTTGCGATACAAAAATTATAAGGGTTACTTATGGGTTCGCGAAAGAGGTATAGGTACACTGAAAAATTATAAGAGCAGCCCAACGTTTGTAGACCAAGAATAGAAATAAGATTTAATTTGAAATTTCGGATGTCGTTCAACGTTGTCGTTCAACCGCTCAACCATTTCAAACGGAAAAGATTCGGGTTTCTGGGGAGACAGTGTCTTAGACTTTGCGTTAAAATGCACTGAAAACCGAACACCAGAATTGGATTACACTTCAAATTATTCCACCCACGCGCAAGCCCTCAAAAATGGGTCCAACACAAACAAGATAGACAATTGTATGACAGAGCTGATTGGTTATAAAATTTCATGAGCAATGTTTTGTAATAATAGGCGTGTTTTTTTTTTTAACCGGAGTTGAAGTGCGTGAAAAATGACATGGGGCGACGCCATCACAGAAAAATATTGACGTTTTCATGGAAACTATTGACAGCAAGTATGTTAATCTCGCCGGTAACACAGTTTTTCTCCGCTTTTAAGTAAGCCCCCGAAAATTATCCGGTTTTAGCTATAAGCGCTTACGGAATTAGTTATTGTTGCATTCAATAGCTAAATTGTTTACCACTGACCTGGGACCAAATTACCGCATCAGTTATCGAGTAATACGTGACTGAATTATGTGAGTTTGGATTTTGGAATTACCGCTTACGTTATGGAGTCATCATCGCCATAGGTTTCACCCGTTCATTCGATCACTGATGCCACTCACTCGATCAGTCACTTTATGCGGTAATTTGGCCCCTGATTTTTCGTCAATCAAGGTGCACAGCATCACTGTTTCTTCGATATAAGGCGATATTCAAGCAGAAAATACTTCGATACTCCGGGGCAGTGCGTCGCGCTCAGGAAATCCTTTCTGGTGCATTATATGGTAACTCGCACCGATAGTCGGCACTTTCGATAGTTAAAGTTCAATATATAGTTTGCGAAAACCTATTGAGGAAGTTACTAGAAAGAAATAACTATATTTATACTAGTTATGTTAATACAGGCGAAGACAGTAGGTCTGCTGCCCCACAGGTCCAGCTCGAGTCTTCTGGTCGTTGGGGATATTTCGGGCACCCAGAGTTTTTTTTTCAAGTCGTACGAAACGCTTTATTGCACTCCGACTTTTAATTGGCGATAAACTGTTATAAATTGGCATTTCTCCAGTCTCTTAAAAATTAAAAAAAAATTTAATAGCCTTGTGGTGCGCAAATCAGTGATTTTTTTTTTCGATGGCGATATGTTAAATAAAGGAATATTAGGTGTGTTTTTACCCAATCCCTTATGGAGTTGGTTGAAAAAAAAAGCAACATCGGGGATTAGTGACACCATCACAATCAAAAATTCACATTTCCATAAAAATTATCGATAACAAAGACGTAATGCGTTAACATATTTTTTCCTAGATAGAAGGTGAGCCCCGAAAATTCTTCCGGTTAAGCTGAAGTCCCCAATTGATTAGTAGTAGTTGTATTTCACATGTAAATTGTTTAGCACCGACCTCATTTTTTTTTCGTCCAACTCCCTAGGAGATTGATAAAAATCACAAAAAGAACTAAACACATTGGCGCAAGATTTTAGACGATTTAGTAAAGTGTTAAATCATTTTTAATATGATACTAGGTTAAAAAGGGAATTTTGATAATTTTAAACGAGTTTAACATGGTACTATCTCTTAACATTTTACTAAAGTTAAAATCGCCAGATTGCTCTTTTATCTTTTTAACATATTACTAAATCCATATGTCACTTTGACATAGAAAAAACTTTAAAAGGTACGTTTGCTTACTTTTTTGCATGAAATGTAACTGTTTTAGACGCGTTCAGCTTGAGTTTCGTAAGAAAATTGCTTTAGTATGATACTAGTTAAAAATTGTTTAAAAATAAGAACATTTTAGTAAAGAGGTATAAAGTTAGTAAAGTGTTAACTATTATCATGCTACAACCTTATCATGAGGCTGTTAAAAAATTTTGCGCCATTGGTTCTAAGTGAAATAAAATAATATATTCTAATTTATTGAATAAACGATAACTTTTAGACAGAACTACTTCCACTGTCATACTTAAGAGCATTTACGTGCGACCCATCAGTCGAACCTTTAATTCTTTTAATTCATCCAAATCTGACTGGGCTTTCAATTTGTTTGTGTGTAATTGTACTTGCTCGTATTATTTGCAACTATTACTACCCTTACAAAAATCAGGTTGAAACGTCTGGTGAATTATTCCTACCCTCTATACAAGGATGAATTTTTGAAATCTAACGGAAATCTTAGTGTTCCTATACAAATTATTATTTGGTGCTTGGAAATTACATGACGTACCGTTTTCCGAGTGGAAATGAGCGTTATTGTTCTTTCTTAATTGATTTCGATTAAAATGTCCGTTACATTTTTTTTAGGGATGAATGTAAAAGGTTTCATTTTATGACGACAATGCACGCAATCATTATTGTTAACATTCGCGTACTAAAAAAAATACAAAGACTGTGGTTGTTTTTCATATATTATGTAGGTTTGAAGAAAATTAAGGCACAATAGATTTGAGAATTTGAGATTTGAATTTAATAGGACAGAACCATTGATTTTAATATGAGATAAAAGCGCAGCATTTTTAATTGATTGCCAAAAACCCTCAGTGAACAACATTTTTTCAAGTTTTCATATCGAAATTTAAATTATTATTTATATAGGTATCCTCAAATTTAGAGTCAAAAAGTTTTCAAGAAACTTCTTTCTATATCTCTCCAAAATAGTACACACACGACACACCAACAAAATGTTAAGCATTCATGGCTAAAAGTTGTACATAAGCATAATCATGTTAGTGTTGTTTTTTAAATCTCCAGTTCATCTCACAGAGTTGCAAAAGAATGAAATACAGTGGTGGTCCTGTATAACGAATGATATAAAGTCCGAAGTGCATTCGTTATATCGAAAATTAATTATATCGAATACTTTTTTCTTACAAATCTGTAGTTAAATAGAAAGTAAAACTGCATTTTGCAAATTCGTTACAGTTTTATGCATAGCGAACGAAAATTTGATTATCTGTTTACATAAACGAAGATGAATAAGTTGAACATAACGAATAACGAAAAAAAAAACATTTCATCTATGGAAAATTCTGAAAATTCTATCATAACGATACATAGATACGAGTATTAACACATTTATAGTCACGAGTTGCCTTACAAATTTATTTTCTATATTCGTTATTTATATTTTTTTGTAGAATTTAGCTTTTTTCTTTTTTTATTTTCTGAAACTCATTATTTGTTCGCTATATAGAATACCTAATGGACTTGAAAAACGTGTTCGTAATATCGATCATTCGTTATATTGGCATTCGTTATACTGGACCACCACTGTACGTTGGGTAATGCAGTAATTAAAGTCGCGTTTAACTAACTTAACTTTTGAATAGTGCAAGTAAATACTGAGAGAAAGTATATTAACTGCAAAGCATAAGGTCAGCAGTCAGTATACTATAATTCCGACTGTGCAGTTAAAAAAAAACAAGTTAATTAACTTTAATTAATTTAACTGTAAGTTTTAGTCTTTTAGTCAATTGAAAGTTATTTGTACTGCCATGTTTTTACTTTTACGGCCAGTTTCACAGTAGACACTTACCGAAATAAGTGGCACTTAAGTTTCCCATATTAGGAATTTAAGCTAAATTTCATAGCTAGCGTAAGTGGAACTTAAGTCACCAACATCGGAGACTTAAGTGCCACTTATTCAGGTAACAGTAAACGGTGATATTGGGAATTAATCTTTCGAATTCCCCACTTAAGTGTCACTTTTCTGACTGTGAAACTGGCCCTTAGTCAGTAATGCTGCATTTAAACGACTGACAAATAAATTTGACTGACTAAAAGACTAAAACCAGTTAAAATGTACTGCAGTTAATCAACTGCACAATCGGAATGTTAGTACTGACTGCTAACTGTTGTATTGCAGTTAAATTCTTTCTGCAAGGTTAAAGACTTTCGGAAATTATAGTCTTTTTATTCAATTAACTGAAGTACTGAAAAGACTAAATAGTCTTTTCAACTCTGATAGGTCAGTTTAATTAGAAGATAAAAAGTAACGTACTCAGACTCAGACCCTTGATTGATACCTCTATTTGTTGGAAATAAAGGGTTTTCCATCAGGGGCGGGTCGATTTTAAAATGAAAAAAAAACAAGTTGTATATGAGATATAAATAAGATTTTATCTTTATTTGAGAGCCCTATCAATGACATTTTTGTGCGAAATATAACATCGTTCAAATGGCCGCCGCGGCTTCGCTGGGTGGAGCGGATTCGAAAGGTCCAGTTTTCGATCACTTTGGCGCATAAATCAGGCTGAATTTGACCGATGGCATCGATTATGTTGTCTTTGAGGGCAGTGGTGGTTTGCGGCTTATTCGCATAGACCTGCAACTTAAGAAAGCCCCCACAATAAAAAGTCCAAAGGGGTCAAATCACACGATCTTGGTGGCCAATTCACGTCGCCTCGGTGCGAGATAGCCACACCATGAAACCGCTCGTGCAGAATATCGACTGTGTCTTAAGCTATGTGGCACGTAGCGCCATCCTGTTGAAACAGTATGTCTTCGGTGTCCATATCATCAAATTCAGGCCACAAGAAGTTAGTGACCATCGACCTATATCGATCGCCGTTGACGGTGATGGCCTGGCCAGCACCATTTTCGAAGATGTACAGAACGATGACGCCTCCAGCCCAAAATCCATACCAAACAGTTACTTTATTTGGATGCATTGGCACCTCGTGAATCTCGCGTAGATTGGTGTGATCCCAAATCCGGCAATTTTGCTTATTCACGTACCCATTCATCCAAAAATGGGCCTCATCGCTAAAGATGATTTTTCGACCAAAATTGGGATCAACTTCCAACTGCTCCAAAACCAAAAAGTTTAATCATTTGCACGTGTTGCTCGACGCTGTAACTTGCCATAATGATTTGTCTTTAGTAACTGATTAAAAGACGATGTTTTGACAGAAAGTAAAAGAAACAATATAACCGCCACGAGCTGTCAAAATCAACCCATCCCTATTGGAAAATCCTTTTTATTGGTTTTATATTATATATATCATTCTTATATTTAAACATAGGCTTCTGTAATGTTTTTTTGGATAATTGTATTTGATATAAGAATAGTTAATATTCTTTTCAAATATAATTATTTCTAATTCTTCCTGAAAATTGATTTAAATGTAAGTTTGGATTTTCGCTTTTTAACTCAACCCACCACATAGTACGCCTCATGTTCTCTTAGGTTGAATTGACTCCCGGCAAGAAAGCTGACACATTTATATATACCAATAGTTTTATGCATTGTGTTCCTCTTCTAAATTCTTCTTTGAATAAATTCAATCAAAAACAATCTTCCAATTGAATTCTTCGCCTAAAGTTCCTTCTCCTTTTGAATCGTTCTAAATCAAGTTAATTGAGCATAAACTTATAGCTTGGATATCTATCATTAGGACTTTGTTTCCAGTCAAAAATCTAAAAGTCTATCTTGTAAGCCAAATCCAATTTAATATAATCCAACCAAAAATAGAACTTTTAAAACGAGACGATTATTTTGTTCAAAGGATAACCTCATTGGCACTTCTCTAAATTATACACTTCACCTTCTTCATCGTTATCCTTTCGACATCAATAAGATAGGGCTTAAGACTTATAAATAATTGAATTAAATTCTATTTCGACAGATAAACAAAAATGCAATGAGCTTGTTAGAAATTATTTGAGTTATTTTTCCAAATAATAGAGATAGAACACAACGAGAGATAGATAAGGACGTAAAGAGTTTTATTCTATATTGAAAGGATTTGCAATCTCTCCGCTTCAAATGCAATATTCTTTGGAAAGCTTTGAAGTTTTGAATCATTCTTCTTTTTGTATTTCTCTGATGAGAAAAACGGTACCTTTACCATTCTATAAATGAATAACAAATATAATAATCCTTATATAGCTTCGACAAAAGTATACACTTTGACACTGACCGTTCCGTTGTTTTGAATAGGGATTGAGAGAGTATCATGGGTCTTCGAAAAAAAATAATTTTATCCTGTTTTTGTTGCCGGCCGGCGGGCGCGGTGGAAGACAACTTTAAGGATGCAAAATTATTATATTTGGTCGGTTTTATAATGTCGACTTCTGCCCAGATGCGCCTCTATAAGAGCTGAGAGAAACAGAACCACACAAAAGCGTATTTATCCTGAAAGCTACATAACAACGATAGCGCATATTTGGTGCTGATTTTGCTCCTCATCGAGGAACTGTTGTTCGGCATTATGCAGTCCCAAGTTGTGGTTGATAAATTGGCTTAGGATTATCTGTGAGCGGCCTTATGAATTGCTTCGTTCGTTCGAGCTGTTTGTTGTTACTAAGCTTGTGCTGTTGTTGTTTTGCTGGGATTCATGTGGCGAAACACAAATCGGATAGTCAAGGATGAAAGATAACCGTAGCGCCTGCCCATATCCGCCCGCCCCCAAAAATGATTTTAAATGTGTTTTTGTGTGAGAAGTGGTTATTATTGCAGTCCTTCATCATCTTCTATACAATCCTGGTGTATGGATATGAATGAACCTACTCGTATGCTAAAATATTCACTCCCTGCATTCGAACGTAAGAACATCCATGCCGCAGTGCTTAAGCAACATAATCAGCGATCTTTCGAAGAGTATCATGCGAGAAAAGTATCCGGCGAGGAAAATATCATGCGATAAAAGTATCAGGCAAAAAAAGTATCATGCGATAAAAGCTTTATGAGAGAAAAGTATCATGTGACGAAAATATCACACGATAAAAGTATCATGCGAGAAAAGCAACATGCGAGAAGAATATCATGCGAGAAAAGTAACATGCAAAAAGAGTATCACGCGGGAAAAGTATCATGTGATGAAAGTTTCATGCGTTAAAAGTATCATGCGAGGAAAGTATAACATGAAAGATGATAAAAATATCAGGCAATAAAAGTATCATGCAATTAAAGTTGCGAACATTATGACTTCAAGTGTAAAACCACGTTACTTCACTTCTTGTTCAACGATGAGAATTTCACGGTGCCAATGGACTCATCATTTGAGAATGCATTGCAGCGGAATCGATTTTGAAAGTCCATTAAGGAGATGAACTTTGGACAGACAACTCTCTCTGTCCTTGTGGACGCCGCCGGACGCTATGGGCAGGTGAATTAAATTGGAAATTGCAATCGTTTGCAATGGCTTTGCTCCTGCTTGTTGATGTTACCGTGTCGTCGTCAGTGCGGTCGTTTCCCTCGGATGAGGTTGGAATTAACTCAATGCAATGGCATAATATAGGTATGTAGGTTCCTATACACAAACTCCCATTGTTCAGCCCCAGCTATAGTATATAATATAGCTGGCCAGTTGGTGTGACATGGACATCAACCCAAGAGACTTTTGATGCACCACCACAACTACTGAATGTCCAACTTATATTGTGTCCAGGACAATGCAATGCGGATGAAGATGATTGCTATGTTGAAATAAAGAGGATTTTAATTCACAAGTTGGTCAGATACTGAGGTTTGAAGGTCCTCTTGGGAGAAATAATGGCTAGCTTTATTAAGGTTAAGGTATACCTGATGTATGTACATAAAATGAAGTAGGTAGGGCTTGATGCTTTCAGCAAACATTTGAAGTAGTTTTAAAGCATTTCATTTTATGAGTAGGTTATAAGTAAATATCTTATGTGATGGAAACTTCATTTTGATAATAAACTCAACATCGTACCTAAGCTTATTTGTTTTTCGAACTTGATATAAGGGGTTTTGAAATTACATGAGTAACCACCATTTATTGACCTTATAGAGCTTGAATTCAATCATATCCTATATAAAACAACAGTATCCTCAAGCCAAACTATCCTTGTTTTCTGGTGGTATAGGAGAAAATAAGTGTCGAAGAAAAATATCTATGTAACATCCAAATTTGTATACACATTTTGTCCTCAGAACAAAGTTTCTGTGGTGAGTTCCTTCAAATATTACAGTTGGTAAACAGCAATTATTTAAGTCGGCTCTGGGTTGTGCAACGAAGTCTTTAAGTTCTTCTATGCAACTTATTGGGTTGCAAAAATTCAAAAATCTTATGGATGGTCAGACTGTCCTCGAACGCCGCGTCACTTATTGTCTAACGAGTATGGCAAAATTTTCAAAGCATAATAATCATCCTCAATTCGTTGATAGTTATACGAATCGTCAGAAAATTTTTGTAAATTCTGAAAAAATGTTTTAAGCAACTTAATATCATTTTTCTCTATTTTAATTTTCAAATAAAATATTTGTTTCCTATATAAAAACTATTTTCAAAGCGGATGAATTTTAAATTATTAATATGTCTAGGAATTGTTTGACTTAATTGATTTTCACTACGCTATTAAACTATCGTTATCAGATATAATGTATAAATTCATAAACGCATCACTGCAATAATGATGCTCGATCCTTAAAGTCAAACGTTCACAAACGCAAACATTGCATCACTTTAGACGCCAACTGTACATTATTGCAAAGTTTCATAAACTGATGCACAAGCTTTAAGAGAAATATCTTGATAAGTTGTTGATGGGATCGTTACGAAATCCTGCAGATTACAAATACAATAAAATCCCGCAAGAAAGGACGCTGCGGGATTTTCAATACTAAAAATACGATTGGAAGATTTTTTTGATTTCGAATAAAATTATTCAATTGGAAGAATGTTGGTATTTTTCTGGACTTCTAGACCTGGACCAAGGTGGTTCTGGACCTGGACCGAGATGGAATTTTTATATTTTGGAAAAAATATTTTTAAGAACATGAACTTTTTCTTGGAAAAATTAAAAACAATATCATTTTTCTTAAATTTTTTTTTTTGACAAAAAAATGAGATTTAAAAAAAAAATAAAAATTAGTAGGTACAAAAAATTGAGTTTTTTCTTAAATTGAAAAACGAGTTTAATTTTAGTTGAAAACTGTTGACATTGGCGCCTGCCAGGCGACTAAACATACCCCAAGCTAAGCGGAGCAACGGGATGACCACCCGAAAAAGTAGTTAAAATTCTTAGGACCGGGCCAAACAAAGTATTATTGCACTGAAAACTGTTGGCATAGAAGCCTGCCTGGCGACTGAACGGAGTTCTAAGTGAGCGGCTTAGAGAACCGAAAAAGGGAGTTTAAAAAGCATTTTTTTTTATTTGTAAAACACAGTTTATGAAAAATGTTTTATTTCAAAAAAAAAAATTCCTTTGTCCAAGTTCCAGACCTACTTCCAGAACTTTTTTTTGAATTCGTAAAAAAGTTGTTTCTGAAAACAAAAAATTTGTCCTTTGTCGAAGTTCCAGATCCGCCTCCAGAACTTTTGTCCTGGTTCCAGATCCACCTCCAGAACATTGCTTCAAAAAGGAATGTATCCTTTTTCCAAGTTCCAGGCCCACCTCCAGCACTTTTGTCCTGGTTCCAGATCCAACTCAAGAAGCTTTGTTCCAGAACCACCTCCATTCTAGTTCCGGACCCAAGGCCAGGACTTATTTCCCAGGTCTAGGGTCAGAACCTATGTTCCAGTTTTTAAGTTTTAAGTTTTTAATAATATTACTACCATCATTGATAATTATTAAACGCCATAAAATGTTTTTTAACGTAAAACAGATAACCGATCAGCATCGCATCGGCAACAGCTGTTTAAGCAATAGCATCGCAAAAAACAGTGATGCCAAATCGGTACACAGAAATTTGACGTTTGTGAATTTACTAATGACTCTTTAATCTCTGCATCCGCATTTACTGAGATTTTCTTTAACTCGCAAGTTAAACACACTCATCTGTAAAGTTGTATACCAGCTTCACAAACTTAATTAATTTAATTTAAACAAATCAGAAACATTAATCTAAATCCAAAACAAAAATATTGTTCTTGGTTGATTTCCGAGGGATTTTGACAACTAACTGCACCCACAAACTATGACTGGTTGCTATTCGCTTTAACGCTGGCGGCTTCGTCCTTTGACAGATTTCATAAATCTGTTCTATTTTTATCTGACTAGCTTGGCATAATTAACTGTCCAGAAACCATCATAAATCACCTCATTGAAATGCAATATCACAATACATTTTGAAACAGAAATTTTCTCAATGAACTTGGTAGATACAATTATTGTGAACAGCCTTATTTTCAAAAATACCTGCTATTGTTTTATTTTGAATTCAATCTTTTGGATTATGTGATTGGGTTTTCAGAACTCCATTATTTGAAAAAAAAGTATTAAATCTGGTATTTTACAAAAATGTATTGAAACTGTATAAGAATTCATCAATGAACTGTGATGTGCAGCTTTCTTAATTCTTTGCTTGAATCTCTAAACCAATAAAGGTTAGCAATTTCCTTTAACACCTTTCCCTATTAATTTTAAATAAACAATGGTTGTCTCATAATCTCTTTTTAAATAACGTTACTCTTCCAATACAAATACAAAATTTTTCATTACCAAAGCAAACATGAAGATTAAAACCTGTTCAAATGATAATCCATGTGTGCCAATAAATCTAATCCAAAAACTCATTAAAATCTCGAAAAACTCTCTATTCTCAATGGATATTATACATATGTAAATATGTATGTATGTATGTATATAGAAGACCCAGCAGATTTCCTTTACACGGGGACTTATTCGCATCCCACACTACGAGAGATATTCATTACACTTGTCTATGGCTTGCTTCTGTAGTCTAGTCCTCTACAGGGGGATACATGACACTGGACATGACAACCTTCATAAAATAAACTAAAAAAAAAAACTAAAATTAAAAAAAGTACAGTGCTGTGGTGAAATTGTGAAACTCATGTCATATTTTGCTCCAAAGTTCTAAAGTAGTGTGATCATGTTGAAGTTGACGTGTAAACACCCTGTCAACGAATTTAGGACAGCTTGACATACTGCTCGTCAGCGCGTTGACGGTGTTTCAATGTTGTTTGTCACGTCAACGTAAACTGTTTGGGTTTTCTTCACCGAATTTTATTTGTAATCCCTTGACATGGTTGCCATATCCTTTTATGGAATTTGATAGTTTATGACAGATAGAGAAAAACTATATTTTGACGTATAAAGACTATTGTTCCAAATTTCAGCTCTAAACAATCTAATTGATTTTATTCTGAGTGAAAAAATAGTTAATATTCTATGCGTTGGTGTCGCCGTTGTCGGGAACTTCAATACTTTATGCATTGACTTGGTGAACGGTCAAGGTGGGCAATGTGTTCATTAATTTGTTGGTGACAACAGAGAAGCTTATTAACACTTGTTGTAACAAAGAGAAGGATATTTAATAAATAAAACCAATTTAAAAAGTTCGTTGAAGGCATCTGTTGGGCAACAGTTACAATTTACAGCTTGTATGTATGTTTGATACACATCATAAATATGTGGAATTGTAATCAATACACATTAAGATGAAATTTTTGCACAGTACGGTATAGAACCCGATTTATGTATTTCTGCTTTGTCAATAAATTTACAATAAACCTGCTGCGGAAGATTACAACGATACATCCGTTCAGCAAATTTTTAAAATAAGAATCCTGTTGGAATAAACTTTGTGTGTATATATAGTAATGGGAGGTATCCAGATTAAGGCAGCAGAGATAAATCCTTTGGAAATAAACATCTCAGATTAAGTTACTGATGTAAAGAAAGTAAACGTCTATTTTATGTATCAACATAATTATTCCTCTTCGGCATGCCAATTGTTCTGTATTTAAGATAGACAAACCGACTCGTCTGTTATTGAACAAGGTGCGTATTGAAATTTGCATGTTTACTATGGGCAATAGGATTATACAAAGGATGTCCATGGAAGATATATTTCTCAATGGATTTCAGGATGAGTTTGTACCTATTTGGAATTACATACATACTATACAAGACAGTTGCGGATTACCGATGAGACAAGTTATTGGTAGTTTTTGAGTACAGGTATATATAATGTATCTATAAATATAGGCCTGCTCTACTTTAAGGTTCTTATTTCTTGAGGATTTTGTTTTAAAGATCTTGTAGACATTTAAATAGTTTATTGCATCTTAAAAATATATTTACAAAAATACTTTATATCTAGAAATTTCGGCTTTAGTGAATAAATAATCTGCCGAAAACTAAAAAAATAAACATAATTTAAGATTATTGTATATTAACCAAAATTGGCTTTCATACCGCTGCCTAGATAATGCTGCCCTTTGCCTACCTTCTGAAACTATATAAATTCAAAAAAATGATTTGAGTTTCGTTGTTTTCAACGTTTCTCGACCAATTTTATCGATGCGAGAGTTACAGAAGGTACGGCACGAGTACGATAACTAGGGCGCCGCGAAATAATAACGGATTTTTGTAGAAGGGTAAAATACAAGCAATTTTTTACTATGAGAGGGGGGTCTATCTCCCTCCGCAATTTTCTAAAAAATGACTTAAAGTAAAAAAAAAAGATTTAAAAACAACGGCAACACTTACAATTCAAAATCATATGTTTTCTGAAAGCCAGAATCTTGTTCTATTATTATTTTTTTCAACCTAATTATTTGTGTTAATAGTTTTTGAAAAAAATGCTTTCAAACTCAAAATGTCTCCAAAAAAAACATAAAAATAAATGTTTACAGTTTTTTTTATTCAAAGTTATGAAATTATGTATTGAATCGGCTTTATTTATTTGATGTCCCTATAAATTCTTATTCGAATACTGAAAACTAGATGGTTTTATGTCTTCTAGTTTATGAGAAAATTGAAAATTACCAAAACTCATAGACCCCGCCTCCCATATTAAAAATTGCTTGTATTTTACCCTTCTACAAAAATCAGTTATTATTTTGCGGCGCCCTAGTTATCGTACTCTCCCCGAAGGTACTTATTACAGAAAATCAATTAGTCCCAGCCAAATTGTTTAAAAAAAAAATCAAAAAAGTTAAAATTTGAAAAACTGCGGTTGCTTCGCATAAACAATTTAACTTTTTTTTGAAGCCAGGAATATATTGTCATATTTTGTATGTGTATCTTAACATGCCCGCGGCGGCGCCGCGATAGGGGAAACTAAAAAGAAGGGCTTACGTGTAATACGTTCCGTGTAGCATGCCAAGTATAGCACGTTACATGTTATACGTTACGGATGCTGAACGAAGGGACCGTGAGTCCCTGCACTCACATATTTCTTGTGTGTTTAAATAGGTAAATTTATTTCAATAAAAAGTTATCGTAAGCACAAAATGTATCCACGTGAGTTGATTAGGCCATAAGCTTTTTGGAAGTGATTACATGATTCAATGTATTGTGTTTTGGTTTAAGCTTACGTAATTTAGTTAAATTTACTGTAAGTACGTAACTTACAGAGGTGTTATGAAAGTTTTCCGAAGATTGCTAAATAAGCAATTAACATAAGAAAAAGTTGTCACACGCTCGAAGATGGAGTAATGAAAGTGGTTAATATCTAAAATCAAAAATAAAATGAAAAAATTTAGTTTTATTTAATTTGTGTTTAGTAAAGCTGAGATTAGGCGGTCAACGGTAAAATAACGTCAAATTCTCAAATTCTGTCTCAAAGTTGTTAAGTCGTGTTATCGTCAATGAAGAATACTGGGAATGCGTTAACGGCTGTGTTCAGATTTGCGTTGACTATCGCGTTGATACTCACGTTGAGAATCAAGTTGACTTGAATTTTAGGTTCAAAACGCGATGATTAGGTATTTTATGTAACCGTGTATAGTCATAGTCAGATTATCAACTGAGTTAGGGCAAATCGACTGCTCAGCGCGTTGACTGTATATTCCAACATCCCAAATTGGACATAGCAGAATTTTCTGTGCCGTCAACGTATAGCCTGCTTTAATCTTCATCTCAATCTAAAAAATGTCCCATTGTTTTGAGTATTTAAATCCATCGGCATCGTAGCCATATTCTTCAATGTAATTTGACAGTTTGATATAGCTTGACAGTTTGGCAACAAATGGGTTTTTGGTGTATGTATATAGGTCTGTTTGTTATCTTTTTTCAGTAAGATGTGTTAAACCTGTCAAAACACCCAAGTGAGAACTAAATTTTCAAAAATGGAGACACTAACAAGAAAGTTAACAAACGCATATTGAACCACAATATGTCAACATTTCACTCCTCACATCAACAATAACATGTCAAATAAGTCCAGTTTTGTTAATTATGACATAAATAAAAAAAAATAAATAAACAATTTTAAATTAAAAGCAAAAGATGCTAACAGCTGGGTGTTTTGTCAGACTTTACTCTTCTTGCACACAGAAATTTATGAAGCACAAATTCGCAAGTTATCGAATTGAGGGGAAACTTTATTTGCTCCTTCGATGTGCGCTCTCTCGTTACAACTTTTTCGAGTTAACAAACAGGAGTTTGTAACAATTTGTGCAAATTTGTAAAAATTTGTGCAAATTCGCAAGAAATTT
Organism: Leucozona laternaria; assembly: GCA_932273885.2. Lineage (NCBI taxonomy): Eukaryota > Metazoa > Arthropoda > Insecta > Diptera > Syrphidae > Leucozona > Leucozona laternaria. The sequence goes on along the minus strand of OW026368.1, from coordinate 24,110,970 downwards.
CACGTTACCAAACAGACTTTATATTGTATATACAAAATAAGTAGTTCAGGGAAATGAGACTGAGACCTCAGTAATCTCAGTAACATGAAAAGGATTCCACAGAAAAATTCCCTAGTTTTGCTGTCAAAATCCTAAGGAAAAAAAAGTTGATTCGCTTGCTCAGTTTTTGGCTCTTACAAATTGGCATGTCTAGAGTCACCCCCTTAAATTATATAAATACCCTCTAAATTACATATGAGTAGACCTATACTTAATCCATTGATTTCTCATACAGCAAGCTAAAAAAACCTTCATGTCCTTGTCCTAAATAATATTTCTTCTGAATGAAATCTTTCTTTTTTGTATGTATGTACATAGGTAATCCTAATACTTTTTCTGGAAAGTATAGGATGAGGATAGGTACACTACCTAGCTTAAAGGAACCAGCATTACACCACCGCTGCATACAATTTCAGAGCTAATTTCATCCGGATCTAGAAATGATAAAAGAATTCGAGTCCTATGAATAGATTAAACATTCTCTGATATACCTATGCATGCAATTATAAATGTATATTGAAACTAACAAACGCTTGCCAGTTTAACCAAACAAAAAAGAACGAAGACGACCAGTGCGGCCCACCGACTTTGAAAAAAAAGTAAAATGATTTAGGTAGGTACCATCAGGTTGGTTAAAAGGATCTTATATGATAGCAAAAAGGACGAACCGGTGTCAGAATTATGTTGGTCGCGTGCCACATATGCATGAGGTAGGTACCTAGAACTCAGAATAGTTGACTAAACAAAACTTATTCATACAAAAAAAAAACATTTTATTTGAATGAAATGTGGGTAAGCCAATTGCGGCGGGTTATTCCAACATGCAGGTTGATCCTTTAAAATGGGTGAACGTTCGTTAAGTTAAAAATAATTACAGAGATATGACATAGTTTGACCTGGCATGTAAATATATTGTATATAGGTGCCAGGAAATGTGTTATGTCGTTATGTGAATTTAAATGCCCTCACATAAAGGATAAAGCAGAAACAGAAACACACACTTTTTGGGTTTGAATTCGTTTAAAATTCTTCCTGTGAAAGGATAAATGTGTAAGAGTTTTTTTTTTTTTTTTGAAATTATAAACTCGGCACGTGAGATATGAATACAATTCATTGCATACGCATACATAAATTGAATGAAATGGAAGATAGTTGAATGATTCAATGAAATTGATATTTTTTTCTTTGCAACAAATAAAGTTAATCCTATACACGTCTGAATGCCAATTTAAAGAAGATGAACGTAGCCAAAGATGATTTTCTTGTATGTGGCTTAGCTACGGGTATGTAGGTATGTGTTTAACTATTCCTGCCAGTAAGGAGACGAATTTGGCTTCAACAATTTTAAGACGTGCGTGAACATTATTGTTCAATCAGCATCTTCATTGTTAAAATATATTGTATATGGAGTCATAAATCGATACAGGTTTGTAGGTACATACATGAATACGGAAACAGTTCAAAAGGATTGCAAACGATATTGATACAAAGAAAGTGTAGGAAGATGTTTGTCAATTTGTTAATCCAAAAAAAAAAAAGGAAAAATGTATTCTCTTGACGGTGTTTCTTCTTATTTCCCGGAGTTAAAGGTCATAAATTACCAATACCATTTGCTTACGTATAGGATTATTACTAAATAAAATGCACGACTTGATAGCACGAGAACTTGGTTTTGATGTTATTCAAGACCATAAAAGGCCTACCTTAACAAATTGAATGTCTTCTTTAAATTTATAATTGTTTATAAAAAATGTTGTTTTTTCCAAATAATTTCGATTAGACTTTAAACTTTTAATGTCCAAAGTGATTTTAATAAAACCGCATTTTAGATTTTTTCGAAAAGTTCATATATTTGGAGGAAATAGCATATCGAATATTTTTGCCAAAATTGTCTTCATTGGGTTATTCCCGTAGGTACACATATTTCGTTAATGATGGTTCCACCAATTTTATTATAATTTTGTTTTTATGTAGGTATTTCAATAAAGTTCTTATAATATTGTATTCCAAAATTTTTTAAACCAAAATTTTGTTTATAATAAAAATATAAATCAAAGTTAATGTTTCCACTTTGTTCGTGTATTTTTCTTTTGTATTTATTAACAATCTAACACCTGCTTAATATCTGAATTACTAAGTCATATTGTAGCGCCTTAAACCATAATTCCAAGCTTGTGTGATCCAGTCGTGCATTTTGTTTTTAACCGCTCTAACAATAGGTGTTTTATTTTTTTTTCAAGGCCGCCATTATGGACAAACATTGAGTTTCCATACAAACTATCGATAACAAGTATGTAATTCACGCCGGTAACACAGTATTCACAGTGCTTAAGTTAAGCATCGAGAATTCTCTGCGATTAGCTAAGGCCCAAGAGGATTAGTTGTTGCTGCATTTAATTTGTAGGTACTTTGCTTAGCCTTGACGTCGGTTTTGTCAACCAAATTCATCCAGGCTTGCAAAAAAAAACACGCCTTATTTACATACAACATTTTTACTTGCGATCGTAAGTACTTTAGGCAAGTTTTCGATTTGTAAACAAAATCAAACTCGAGATTTCAACAAAACATGAAATTACGATGATAGAGAACACGAAAAAAGTTGTTCCCGCAAATCCATCCGCCTGTCTGTACTTCGACTTACAATATGGATGGTACATAGTAAATCACTGAAACGATTTTCCTGAAACTATTGGAGCTTAAGATTTTGGTCACCATCATCATAAACAAACCTTGATGGAAGGTAGCAACTCCCAGATAACGAATACACAATTTTTAGTTTGCTAGGGCTTCTTAGTTCTGCCACAAATCGAACGACCGAGATGTCACGTTTTCTCCAAACATACAACTTTTTTTTTGTTTTTCTTTCTTTCTAGATTACTGCTCTACCAGGTTACTTGATGGACGTTTGGTTAAGCGGAAAATCGCCTTTTTTACAATATAACAATTTGATGTTCACAAATTACCAAGCCATGTCAATTCTCTTCAACAGTTTCAACGATCTGAATATAAAATAATGATACATGGAGGCGCTTTTAAGTGAGAACAATAGAAGCCGTGTTTTAGTGAGAGTGTATAGCCAGGTCAGCAACATTTTAACACGCAAACGATAACAAAAATCTGCTAATATTTATATATTTTTCTTTTGTTTATAAAGGGTGTTTTTTTAGAGGTATACAACTTTAAAACAAAGATAATTTTTTTTTAAATTGACATGAAATTTACTTTATTCGAAAGATAATCTCCTGGAAAAAGTCAGTTATCATTGCTCTATAGCGGTCACCATTGACTGTAACGTTCTGGCCAGCATCGTTTTTTTAAAAAGTACGGACCAATTACTCCACCAACCCATAAAGCACACCAAACAGTCAGTTTTTGTGGATGTAACGGTGTCTCAACATACACTTGAGGATTATAACCACTCCAAGTACGGCAGTTTGGTTTATTGACGTATCCATACCCATTCAACCAAAAGTGAGCTTCATCACTAAACAAAATTTGCTTATGAAAATTGGGATCAACGGCAATCTTTTTTTGGGCCCATTTGGGCACAATTTGGAAGCGTTGTTCAGGCGTCAGTCTTTTCATGTTCAAATGCCAAACCAAACTAAAAATAAATCACTTGACAGTTGACAAAATGGCCGTCAGTTAAAATAGTGTTGCCAACTTAAAGTTCTATACCTCTAAAAAAAACACCCGTTATACACACAAAACAAAAAGTGATTTGTTTTTGTTTGTGTAACTAAAACTTTCACCAAGTTTCCAGAAACTGTTTTTTCTCCTATATGGGTTTTTTTACAGCAAATTTTGAAAATTTAAGAAAAAATTCACTTTACCAAACAGACCTACTGTCTTCAGGATATTGGAAGCCCTGACAGAAAACAACCGGGGAGAAATCGCCCAAATTCTGGTCACAATGTTGGAAAGAGTATACGAAAACTTCGTAAAATCGTGCTGGGCAGTGCTCGACAGGAGGGCACCATTTAACCGAAATATTATTCTAAACGCATGTACCTAAACTAAAATGTCCAATGTTGTTAAATAAGGTAAAGTAGAGAAAAACGTCTCACTCAATCATAAAGAGTTTCATTGGAATTCAAAACCAATCCATTACAAAATCTGAAAATACTTTTAGCACAGAATTCAAACAATCATATGACTATAAATTTAAGCAAAGTTCAGATAACAACAGGATTGAACTATGAGATTATGTTAAAATAGTTTCAAGCAATGAAGTTCATAAAATTGAATGTTTAAAACATGTCAACATCATTCCAATCTTAAAGGAAGTTTATGTTAAGTAAGGTATATTTCATCTAAAATCTAAATAATGTATGTATGTATGTGTATCTACATTATTTGTGTGTAGAATATACATGTATGTGATTTTCAATATGAACTGCTTTCTATTCCAAGAAGACGTCTTCAGTTTTATTTTAGCGAAGAACATGCATAATGCATTCATCATTTGTGTGTTTTTGTTGCCTCTGATTATTGGAAAATTGAAATTCGTCTAGAATCCTTGGAGCCATATCTCGAAGGATGATGTGCTAGCTTGTTGTTTTTTTTTTTTTTTTTTGTTAAACCTGACGTAGTCCTTATATATCGCTCGCCTTACCTTACTCCCACTGCTACAGACAGTATACTAATTAAAATAAAAAGATGCTTGGATAATTCGATTTGAATCAGTGAAGGATAGTTGCAGTGAATGTGCTTGTATATCTATATCTCACAGTAACTTTCTTCCTTGTTTGTCTTTGTTCGATTTTTGTTTTAACAAATGGCAAGATCCTAATTGTGTTTTTTTTTCTATTTTGCACACAAAATGTTAAAGTTTTGATGTTTGCTTGAAATGCGGTATGATAATCCGACATATTTTCTATCAACAAAACAAACAACGAAATTAAGACTCCGTTGTTCGTTATCATGTTTTAATTAGATTATCATTTTATAAACTGAAAAGCTTTCATTCACAGGGTTTCATTTCCGTACCTATATGAACCGCAACACTTAATAAGTCTTGTTAAACATGTCAAATGAGCACTTCCAGATAAAATTAATTAAGTTTTGTCCGGAATTTCAATATCGATACAAAATTTTTCCGGATGTGGTTCTTATGAAACCGAAATAAATCTGCTTGTATATAACAGTAACCGAGTAGGTATATTAAGGATTGTTTCAACTAAGTAATTGGATTGTGGGTGAAAGCCAGAGAACATTATTTATTGTGTGAAATTAATTGATTATATGTATAAACTTAAATTAGATTTATAAAACAAAATAACTCCATATATCATTTTGACAATACAAAATGTAAAAGGGTGTTTTTTCTTTATTTTTGTACACGAACTGTCACTGTTTTAGGTGTGTTCAGCTGTAGTTTATTTAGAAAAAAAGTTTACCATGATGCTAGTTGAAAATTGTTTAAGACTAGTAAAGAGCTTTAAAGTTAGTAAATTGTTAACTATACTCTGTTCAATTTGAATAATATGCAGTACAGCAGGCCTTATGGCAGAGCTTTTTCAAAAAACACTGGTGCCTGCACGGCACCTTAACTTAAAAAATTGCCACTGAAATAAGAAACAGAATCAGTGACTTACATTAAAATTGTTTGTGTAATCTTCTTTGAGCTCATATACATCACACCATGATCTATCTGCTCTCCGGGTGAAAGCTGAAAGGAAACTGATCGCCAATTTGCAACCAACCCTTATTGACATTGTGTTGAATCAGAGTTACCATTGCCTAGTTGATGGAAATTCATATTGCATTTTCTTTGGTTTTTGCTATGTAACTTTCAGGATTTTAGGTTTTTTAGAGATTTTGATTGCAATATTTTTGTGAGATTTGCGTCAATTTTAAATGCTCACTACTGCAACCCTTTGAGAGCTTTGAAATGGAGATAGCTTATTGAAATCTATTAAAGTATGGGTGAAAGGCAAATATCCTATGTTCCCTGTGCTGGATTATTCAAATCGAACAGAGTATAGTAGGTATCATGCTAACACCTTAACATCATCAGGCTATTTAAGATTTTGCGCCAATATGTTTTCATTTATAATGGACGAGACTAGAGACATGACAATTTATAACAGTTTTTCGGCAGTAAAATTGAACTGTCATATTTATTAAAATTCCATTAGGTAGGTAACTGTTGTCTAGTTCGACATTCGCAATAGGTTCGGAACAATTTTATAATTTGGACATATCCGCTTTACCGATTCAGTTAAATAAAAGTTCGCAACTTTGCAAATTTTACGCATGAAAGTTTTTGCAAAATCAAGATTTTTTTTAAATTTTGAAATTTTGTTGTATTGTGCACAATTTTTCGTTCTAAGAAGAAAAGTAAAATTTGCATATTAGCAACTTTTATAGGCAAAACGAAATTTTGCGTGAAGTAAGCATTGCCATTTTGTATTTTCAAAAAAAAAAAATTGTGGTCTAATGTGCTCAACTTGTGCTGTTTGTGCTACGAATATTTTTTAAAAAAATCGCTACTTTGCAAATTTTACGGATACATTTTTTTGGAAAAATTGCTTAGTTTGTGCTATACAAAACCGAAAAGATAAAAAAAATTTTGTATATTTGCATTTTTTACGGCAAAATTATAATTTTGCGAAGCGTGAAGTTAGCAAAGTTGCGAATTTTGGAAAAATATTTACGGCACAAGGCAGCACAAGTTGAGCACATTACATCACATGTTTTTTTTTGTAAAAATGCAAAATGGCGATGCTAACTTCATGCTATGGGGCTTCGCAAAATTTAGTATCACCCATAAAAGTTGCAAATATGCAATTTTTTTTGTATCTTTTCGATTCTTAGAACGAAAATTATGTACAATATAGCACAATTTTGAAATTTAAATAAAACTTGAATTTGCAAAACATTTCATCCGTAAAATTTGCGAATTTTGCAAAAATATTTACGCCATAAGGCAGCACAAGTTGAGTACGTACATTACAGCACAATTTTTTTTTGAAAATGGCGATGTAAACTTCACGCTTCGCCATATCAATTTTTTGCCGTAAAAGTTTCAAATATGCGAATTTTTTTTATCTTTTTGGTTTTTTAGAAAATCGTTATTTTGCAAAAAATTTCCTCCGTAAAATTTGCAGAGTAGCGAATTTTTTAAAAAATATTCGCACCACAAGTTTAGCAGATTACATCACAATTTTTTTTTTTTGAAAATCAAAAATGGCGATGCTTACTTCACGCACATAGTTAAAGTTCTTAGCACCTCATTTCTGGGATATTCGTTAAAAAAAAGGATGCCATCTGAAAGTCATACAAGGTCAACCAGTTTCAGTAATTGGTCAGTCATAGGTTTTTTTTTTTAAATTAATTTTTAAAGATTTTACAAGTTCACAACCTATTATCTCTATTGAAAAAAAACCTTAAAATTTCACAAAAAAAATCTTTAGGACCTTAAAATAATAAAAATTTAAATAATTTCTTTAACTAGTTGGCCTTTTATGGTGTCACTTTCACTTAGAGCATTCAGATCGTACACTTATTGTTGGGAATATTCCATAATTTATCGCTGATGACCTTAAAAACTTTCACCATCGATTCAAAATATCTTATGGCTGACCAATTTCTGAAACAAGATGGCCTTTTTTTACCGCAATTATACTGACCTTTTAGATGACGCATACTTGTACGTATTGTTATTATTTTTAAACTATAAAATACTGTCTTGTCTGATGTACCTCAACGAATGTAACCACTAGGATAACAAGTGAGGTAAACGGTATATATTTATAAGTATATAACACATGTACATATTCAATATACCATCGCAGTTACACTTTAGTTTGGCACGTTTATTTCTCATTTCAAATCTTAAGGATCTTTTTGAATCTATACTCAACTCTTCTTTCCTTCAGCTTTTGACACGTAGCTTTCAATTTTTGTTTGTATCCACAGGTTAATGCAAATCGTGTGATATCCCAAGAAAATCAGTTTGAAAACGACGGCAACTATCATAATATCTTCCAAGAACGGAAAAGGTGGAGCAATCTTGAAGAAGTCCTTTTCATAGCGAAAGCATCACTATGAAGGATATTTTACAAGAAGTGTTGTAAAGTGGCTTGATTTGAAATGTCCTCGATTCCTACAGAAGACCGGATGCAAAAAAATTATGTGTTTGTATGCGTCCGATGACACAAGGTATATACCAGCATACGTGACTTGGGTCCATCTAAATGATGTTTCAGCAAATCCTCCTGTTCATGTTCTATATACCTATATGTATGTACATCGTTTTCCTATTGTACCGACAACCCGGAGACTTTGTAAAGGAGCAGGAGAAGTAAACTTAGGTACGTATGTACTTGTTGATATCGTATAAATGTATATAGATGCAAGAAAATATCTTTTTGTTCTTGTTTTCGTTGTGGTTTTATTATACGTACGATATGTAGAATGTTAAAGTCTTTCGATTATAATTTAAATCTTATTTTGATATGCATGGATTTTTTTTATGGACGTGTCTGTCTGGGTTGGAAGCTTTTTATAATCTCATCTCGAGGACGAGTGTGGGTTCTGTCGTGGGCATCAGCACTTATTCATGATTAAAACCAAACCGTTCTTTATGTTTAAAGGAAAACTCTTGGCCCATTTAAAAACCATTAAAGTTTTTCCTGCCCGCAAAGTTATGAGCGCACAACCGTGTAAAAGGATATAGGTATATGTATAAGTACCTACATTTGAATTCCAAATTTTGTATGCTAATTTGAAATTTTCGTCTGTTTTACCAGCACCAGCATTTAAAGCAACAGGCGTTAACTCCCTTCTTCATCCTTCACCTGGCGGTTAAGTTTGTGTGTAGTTGAGTATTTTAATATCTATATTTATATATGATTGTAGCTTAATCGACATAGTATGTAATAAATATATAGTTGAATTTTTTTAGAAGAACTTACAAAATGCACGTTGTTTAGTAAAATATTCAGATCCTCTTGTTTTAATGTTAAAAAAGGTATTTTGAATGATCTTTTTGATTATCTGTACATATATAATTAGGAAAGATTAAGAAGACACGTGTCTCTGAACAACAAAATCACAACTTTTTTAAAGCTTATGTTTTTGTCTAATTGTAGATATTCAAACTAGGATTTTAGTTTGCAAATGTTTGTTAAGGGTGTTTTTTTAGACGTGTGGTTTTCAAGAAGAAATAAAACGCATATAATTTAATGTTATGGCCAAATATTTAGCTTTATTATAAAGATAAAAGTTTGCCATTATGTTTTAAAAATTATTTCGGGCTAGTGGCCGCCGCGGCTGGCCCGTATAAATTCCAGCCGAGAGGCCCAATTTTCGAACACTTTTTTCAGCGATTGGGGCCGTATGTCAGCAATAACGCGCCGAATATTATCTTCCAAGGCGTCAATCGTCTCGAGCTTATCTGCGTAGATAAGCGACTTCATATTACTCCACAAAAAATAGTCCAGCGGTGTTAAACGCACGATCTTGGAGGCCACGTTACAGGCCCACGACTCGATATAATGCTCTCACCAAAAGTTTCCTTCAATAAATTGATTGTTTCGTTGGCTGTATGGCATTTAGCGCCATCTTGTTGGAACCAAAGGTCGTCCACATCAACATCCTCCAATACAGGCACGAAAAAGTCATTAATCATGGCTCTATAGCTTTCCCCATTGACTGTAACATTATGGCCTACTCCATTTTTGAAGAAATATAGACCAATGATTCCCTCTGCCCATAGATCACACCAAAAAGTGACTTTTTGAGGATGTAACGGCGTCTCAACAATGGCTTGTGGACTATGATCACTCCAAATACGACAATTTTGCTTATTAACGTACCTATTCAACCAAAAACGAGCTTCATCGCTGAACAAAATTTTCTTGTGAAAATCGCGCAAACTGAACCATTATTTTGGTAATAAATTTGCACGATTTGCAAACGTTGTTCCGGAGTCTATTCTCTATCTATTTATTATGAAATTGATAAATGATACTTAAAAAAAGTATTGCCAGATTGAAAACCACACGTCTTAAAAAAACACGCTTTAAAACAGGTTGGACTTTGAATTTTACTGTTCCTCAATATCGAAAGGACATACAATGATGAATGCCTTATCCTAGCTTATTCAATTATAAATATAAGCATTATTTCGTCCCTTGACGTCTGAATTTGTTAATTTATATCCTTATTGCATTCAATGTTTTGTGTTTTGTTTATAGGTATGTGAAACTAAAAAAAATTATACAAAAATGCAAACTCTACAAAGAAAGAAAATTCTTCCTCTAGCCCCATCATCTTCATCTTCTGGTTCGCATTCTGTAATATATACATGTATCGTCATCGTGTCATCTATACTGAAATATAAATTTATTAAATAAGTCAAGAATGAAAAAGTAATCAACATAAGAAATTTCTGAATTCGAGTCTTCTGTGACTCGTCTAGCCAGGACTTTATTCATCACCTATTCTTCATTAAATTACCATCTCTGCTTACAAACAAGATTACGCTAGCCTTATTGCAGCCTCCTGTCTACATATAACGTATAGTCTGATGATAAAGAGTACCTACTGTAGAAAGCAGCCAGTGGAGTTGTCTGTGATGTGATGGGGGTACTATATATACCTATAGGATCTTCAGCAGCCTATAGAGATGCTCCATTTACCAAATTCTTTCTCTATATAACAAACCCACCCACATGACGATGTCTTAGGACTCCATTGCCGTCGATTATAAGACAGGCAACTTTTCTGATCCGGCCTGCTGAAAAAGCGCAATCATGGAAGGAAGAAAATTGTTGAATCAGATTTTTCTTTGTATAGCAAAGTGGGTGTTTGTGTGTATTTGTTTTCATAGGACTAGGGGTACTGGGAAGGTTAATATATATGTGCATATAATTTAATCGCATGGATGTTAGAATTGGCACCTTGGAGGATCAAAGATGATTTCATTTGGATTAAATTATGAAAACAAATAATATGAACTGCTCGTTTTCTCAGGAATAAATTAAAATAGTGAAAAGTATGCTGTTTGCTCATTCAATTGTTATAGCATACCTTCATATGTATGGTTTTCGACCTCGGGACTTTAATGAAACATGACATTGATATGATATAAGGTTTTGCAATTGGCGCGGGTAGATTTCGGCGGCCATGTTGTTTTGGTGACATCTGTAAAATCTGTTTTTTATTGGGAGCGTTCAACGCATTACGTTTTACATCTGAATTTTTGGAGCTTCTGATTGTCCAGCTGTCATTAAAAAGTTAGATGACTTTAAGTGACTTTTAGTAACGTTTCATCTGAATTTTCAGACAAAAATTCTCATCTGAAAATTCAGAATAAAGTAATTGTGGTGGGGGAAATGTTGAATTACTATACGTAGAAGTTGAACTTTATGATTTTCGCTTTGGTTGGTGGTTGATTTGTGATTATTAATTTTAGACACGAACAAATTAATACAAATTAAAAGATTGACTATTCTTATTAAAATTTTCCTAGAATTCTTCACCGCAATATTGTGGAATTACTTTTTCATTGAACTTTGCATATAGTCTTGCTGATTTTGTTGCTTATTTAATTACATATATATCATCACTTTTTTAGTTTAAGAATTTAAAGTTTTATTTTATTTCTAGCTAGCATTTGACACAACCATTTTCGACTGAAAATTCAGATTTATTATGCCGTTCAACAACATAAATTCAGATCTGAATTTTCAGATTTTCTGATTGAATGTTCCCATTATTAAGTTACTGATACCAAATCACTATTGCAAGTTACACGATTGAACAGCACGTCCAAATGATAAAACTTTAATATCAAAATCTTTTGGGTCCACGATAGGTGCTTTGGGACCATTTTAGGTTTTATATGGTATATGGTTGTCCTTCCAAGTCGATTATCCAAAGTTTGGTGGCCAAATTTGAGTCAACCGATTTAGTCAACAATCAGCCAATGCTCTTGCGTCAACGAATTGCAAGATCAACCGAAAATATAGTCGCTCTCTGTGGGAGTCCGTAATTCTTCGAAATCGCCGATTTCATTGCCATTAGCATCAACGTATAGCGCAACTGATCAATGGTGTACCTAGAGTGCTAGACCTATACCTTCAGCCTAAACCACCGAAATGATTTTCTTAAAATTTTAAATTTTTTTTTTATTTTCTTTTAGAAATAAATTTAATTTATCCAAAGAAAGCTGCTGCCGCTGTTACAACTACTTTTAAAATTGCCAAAGCCGCTGCCCAGAATCCACGAACTGCAGCATTCTTTCCGAAACCATTAAGAGCTTTAGAGTTTACACTGCGATAGAAAAGAGCATGAAATTCTGGATCCTTGAAAGCAGCTACAAAATTGGCAAATTCAGGACTGCTTTCCATTTTCTTATGCACAGTGTCAATAAAGTCGGATTCAGCAATAGCTTTTTTGTAATCGACCATAATATCTCCGGGGATAACAGGGCCACTTAAGTCATCTTCTGTCATGGGTTCTAACCATTTGCGATTAATATCGGTTGTCTTCTTGGTCATGTAGAGCCAAATGCTTTGGACATCTATTCCTTGACGATTGAAATACTCAATCAATTCTTGTCCTTCCTTGGTTTGGAGAAAGTTCTTCACAAGTTGTTCGTAAGTGATTTTCTCCACATAACGAAGACCGTCGGCATAGGTTGGATCAGCTGCAACGTATTGCTTGCCAATTGATTCGATCTTTTTCATTGGCAGATGGGAGGTGACATCTTCAATATCAGCCTGAAGATCAGCCGAAACAGCGATTACCGAGACCAGAAGGCAAACCAGAGCTCTGCACGCATGTTGAAAAGCTATATTGATGTTTCAATATCAAAGAGTGTTTATACTGTATACTGATATGCCTTTCTGCTTAGTATTTATAGTTAGAAACTTCTTTGTATTAAGTAGATAACTTTAATAGATATAATTATGTTTATCAAAAGCTGTTAAGGTAATCAATCAAGTGATTACGCGTGATTTTAAACTTCCTAGTTCTCTGCTCAAGTGACTTGTCAGAAACCACTTAAAGATGCAGTAACATTCTCATAAATTTCAGTTCTCAAAAAGTTTTTTGAAAAAGTGCAATTTTTCAAATCCTAATGGCTATAAGCAAAGACAGCATGACAGCTGACAGTTGAGTGTTATTAAAATAATTATAATGCTGCACGAAAGAACAGTGCGTTTTCATTGTTAAGAAACATTTTAACAATAGTTGAGGTTTTTGGCAGTGAATTATCGACCAAAAAATTATTTTTATTGATGAAGCTCATTTTCATCTTGATTGTTTTGTTAATCGTCAAAATTGTTCCATTTGGGGGTTCACAAAACTCAAGAGTGATTCTGATTATTGATAAACATTTGCGCCCGACGAAATGTTGGATTTTGAAGTAAAAACTGTAAAGAAGGGGAAATAATTCTCACTCTCTCGAGCGCACTCTCCTGCCAAAAACTACACGAAATCGACGTACACGAACATGTTTGGTCTAAAACTGGTAGTATAAAGTAGTTTTGGGCTAGTACCTACCAGGTTTGTCAATTTGCTGCAATTGCAGTAGATCTACTGCACTTTTTTTTCGAAAAAATTAATCTACTGCCTTTAAATTAAATCTACTGCACTTTTGGTTTTATACGAAAATAAATCCTTCAATAAATAATCCATAAAATAGTTTATCAATTCTGTCATTGAATGCAGTCATTCTCATTCTCATGAAATCCACACTTTAATTTATTCATACAGCTACAAAAACATTGAATCTACTGGACTTTTTTTTACAAATCTACTTTTTTCAAAAGGTGGCAATCCTGGTACTTAGGCGATCGCTCCTATTGTATTTTTTATATTTTGTTATGAGAATTACATGGCTTGGCGTTTATACTCAGCCATGAAATTGAAAATTAGTTTCTTTTCGCGTTAAGCTGTGACTATTATATAGGAGTACCTGGATCAAGTGTGAGAAATGTTGTAGCCAAGCTTTGTATGAATGACCGCTTATATTTTATTAGTAGATACAATCAAATCAGAAGAGGAGGCAACATCAAAAATAAAGTAATTTTAATAAAGGTATGCGGTCTATGATGTACATATAAATAACTGAAAGCTGTTTAGATTCCTCGATCCAAGTTCCACTCATTGATAGTGGCAAAGGAGGAGGGATGGGTTCCACTTTAACGACAGAAGCCAGAATCGAGTTTCTGAAGTATATTAAATTCTACGCAGTTTTAAATTGTCCATTGGACAATTCTCAGAATGAGGGACAAAACGGAGCCTTGTGGTATACCATTGTATTTATTTTGTGAGTTTCAGAAAGTTATACCTAGGTACAGACCGAGTGATCAGGAACCCTACTTGGATTTCGTATACTAAGTGCCAAAACAGCTGGTCTTTTAATAGCTGCACAAATCTATGCATATATACATGCAGCACATTTCTTTTTAACAAACGAATGTTGCTTTAATCCAACTATTACAAAAAACTGAAATTAACATTTATACAAATTTTTACTCAAAAAAAGATATTCATCATCGTCGGCTCGACAACCGGGGTCCGGTCCTGGCCTCCTTCAACAAGTCTCTCCACCCATCCCGGTCTCGAGATATTATAAAACTTTAAAGTGTGCCCAGAATTTTTCTAAACTCACAGGTAATGAAGGTAAGTGCCTCCATTTATATAAACACGAAGTCTCCATAAAAATCAACTTAAAACTTAAATTTCTTCTTCCCTAAACTAGAAAGGTACTTAATTTCAATGATGGATGGCATCTAGGACTTTAGCAACAAAATACAAAAAAAACTTTGAGCTATAAGGAAATAAAATAATCCAACTTAACTAAACTACAAAACAAACCAAGAAAAAAATATATACATTTAGGTAACTATACCTACACTACTAAATAATTGCCAGCTAAAAAGTTTATTTCTGTTCTTCTTTTTCTTCTTCTGTGAGTTCTGCACGTCCACTTCCGGTTTCGCAGTTGTTGTTCGAAATGGTTTTCGCGACCCAAAAACACAAAATAAAAGTTCTGAACAAAGTTAAAAAAAAAAAAAAAATTACGGAACAGGACACAAAAGAGACACGTCTATCCCACATAACCATACACCAGCCGCCCACAAACATTTTCAAAAGTTTTCCGTCCAAGTTTTTATTATTTAATTCGTCATGACCAATCGTATAGTTATTTATATTTTTTTTTTAAGGTATTTAAGACTGGCCAAATTGTTGCCTCACTAAATACTCTCACTAGCTTCTTTTTTTCTTAGTTGCTTTTTCTATTTTCGTTGTGAATTAGATTTAGGTATATCTATCAGTTCTGAATTATACTCGTATAGTGTTCACAATAATTGGAATAACGTTTTTTTAGTTTAAGAACTATTAAAGTCTTCAACCTTTCTCTAGCAATAACAAACAAATATCTAATAACTTAAATATCATCGATTGAGAGTAAGATGATTTGATTTAAAACAAATGGCAAGAGGCTGCCGGAAAATCCGTTAACCCCTGCGACCTTTTGCCCTTGGCTTTTGTACAAAACTCAAGCGTTACATTGGGGATCTGCCATCTTTTGATGTAAATATAAACATCTTTGCCGGCAGTGTAGTGAAATAAAAACGTTGACTTGCCTCTGTGTGACGTTACGAGGTCACACTCTACGATTTAGCACGTTACGTTACGAAAACCTGCATAGTAGGATATTGGGTACGTTCAGTGACAAAATCTGAATATCCCCTTCAAGTAAACTACTCCGTTTTGGATCCATACACGTAGTCAACAACGTATAGACGACTCCGCATACGGTTCCGAATATGAATCCTCAAAACTGCGCTTGAACAAACATTGATGTTTACACATATTAACCGTGAGTTCCAGCATTCACAAAATTTTTGTTGTTTAGGTATAACTGCATAAAATAGTCTAGAATTTTTATTTCCACACTTTAAAGTAAAAATACTGAAAATAATATTTCCTGTTTTGTGACCTTTTTATATACACAAATTTGAACTCCTCCTTAGTGATGGCTTTAGGTCTTGTTTGTTACTTTTATTTTTGAATAAACGACGCAACGCGACGTTTCGAACGTGTTCACGTTTATGGTAGCTATAAACATTTTTTATGGCAACAAAAAAGACCTAACGCCCACTAAGGGGTGGTTCAAATTTAAAATACTTCATATTATTTACAAACAAGTTGAATTTAAACCTTCCCCATAAAATTTGATAAGCCGTGGTCTAAACTAAGGTCCAGTTTTTCAGTGCGAAATTAAAGTTAAACCCGAGTTTACTCATCAAATTTGGTGATTTAACTCAGGATTAACTAAACAGATGCTTGTGATTTGTAATCCACGGAGTTTGTTTAGTCGTTCCGCATGAATTCTCTATCGAAAAACTTCTCCCTCAGTTAACTATAGGTTAATTTACTTCTAGAGTTAACTTATTCTGGTTTAACTCACCACTGAAAAACTGGACCTAAGAGATTCAGGAAGACATCCAAATAAAGCTCTGCTCCAAAATATGTAAAGAGTCAATTAACCCCTGTTTTACATGGTACCAATTTATTATTCAAAAAAGAGTAAATACCTGCCTTGAATTTTTATGATTTAAGGCCTTATTTTGGAAAAAAAATTCTAAAAACGTTCTCTTAAAATTTTTAAGACATTTTGGAAAAAGATTTTGTTAAATTTTTTGCTGTTATTTACTACTTGCTACACACCTATACGCAATTTACAACCGAAATTATCTCCTGGACCTAATCTTCTAACATGCGTCTTCAATCTACGACAAAGCTTTTTTTTTTTTTTATTAATAGACAACACGTTACACACGTACAACTCCAGATCCGGATCCTTACACAGACTTTTCCACGAGACACCAATTAATCCCGCCGATTTATACAAAAGCGGACACCCATCACAAAATACAGAAATAAAAAACCGTTCGAAGCGATCAGAAAATAAATTTATCTTCCTCAAAACCTGTCAACAAATGCCAATTCATTTCTTACCACCGAAACTATATAGCTATACCTATATGACCTCGCACCAAGTAAGAATTCTATATCAAAATGAATTCGCACATCTATTCAAAGATGCGTGAGCTTCTGACTATAACTTTTGATTAACGTCGAACAAGGTCATTCGCTTGTTACGAGCACAGCTCGATATAAGGCCTAATGGAAACTCTATACTCTATGGTTGAACGAATTCGTATATCTGTTCCTGGTGTGTGAACTCTTGTGGCTTTTTATTACGGGGGCACATGGCAGGGCCTTATAGAACCCTGTCCAGGATAACAAGCAGCAAACTGAAATACAGGCTCATCGGCAGCCCGCACCAGACGACGTGATTACAGAGATAAGTTTTATTTGAAATGTTTTTCATTTGTCTATACTCCGAACGTCCATATCTCCTATCCCATTATATTACCTTACCTACAGCTAAGAGCTATACGATATACAGCAAATGAGATAACCTCTTACGCCTCTTTGACCATGTACGATGGCAGCATCTGAGGTAAGAGCTCACAGCTCAGTTCCCCCGTTACTCTAGCTGATTCCATGGATATTTTCCGTCCTTTCTGCACTTTTGCCAAAAATAACCTCCTAACTCCCACCGAAGTGAAAATATTTTCGCAACCTTTGGACACGAAATACTTCTAAGCTATTTGTCACTCATTGAAACATAGCTTTCGTCCCTTGTTGCAGACAGGACGACCCAAGTTTTGGGTGTTGATGATGATAATGGTATTGATATAGGGTATATGCTATGCATGTATACTGGATGCTGCCGCTGCCTTTGCCTTTTCCAGAGCCAGATCCCAGTGGACCATAAATTCAAAAAGCTTAGGCCTCTGTTGATGTGTATGTATAGTTTTAACTATACATGGCACTTCGTTTTTGCCTATAAAGTCATAGGAATACATTTATGTGAGGTTTTTGAAATGTTCCTCCGCATCTCCAGCAAAACGATGACCGATATGGCGTCACAAAGGTAAGCGTTACTGTAAAGATATTCACACATATATATATCAGTAGCAATTCCGAAACCAATTTAACCCGGATAGTCATATAGAAACCTATATGGAACGCTTTTTGGCTTGTGATTACAACCGCAAAAGGGTTTGTTATAGTTACTCGTAGGTACATAGGTACATTATATATTAAAGTTGTTTGGATTCCTATTTCTGGGAAAATTTCAATTCGAAAATGGAACCCTTTCCCTCTAAGGACCACCGACACACAAGAAAAGAAGATATAGTGCACCCTCAGGATGATAAAATTAATTTAATTAGTTCGAAGGACAAAAGATATACCCGATTCTGTTTCTTGCTCTAGAATGTCTCTTAAAGGATTTCATTTGAGGATACGGAAAGATAAACTAATAAAACGATTGTGTCGTATTTGGAATTTGGAAACTACATTTATAATACTTCACAATTAGGGAAGAGGGTATGGACCTTTTATAGCTATTATAGTTTTATTTAAGCTGACAAATCAGAAATGTATTAAAGTCGATGAATAAAAGTTTTAATACGGTATTTTTTTCTTACGAGAGCAACTTAAGACGCAATGTTTTTCGTTTTTTACTTGATCCACATAGGGCAATTATTGGTGGCGTGTACACAAATTGTTTAAAGAAAACTTAGCATTACGATGATTCATTTCAGGTTTTTGACGAAAAATTCACAGAGTTAATTAAGAAATTGTTTCGACATTTTGTGGGAAAGTTCTTATTTTTTGGCGTATTTCCGTATATCTCGTACACAACGGGACCAATTTTGCTACAATTTTGGACGCAGGTACTGCTAAAGGGTAAAGAAAATTGCTTTCCAAAATTTTACAAAAAAAAATCAGAGAAAAAATTTAGTCATTGAATATTTTGAATATCTTTTTAGCATTTATTAAAATTTAAATCACCAAATGCCTATTTTTTTAATATCATAAGGGGCTTTGGTTGTTTCGTCTTTTTTACAGATTGTTGGAGTGGTGTAAGAATGTAGGTGGAATGCAGCTATTTTTCTACACCCCTCACCAAATGTGTCAAAAAGACGAAACAACTGAAAAAAGGAATCCTGTAATCAGGCTCATACTAACTCTATTTATGTCAACTTTGACAGTTACATAATACATAAATATAAATGCTTACTAATATGTTTGCTTACTTTTTTTCCACGAATCGTCACTGTTGTTGACGTGTTCAGCTGGAGTTTATTAAGAAAATAGGTTTATAATGATACCAGTCAAAATTATTTAAAACTAAGAATATTTTAGTAAAGAGATAAGTCAGAAAATTGTTAACATCAGGCTGTTTAAAATTTTGCGCTAATGTCATATTTGCACTTACGAGGTTTTGACAGAAAGCCAAAGTTATATGAAATTCTTCTCATTTAATTGGCTTTTCCCGATTTTTCCCTACCTTATCCTAATGAGTTTCTACGATTTTTGTGTCCAAAAACCTTCAAAGTTAATATATTTAGAAAAAAATAAATTCGTAGAAATTCGCAGTTTTAGACATTACGCAAACAGACATAATGAAACAACAAGAATTTTGAAACTTCGGACAAACTACAAACTGAGAAAACACATACTTATAACAAGTAATCATTTTTAATACACAAACATTTCTTTATTTCATTTAAAAATGATAAATTCTAATCTATCCCAGAATAGCCGATCCAATAGCTACAGCTTGGGTAACCTTCCAAGCCTTCTTCCAAAATCCACGGACTTGAGCATTCTTACCATCACCAAGGCCTTTGGAGTTAGCAACGTGATAGAAAAGATCACGGAATTCGGGATCCTTAAAAGCAGCGACAAATTCAGCGAATTCAGGGCTGGTTTCCATTTTCTCATGAACAACATCAAGAAAGCCAGATGCAACAATAGCTTTCTTATAATCGGCCATAATGTTACCAGTGATAGCAGGGCCAACAAACTCACCCTCCTCCATGGGTTCCAACCATTTGCGGTTGATGTCGTCTACCGCCTTGGTCATGTTAAGCCAAATGGTTTTGATATCGATTCCGCGATTATTGAAATACTCAATAAATGTTTGTCCTTCGCTGCTTTCCAAAAAGTCCTTCACAAGTTGCTCGTAAGTGACTTTTTCCACAAAGCGAAGACCATCGGCATAGTTTGGATCAGCTGCAACGTATTGCTTGCCAATTGATATGATCTCTTTCATTGGCAAATGAGAGTTGACATCATCAATATCAGCCTGAAGATCAGCTGAAATAGCTACTGCGGAAAGCAGAAGGCAAAAGATAGCTGCACGCATCGTAGTTATTGTGAGTAGATGGTTACTGTTTTAAATTCAAGAACTGAATACTGATTTTCCTGAATTGATCAATTGCTTTTATAGGGTATTCTGTTTAGATAAAAAAATTGTTAAAAACTTAATATTTATCTATGTAGCTGTTCTGAGTTCAGAAATCAATTGAGTGTTTTCCTGTTTTTGTTTTTCAAGTGATCGTATAAAAATTCCATCAAACACTTCATTTCATCGCAATATAAATGAAGAGCAGTGCACAATATATTCTGTAAATATATTTGATAACGAGAATACTTTCTGCACATTATCTAGTTTGATCTGGTGTGGTATTTTGTTGATGACATAATATATACATATTTTAGTCCTGGGAATGTAAGCGGCCACGTTCAGTATTCACTAGGATAGCCAATCTTAGATACTCGAGTATCCATGTATGTTTGTTTCTGAACGACCAAAACCGGATAGGTTAAACTTGCTGTTCATATCAATTTTATAGTCAGGTGTTCTTGACAGTTCTCATCGGATATATGAGTACACCAGAATTTTTAGAATACCTAGCCTTTGGTTTTTTATTTTTTTGGTAACAGCTGTGTGCCTGATTACATCCTCTTTTTACCAAAGGCCGTTTTACTAAATTCGTAACTACACGATGCAGAAAAATCTTTTCACTTCAATCTACCCTTCCCTCACACCGTACAAAACGATTTATACTGAATCCGAAAAATATTATTTCAAATATTGGCGCATCGGTGGATTTTATTTACGCACATACCTTTCAGTAAACCAACCAAGTAATCAAGCTGTAAGTAAGAGCCTGATTACACTATTCCTTTTTTCGGTTGTTTCGTCTTAGTCCTTTTTGAAAGATAGGGTGAGGGGTATAAAAACGTAACTTCATTCCCCCTTTTTTGACAAATTCGTCACCACATCCTTTCCCCAGCTTGTCTAAGGCCATGTGTAAATTGTATTAAAATATATATTGATGCAATTTTATTGGATATTAAATTTTGACGTTTGAACATATAGATTAACCTCATTAATAGGGATGTGTTTTTTTTTTTCCAAGCCCGGAGGAAATTGATCGAAAAAACGACGCCGTGGCTAAGCAATTTACATACATAATTCAACAACAACCAATCCCCTTCGGGTTCAGGCAAGCGCGGAGAATTCTCAAGGCTTAACTTAAGCACGGAGAAAAACAGTGTTACCGGAGTGAATTACACACTTGTTATCGATAGTTTGTATGGAAACGCCATTTTTTCATTAATGGCGTGGCTAAGTTCCGATGTTGTTTTTTTCAACCGAATTCCTCCAGGCTTGCAAAAAAAACGCGTAACATGAAACATTCAATGCGATTTTTGTCCAGTTAACACAAGGCCGTCCTAGTTTTTCAGTACGAGTTCATTCTAGTTGAGGTGATGAACTTGATTTGATTCAAATTTCGAATAAATTTTAACCGAGATTAAATTTTGACATTTTTACCTATAGATTCTTCTCATCAATGTCCAAAATTATTCTTGGGATAAAATTTAACGCGATTATAGTTCAATTCACACTTAAGTACTGAAACATGTATGATTCGATGCGTGCATGTACCCGCTGCACATATGTTTTTCCGCCTGAACACATAGGAAAACACTATGGAAACGGGGATTTCAAAAGTAGGGCCATATCGATTTGGATGAATATCGATGGAAACGTCGAAAATCTGTAGAGTCTCAGTACTAGAAACTGAAATACCAACCCGTCGAGCCAAGTTTTCAGTGCTGCGTTAACTCTGAGTTAAACCAGAGTTAGGTAATCCTGCAAATAAATTAAACCTGAGTTAACTCAGAAGCAGTTTTTCGGTATAGTAATAATTTAAACTCTGTATTGTCAAAAATCTATCGAAATGGAAGTGCGACACTATTATAGAAATTAATGTTTTGCTACCGAAATCGAGATGGAACAATTATGAAAATAGCCCTTTCCACAGTGTCGTAAATCGATTTCGACAGATTTTAGTCACGCATCTGTCAAAAACACCTATTCAATTTATTTACTGAAAAACATGTTTCACGAATTAACCTGGGCTTAACCCCAAAACTAGGATGATCTCGAACTGGGCCTAAGATAATAAAACCACATGGAAAATGATCGTTGAACGTAATCAAAAGACTTCTTTTTCTTGTAGTTCGAGGATTTAAGAATTTAAGTATCAGTCGAGTTAAAGTATAAGACATTTTTTTATTTAAGTAATTATAGATTAGATGAGCTTAATAGACGGTGTGAACTTTGTTGAAATCAATAAAACAGAAGGACTGTTTGTTTTGCTTTGGGACTTCTTTTCGATATGTAACAAATCAAACTAGTTTCGATTCCTTAAGGATGATAGACTATGGCTTCCATCAATATCGATAATTTATGTCCCAGGGCTTATGTCACTATGCCGTTGAATACATAGCTTATATAACACTACCTTTTCCCTCCTTGATAAAAATTGCACATGATTCAAGCCAAACAAAATCAAAATCAAAATCACGCCATTACTAAGAAGGCACTTCCAGTCAAATTAAAACATACATATTATATTGCGCACTGGTTTTAATTAAAATTACGATAGATTGAAGTGTGTTTTGTAAATATAATGAAATTGTTTAAGGATCACTTGAGAATAAAAACTTCTAAATAATTCAACAAGAAAACACATGATTGATATCAGAACTTGGTAAATATTAGCGAATAATTAATTAACTTTTGTCTTTGTTTAAGCAGAACAGAATACCTAGTTTACAAAACTATAAATTCATTGATTTAGAAAATCAGCAATCAGTTGTAAATTTGAATCAATATGCATAACAACCTGCCCATGATGCGTGCAGCTATCTTTTGCCTTCTGCTTTCCGCAGTAGCTATTTCAGCTGATCTTCAGGCTGATATTGATGATGTCAACTCTCATTTGCCAATGAAAGAGATCATATCAATTGGCAAGCAATACGTTGCAGCTGATCCAAACTATGCCGATGGTCTTCGCTTTGTGGAAAAAGTCACTTACGAGCAACTTGTGAAGGACTTTTTGGAAAGCAGCGAAGGACAAACATTTATTGAGTATTTCAATAATCGCGGAATCGATATCAAAACCATTTGGCTTAACATGACCAAGGCGGTAGACGACATCAACCGCAAATGGTTGGAACCCATGGAGGAGGGTGAGTTTGTTGGCCCTGCTATCACTGGTAACATTATGGCCGATTATAAGAAAGCTATTGTTGCATCTGGCTTTCTTGATGTTGTTCATGAGAAAATGGAAACCAGCCCTGAATTCGCTGAATTTGTCGCTGCTTTTAAGGATCCCGAATTTCATGCTCTTTTCTATCACGTTGCTAACTCCAAAGGCCTTGGTGATGGTAAGAATGCTGAAGTCCGTGGATTTTGGAAGAAGGCTTGGAAGGTTACCCAAGCTGTAGCTATTGGATCGGCTATTCTGGGATAGATTAGAATTTATCATTTTAAAATGAAATAAAGAAATGTTTGTGTATTAAAAGTGAAGTTTATGAATACATGCATACATATATGTGTTTTCTCTGTTTGTAGTTTCATAATTCTTGTTGTTTTGTTGTATCGTATCGTTGTCAATTATTCTTGCTATCGTAGGTATATGAAATCCCAAAATTTCTAAAAAAAATTTCTGACGATTCAAAATTAAAGTTAGAAACAATCCTACCTGAACGTAGGTCTGTTTGATAGTGCTTGTCACTAAACTGTAGTCTTGAAATTAGCCTCAGAAAATTCATACATACTATATAGTGTAGGGCTAGGGCGCCATTAGGACTTGTTATGGTTCTGGTCACATCTTCCCCTCCCAAAATTAAATTCCATTAAAATATGTAACTGACTTATGAGTGCACGAGCACGATATATGCCTTAAATGCACAAGTTTAGGTACACGTTTTGTGTCCTTCTGCACGTAAACTTTGTCTATCAGCCAGGACAAGGTTTCTAAGTCTCCTTCCTCACAAGTACGTATGTACATTGAGACTGGAATTTAAATTAAGAAATTATTCGACTTCGACTCAACACTCCAGTTATGGGGGTGAATATCTGAATATGTAACATATTTCTTACCAACATTCTAATGTTTGGGTCAAAACTCAAAGAACTAAGCAAAATGAATCGGATATTTCTTCTTCTTCCAGACATGGCTGACTTTATATTCTTTGAAACCTTCAGATGGAATATTAAACGCATGTTGATTTACAACAACAAAAATTATCAAAAAGTACGAAACCAACTTTATATGCATACATATACACCTAAACGTAGGTATCCTATCTGAAAAACAGAAATCTCTTAAGTCGAATGTCAACACAAAAAGTCTTAAGAGTTCAAGAAAGCTCCCAAGTCTTGCGTTTCAAGGAATTCTGAATTCAATTTGTTCAGAAACTTTTGAAAATTATTGGAAACTTTTACTCGTTCTGGTGTAGGTATAGAGGCGGCGAGCTCTTAGTGAGACAGGATGAGTTTTGGGATTGAATTTACAATCATCCAACTTAAACATACACAAACACATGCATAGAACACACCACACACGGCCGGGGGTGATGGTTGAGGGTTGAGGGTTGAGGGGTGGATTGAATTTGGTTTATTTTTAA
The DNA here is from genome assembly GCA_932273885.2 of Leucozona laternaria. NCBI lineage: Eukaryota > Metazoa > Arthropoda > Insecta > Diptera > Syrphidae > Leucozona > Leucozona laternaria. Next base: position 24,086,046 of record OW026368.1, on the reverse strand, counting down.
CTTGAGAAAATGTTTTTGGAATTACATTGGTACGGAAGAAGGCGGTCGTTTGGTCGTCATCGTCATCTTCTATTTCGGCATTTGGCAATGGAAAAAGAAATATCTACTGCTGCTAGTGCTGCTGCACAAGTGACATGTTGTGGCGACCTGTCGAGAGCTACTTTGAAAGTTTTCATCTAATGGAATTTTGATTTGAGGAAACACATGGTTTTGTGGTTAGTTTTGATACGGCTTTTAGTTGTTTTGATGAAAATATCAACGGATGTTCTATAGCCCTTGCAGAAAAAGGGAGTTTTTATATACGGAAATGAAATGGAGAAGACAAAGTTTAATTTTATTTGCGTTGATGGTTAAGTTAAGAATTATTGACAAACAGAAATTTTCCTAGATTCATTTGGAAAATTCTCCATTAGTTGAGCGAAAATTTAAAAAAATGCATCATTGCGACTTCCCATTCACAAATGGGTTAAGACCATTTAAAACTGCATCTATTTTAATACAAAATGATAATAAATGGCCACGTTCAGGATTTTATATGCAAAGCGATCTGGGTAGCTTTGTGTTACTAGCCGTGTTTTCTAGCAAGCCCCGAAGAAATTATGAGAAAAAAACGACGTTTTTACATGTTGAATGCAACAACAACTAATCCCCTTCGGGCTAAGCTATAAGCGCGGAGAATTCTCGTAAGAATTGCGTAATCTACTAGCTATCGATAGATTGTATTGAAACTCCATTTTGTTTCTGTGATTGCATCACAAATCGCCGACGTCGTTTTTTTTGTCAACCAAATCTCTCCGGACTTAAAAAAAAACGGCTATTGTAATCCCTTGTGATGATGATGAAACAACAACTCAAGTATCTGGAAATTTTTGGATATGTTAGCCTCAAGTTATGTATAAACTATTCTAAATAAAGAAAATAAATCACACAAAAACCACATTTAACACATTTACGGTCCTAAATTTCATTAGTGCTTGTACGATTTTTCCGTTTTCCACTGAGAAAATCTTTCAATGTTAATCCAGGCATAGATTTTGTTTTCTATTTGTGGGAGATAGGTGCATAGCTCATGCGAAATGGCCGTGTATGGGAGTTGAATGAAAATGCCTATTAAATTTTATGCTAGATTAAATTTTGACATTTCTTCGCATAGATTATCCTCACTAGTGTCAAAAATTAAACTTTATAATAAATCTAATCCATTTCACACACGGCTTCGGTTGATTTCCATTCATTATGTGTTCAAACCTTCATAATTTCAATAACTATTTAGGTATCAACAATTTTTAATTTATGAATTTTAATAAACACTTTTAACTTCACCTATTCACAAAAGCTTAAATTAGCCTCCTTTTTCTGAAGAATTTTCATATATGTGTCACGTTTGAACTGAACAGCATTCTACTATGTCTTAATTTTCATTTTTTATAAAAGTAGTATAAGGGTAGTTGAAAAAAAAACACGGTTTCTCTATACTAATAACTGCAGGTAATCTGCAAAGCTTTTCCTTTTTGAACTCCCAATACACCGGGATTATTTACTAATTCTTGTATGTAATTACCTACAATTTCTCATACTTTTTTTTCAATATTCTTCCTGATGCTGATGCTCCATATAGAGATGTCATCAGCAGCATCACCTCGTTCATGAAATAGTCATTAAGTCATTAAGCTAAAATCGTGACTAGGCACATACTGACTCGTTCGCTGTAATTTGAGTGGAAACAAAATGTCCCTTTGGCTTTAATGGACTATTCAAATTTTCTTTATCGATGACATTCGTTTGCTTTTGCAGGTGGGTATGGGCACATCGAAAAACGAGAACAGGTGGTGGGTGTGGCATAAGTATCAACAGCTTATCTTTAGACAGGCCCTGAATTTTAATCCTAATGGAAGGATATAATTTCAACGTCATAGTTGTGATACGAAAATGATACCATATTTGAAAGGAGGTGCTAATGATGAATTCTTTTAAGGAAAAGCTATTTGAGTTTCGCGCAGTGTTTTTTTTCCTTTTGATATTGACTTGACTATAGCATTAGTCCATTGGAATAAAATCACGTTCCCATTGAATAATTCAAGTTTAGGTTTTGAAACTATATTGAAGTGGATCCAAGAAATTTGCATGTTAAATATGCAACAAATCCCTTCCGGACTTTGCGCCGTGCAGAGAATTCTCGGGGCTTAATTTAAGCACGGATAACAACTGTGTTACCGGTGTGAATTATACATACTTGTTATCGATAATTTGTATGATTTTTTACTGTCTTGAGCGGTGTTTTGTTTGCAAACCCGGAGGGATTTTTTGAAAAAAAAGACATCAGGGATTAGCGACGCCATAACAGAACAAAATGGAGTTTCCATACAAACTATCGATAACAAGTATGCAATTCACGTCGGTAACACAGTTTTTCTTCGTGTTTAAGTTAAGCAAGAAGGGTATTAGTTGTTGTTGCATTTAACATGTGAATTGCTTTTTTGCTTACCCCTGACAGCTTGCAAAAAAACACGGCTTTTGAATGGTACAACACCACCTAACTGATGATTTGGATAAAAGGTGGCTCAAATACTTTCAATTGAAGTTTCATTACAGTCCATAAAAACAAAAACCAGAAAACAATGCATTTCTCTTGTTTTCGCTTTTCTTCTTCTTCGTATGAGTTGCTTTGAGTACCAGCGTGTGGTGTCACCATTACATTGGTTTGCAACTTTGATTAATGGTAACGCCTATAAATATGCAATGTTTTGTTAGTTCCAAATATTCAAAAGAAGAGAAACACGCAAGTCTTTTCTGATATAAAAGCATGAGAATAAGAAAACAAAAAAGACAATAAATATATTAAAAATACTCAAACATAAGGTAAAAAGAGAAAGGTATAAAAGAAAGCTGTCACTAAGATCCATATCATTTTATTTCCATAAAACGATCTATACGGATCATTAGCGATAGTAAGTAATGCGGTTAATATATAAGTCTGTGTGTAAAAGGAAACATATTAAGACAATAACAACTAACAATGTTACTTCTATATTTATCTAGAGAAGCTTCTTATTACTATATATCACACGTATATAAGCTTGTTATAGTACTCCAAAGAGCTAAAAGGGCGCCGTTTTTCACTCATATTACACACATTATGGAGTAAATTTTGTTACTCCGAGAAATACACTTATAAGTTATGCTATAGAGGTACTAAAGGATAATATATTACCATTACAAGAATCGGAGAATGTTTGGTTTATTAAACCGTTTGCTTCGATTGTAGATATGAAGAGAAGATTTACTGTTACAAGTATATAATGCTTATAGAAAAATGTAGAAAATAAAAAAAAAATTATTTTGTACTTATTATTTTTATATTTTACATATCTTCTGACAGCTTTTTCCACATGAATATCTGCAAAGTTCTTAAGTGATAATTATTTTATTATATTTGTCATGGTTATTGTTATTATAATTATTTTAAAAATTACTTACATTTGTAGACAGGTCTAGGAATCGAATCTTGGTCCCTTTACACTAATAGTCTTGCTCGCTAACCGCTCCGCTAATCTCGAATATACATACAAACCTAGCGTCGAATCGGGTTCACTTTTATCATGAATTCTTTCCTATAAAGCCACATTGGCTTTCCTTATAGATGCTTTCAAAACTATTATATAAGTATATACTATCATTATAGAAGAAAGAATATAAAGTGTTTCATTAGCGATGATCTTATACAACTGATTCGCATAAGCTCTTTCAAAAAGATAGAAACGCAGGCACTACTTACTGAAATTACCTTATTTAAAATATAACTTAATTAAATGTTGGCTTTAAAAGAAGGTATAAAGTTCTAACAAAAATGCTTCCGATTTCCGATATTAAAACATTATTCGTAGCTATAGTGCTTATATATCCCCATTCTGGCTGAAAGTCAAGTAGTTATAGGAGTTAAACTTGATATAATTCATCGCTAAGATATTCTTTGGAGCTTCTCGTATAATTGTTATAGGCACGCAATGAGTCAGTTCAATGACCTGCGTGAATACTTGATAAAAAAAAGAATAATTTACTAACACTACCGTCATCTACAGTAATACATTCTTAGGATATATAATACGGAATAAAAACGAGCACTCCTCTAGTGTAGTTCAAAATTACTTTCGATGACGGTAGTGTTAGTAAATAATTTTATTTATCAATTATTCACGCAGGTTATTGACCCTATATATGAACCATATTCTTGTATAACAACCCGACGGGTTCAGTGTTTTTGCTAAAACTCTTTCAATAACCCTTCTATAAAGATATCTTATACAAATGCCATATACATTCGCAGATTTATGCACTTTAACATTGATTATACAAGCGATACAGGAATTAAGACTTTATATCATTTTAAAGTATGGATATATAGTGTGATTATAGAAAAACTGACTCATTGTGCCTATAACAATGATACAAGTAGCTCCAAAGAATATCTTAGCGATTAATTATATCAAGTTTAACTCCTATAATTACTTTACTTCCAGCCAGAATGGTTATGAAAGCACTATATAGCTACGAATAATGTTTCAATGTCGGAAATCGGAAGCAATTATATTAGTTAGGATAAATTCAATTAAGGATCAAATTTATTAAAATATTTTAACGCAGTTCAGTTGGCAGTTTGACACACGGTCTGACGTGGTTAGGTACTTGATGTCTGCTACAAAGTAAATATAAAAAAAATAAAATAGCTACTAGGCTTAGGTTAGATATTTCACATCATTTAAAATTATTAAATTTGTTCCCCAAATATTTAGATTATTAACTGTTAAGGAAATATTTCACCTAAGCTATATGCCTACATATGTATATAAAATTGATAAAATACAAAATATTGTTGTTTTTTATTATAAAGAGTAATGTTTTCTTTTTCCTCAAAGCTAATTTTGTGTAGGTACCTAATTAATTAAGTAACAAAACTATGTCAACACACAACAATTAGTTGCATCAAAATGCTCCAGAAAATGAAAAATTAAATTAAGAAAACAATACCAAGCCAACCTAGGATTTTTGGTTGCTAAAGGTTGAAAATGGAAACCAAACAAGGATACGTATACTTACGTACAGTGCATCGTTCATTCAACCGAAAAAATATGTGTGCTGCAGCAGAAGGAAAAGAAGAACAGATTTATTATGCATGTGACACAATTGGATCAGCAGCAGCAACATTCTCACGACTCACGTCGTCACATCAACATCGCATCCACCACCAGCCAGCAACACTCTTGCAGTCAGAATATTTCATACATCCTTGCTGCATGGACTCGTTCTCTACTTTCCTTGAATAGAATGGGCACAATAACATATGCCCTACCACCCGTCCAAAAATCATGCAAACTAATGAAACTTCCATACTCCTCAAGATGCTTTCAATAAGAGTTATGTATCCTTATGGGCTTAGCAAGTAGATACATACATAAATGTACATACACACAACCATATATGAAACTGAATCACTTTTATTGAGTCAGTTGCTTCCAATAAGTATTCTCCAAAAATGTTTGATGGAAATAATTGAAGTATGTATTCGGATACTACGGATAATAATGCAATTCTGCCGGCAAGAAGAGAGATACTTTCTCAAATAGCGGCAGTAGCGGTCTAGTATCCAACTATGTACCTACATTGGCAATGAGAGGAACTTTTCTTATGAACTTTGCAGCTAATGGTGCCCCTTGACCCGTTATCCTCCTGCATCCTACAGTGGTCTTTTCTAACAACTTTACCACACCCGCACCAATGCCAATAATTTGGGTTAAGTTTTGTGTTTGTTTGGTTAGGCAAACAAAACCAACAGAAGACCGGCAATATTGTTTTGATGAGGAAATTTTTCAAATGCCTACTCTCATATCCTTGGTGCCTTTGCTCTTCGTTGTTATCCTTTGGAATTTCGAAACTTGCCTCGTTAAGAAGCTTATGGAGATATAGAGGGAGCTTGTATCAGTTCCGTTGGCAATGGCAGCAATTGAAAAATATGCAAAAGTTTTTGAAATTTTTTGTCCAAGAATTGAACTAGCTAGCTCTAACTATATAAATAAATATATCCTTGTACCCTATAGATGAATTCTCCTAACTTCCTTTACCTATAGCTGGGTCCTTTTGTTAAAGTGGATGCAGAAATACTTTTGCAGCAATTTGTTTTTGAATTTTCTGGAAAATGAATCCATATTGCCCAGCCTATATCTTTGTTTATATTTTTATAAAAGGATGCTGCTTTTCTCCAGCAAGGATTCACCTTTGTCATTGTTCATTATGCGAGAAATATTTTTGTACGTTATGCCATGCCAAAGTGAAAGTTTTCCTTGATGTCGAACCTCATCATACCGTGTACGCTGTTATCCTACTGCATCATTCGAGACAGCAGGAGATGAGATAAAAGAATATACCTACTACATAGTAAAGTTTGTATGAAAAGCAAGAGTGAGGTCGTTTATGGACAAAGTTTCATTTACTATGAAGATCAAGATGTTGCAATAGAAATAGATAAATTTAATAAAAGCGCAACAACTTGAAAAACTATGTGCGTCTTTCTTTGAAGGGCAAACGATTTTTGCTTATTTCGAGCACATAATAAATGAAAAGGAATACAGGAACTGTTGAACAAAAGCAAACTATTTTTAAGTAACGTTGTTTTTGTGTGTAAACGTTTTTGCGCTCTTAGATAATATGACACAAAGTTTAAGTCGATTTAGGACCAATTTTTCAACAGTTAATTAAACATAGGATAGTATTTATTCTTTGTAGTAACCGGTGGCTTGGTCGGTAGTGCGTAGGACTGTCATGCCGGAGGTCTGGGCTTAATTCCCAGCCTCGTCTGCCTAAAACAAATATACTACTGCTTCTTGCGAGGAAGTGACAAATCCTCCAAGAGTATGTCTTATGCAGGATTTATACGGCTGAAAAATTAGCAGTTTTCTGTCAGTTAACTGCCAAAAGAATAAATTTTTAATTTCGTTGAAAATTGCCAAATTCGATTCCAAATCGGCGTAACACACTAGATCAATTTCGAAGGAAACTTACTCCTTAATAACATGCCACCTCTACTGGGCGTGAACGATGGTCGGATCATGAACATGTCTAGAAAAAAAAACCAATATAGACACAAAAAATCATGTCCATGCGGTGACGTATCCATACAACTTATAGATTGTGGATTGGATTATTGTTGTTGTAATGTTGCTTGTTGGACATCGTTCACACACAGTCGAGTCGTTACATGCCGCGTTACAAGCTGGGAGAAAATTTTGTGCATATGAAACGGATTTAATTGTATGAGTTTTTTTTTTTTTATCAATTTGAGAATTCGAACAACAAAAAATTCTTTGCTTTGAGAAAAATAAGAATTTAAGTTGTCATGACAACCGACTACTATTTTTTTGCGTTGAAACAAACAACTTATTGTGTGTATTAGTAGTTAAACTTTTTTATTCTTATTTCCCATTTCCCATACAAATTCACATTTTGAAATAAATTTGCACGAAACTTATGCTGGGTAGGAAATTACGTGCAAAGATTACGAACACATCCAATTGGAACCCATTCATAGTACAATCTATTCAAAATGTCAGAATTCGTTAAATAAAAACATAAACAGAAAAAGAAAGAGAAAACAACAAAACCATTTATTTCATGGCCAAATCAAAAATTCAAAGTCAAATGAGTTGTCAACAGAAGTTATACAATTTGAGATGAAGACAATTTTTCTGTAATTACCGAATTTACCTCATCTAGCTATATAAAAATGAGTTTTACTTTTCTGTGTGACCTTATTATTTAGAATCCAGCTGGAAGGATTTTTTTTAAAATTTAGCCGTTCATAACGTGAAGTTGAAAAACCATAAAGTAGTATTTGATTACAAAAAGTAGCTTACATATTTATTTTTCTTTTCTTTTGTCATTTGTATGTGAAGTTTAGGTATGTTTACCCGTGCGAAGACAGGTGAGCCAGCTAGTTTAAATATAAAATACAGCAGGAGGTATTTAGACGGGACGTAAACGAATAGTTCAACTAAATCCAAATTCTACTACAAGCTATACCTGCACAATGTACATACCATTGCAATGTGTCCAGGCAATTATGCTTGATTAAACGTCTGACAAATTAACATAATTCTTTGCCATTTTGTGTCTTTCTACGCATTATCTATCCGAAAATATTATTATGTCAATTATGGAATTAAATGTAGGTATAAAATATGACAAGAATTACTACAATAATTTATGAATGTCCATTTTTCCATTCAAATTTCAATTTAACGCCTAAATGTATACCGGCATAAAATTGATTTCTCACTGGCTTCTGTCATTACGAGAAATGCACTCTGGACATGTTCACTAGTGCGCAATGTCACGGCGAATTAAAATTCTATCTGACTTCTGACATCGCCACTCGAAACCACAACCAACTTCAGTATTATTTACATCATCTTATCTGTTGTTGGCGATGGTTATATTTTTGTTGGTTAATTTGTGTTGTGAAATTATTTTTTAGAAAAATTCAATAAAATGGAAACTAAAATAAGCTAGTATTAATTTTATCATTCTTTTATATGTGTAAAGTGTTATTAGATTCAATTGAAGTGTTTGTTAAGTAGTAATTTTGTGTAAGTTGAATTTTTGCAAATTTTTCTCCGGTTCATCTTGGCAAATTTATATTTGACAATGGTCAGGGCCACAACGGGTTGGGTTGAATTTTCGTTTCACCTTGGTATGGCGAATTGAAAATGGTTATTCGGATGTGTTCAGAAAACAAATGGTTTTTCGTCAGTTACTTCCAGTTCCAAGTAGAATTTTAAACTTAAAAATTGCATATAATTTTATATTCTTAATTATATTAATTAATTAAAAAATAAGATACAAAAAGAATAATTTATTCAAAATTGCAAATAATATTTTCATGGTTGCTTATTGATGATTATTTTTCAGGTAGGTGTAATCAATAAAACAAAAAACTTCATTGTTAAGACTGCACTCAAAAACTGAATTCAAAATATATCATTGTACCTATTTAAATTTTGATTTTTGTTTTAAATACAAATAAATTGCAATATTATTATAAATTTTATAACTAGCTTGAACTGTTTTTGAAAAAGTGGAAAATAGCTATAAATGTATGGTTCTATTGATGGGTCTCTATTATCCAAGGTACCTACCATAAATGTAGCATCAAAACTTATTTGATACACGTTGAAGTGATACAAATGCATAACGGAAAAAAAATTTGTAAATATGTACAAGTGTTTCTATTTCCTATACCCTCAAATTTCGAATTGATTAATAAAAAAATATTTTTCAGTGCCTTCGTGCTTCAACGATTTTTAACTTTCCCTAAAAGTATTATCAACTTAAACAGTATTCCAAACAAATTAAAAAAAAAAATCACAATCCTTTCGCAAAGTACATGAACCTATACAACAAGAACTGGAAACAGGAAGCTATAACGCTTTCCAAATAGCAACAAATTAGTGCCAGCGCCAACAACTCAGAACCTAATTTGCCGCTATCACACAACTTCAAAGCTAACTCTTTGTAGTTTTGTCGTGTGGTTCGAAATTGGTTACTCACCATCTCCATCACCATCATCCCCGAACAGCAGCCGCATCGCTGTCTGTTGCGTTGCTGGTTTGTTTTGGTGAGGTTCCTCACATGCCCTTTGGTCTGATGGTAGCACTTTTAAAATTTATGTCCCTAATGCCATTATTCGTATCCTAATATGCCGGATAAACATAACACTGCAAAATTTGTCCATCTTCAGCTTCATCTCTGTAACGTGCCTTTTTTTTTCTCTTTTCTATTCACAGGAGTTATATTCTACTGCCAATGCTATTGCAGATGTGTAACACTGCTATTCCGATCCGCTACTAGTCGTATAAGCAGTTTGTAGCTACTGCTGCCACCGCCACCACATCACACACACAAAATCACTGGTATCTAGTGAACCTAGTCCTAGAATCCGACTGATCCCTTATATCCCCGTATACTCTTGCACAGAAAGTTTCATTTCGAATTCGAAATGGATTTTAGCCAAATTCAGTTGATATACAGCGCCGAGGGTAATGCAAATTTGGTAGTGGCCCTGCCACAATTTAAAAAAGTTTTACGGCTGCCAAAAGCCGCCATCAGCATCAGCAGCAACAGCAATACGAGGACGACTACGATGAGGAGAAACGGCAATAGCAATAGTAAATGCGACGACCATCATCAGTCGGAGGAGCAGCTGAAGCATTCAGCTGCGAACACTCCCAATGTGAATAATCCCAACGGAGTCGTTACCACCCCCGATATGGATCAGATACTAGGTAGAACGGGTGAGAGACCATTATACGAAAAGGATTACCCTGACATGTCTATCTGTCCCGAGGGGATGTTTCAGTTTCTGTTTCTCACACAACTAACATAACCTAAAGAGAACAACAGCTTTTGAAGGCTCTTCAATATTTTTTATCTTATTGTCCTTTTTATACTTTGACGAATGTCTTTAGGTGGGCGCTCCAATGTTGATGTCGCCACTGTTTGCTACGGTGAAAATGGTGAGGACGATGCAGTACATCCCGAAGAGTTGGTTGCATTTGTTAGTGTCATGGCGGTATTTATTGGCAAGGAATATGTCAATATTCCGGAAATTGTCAATATAGCATCTGAGGCGGACCGCCGCAGGATAAATGACTTTTGCAGACCATTTCGACCGGGTGAGTACTTAACCTTTATCGACTTTTTATTCGACTTGTTGCGGTTGTGGTTCATAGGATGGTGATTTTAATTGTGTGTTCGTAAAATTTTTAGTGCAATCTTTTCACAGGTTCAAAAAGGAAACAATTTAGACGTAGGCGCCGTGGCGGCGCAAAACACAGTAGTCCGCTTATAAAATTTTGGCTACAAAAATAATTTTCCATGCAATCCTTGACGAAAATGAATGTACAAATAATGCTTTTGAGGACGCTGAATTCAGTGGTACTGCGCCTGTTTGAAATACGTTATGTCGCTTAAACGTCGCTCTGTGGCTTGTCGCCTAGTGACTATGTTTCTGCTCATATATTTTAATTTTTACCCGCTCTATATTCGTTTCATGTAAAAAAAGGTTGTAATCTAACACTGCGATGATCGAGAATTCCGATGAAGTAGGTTCCGTCATACCGTCAGTCAGCCTGTGCGTCCACTGTAATTTGAGCTAAACGGGTGAACCGATTTGCTTCAAATTTGCTACAGAGCATTTTTATGTAGAACTGGTAGCTGCCATACAAAAATTTTGGTTTTTCAAATTTTCTCGAAAATCGCTTTTACAATTTTAATTAAACTGTGTACCTGCAATGATCAAGGTAATTGTTAAAAAAAAATGGTTTTCAGGTTTTTGCCAAAAAATTCACATAACGGAAATAGGCATTCCATGTTTTTTTTTTTAAGAAAATGGTCTCATTTTTGTCTTTTTTTTGTGCAAATCTTTTCAATGATTGAACCGATCTTGATATAATTTTGCGATTTTGTGCTCATAAATAGTTCAAACAAAATCGCATTTAAAAATAAAAAAAAAAATTACACGCTTCCATTAAGAGTGGAATATTTATATCCATCATAACTTATACCTTCACACATTTTACCAGCAAATTCGTGCACATTTTTATTTACTACCTTTTTGTTATTTTAAAATCAGGTATAGAAGGGTTCCAAAAAAACAGTAAACACCAGCATCTCATTTCATTTTGAAGCAAATTGTTTTGTAATTCTCTGAATATTAAAAAAAATCTAAATTTGGTTTTGATAGAAGCTAGATAAGCCTTAAAGTACAAAAAATAACTCTCGTGCAATTGGTTTTGGATTATTTATCCTCCTGGGACCTGACCAATGTTTTTTCTCCCTTCTATTTCAACCTATAAATTATTTTCTCCTTCTAAAACATTTTGTTCTCTTCTGTCCGACACAAAAATTCAAAACGAACCAAAAGTATCGCATTTCGTTACAGGATGCAAAAAAGAAAAAAAAAACATAAATAAAACAAGAAAAATACCAATCAATCATATAAACATTTAATTTACCTTCGAACAATAAAATAAAGATTTACTAGCAACCCACTTCTGACACAACTACTGTAACAATTGGTGGGTGCTTAAAACCAACTCCCACTCACCACAAACAATGTCGCACAAAATTGAAATCCCCACTCCTCGTTCTTCGATCCAAACTTCATACACAGCTCTCCAAAAGTATCATTTTCTATTTTAATCCGTTTGGAAAATTTATAGCTCATCGACTAGACAAAGAGTTTTGTGGACAATTCGGACTCCTACTGCCAGATGCTACACTCTTGCCAGAAACGTTGTTAGTTCCTGGTTTACAACATCAGGTGAGTTGCAACAATGGCAATATGCCTCTGGGGTGGCTGAAAACTTCCTTAAGCTGCAAGAATCTGGCTTAGTTTATGCGTCCCTATTGGCCAAATTCAATAAATTATGCATTCCAATCTCGTGGTTCTTCTCTTTGTCGTTTGTATTTCGTCGTTCGTCGTCCTCATCGTCGTCCGTGGTCCATTGTGCATATAGCCCTGCCCACATCCTCTCGTCGCTGTCGGTTAACGGTTAGTTTATGTCGGGTTAGAACGACGGACGCGCGTTGGCGTTGTTGCGCTTGTTTACAACTTTTTCTATAACCACCCCGCCATGGCATCTTGCTTTTCTATTATAAATTCTGCAATTTTATGATTTATTTTCCTCAATAAAAAGCTAACACCAGGGGACACATTTGCCATCGATATTAAACCAAAACAAGGATGGATGCTGCAGGATATCGATGTTGAAGTCAAAGTCGATGGTGGCTGTGGTGTTGGTATTGGTATTGGTGGTCCTGCTGTTGGTCTCTCTCGAACGTCATTTCTCAATCCATTCGACCTAAAAGCTTCGACGAGGTGTCGATACTGTACGATGCAATTTTCTAAGGTAAGTCGAGGGTATCCTGCGGTACGGATGTTCTTTTTTGCTTTGCTTTGCTTTTCTATTATCTTTTCTTTTAGCTTCGAAATCGTAAAATATCCCGACTGAGTGCATACTGCCCCATTGACATGTTTTCAGGGTTTGTGTTAGAAACATGGAGATATTGAATACAAAAAATAAATGCAACACAAAAACTTTTTTACCCACAGGAAGCCAAAGGTGATGCGAAAGTCCTTGAATTCACTTCTCGAATGTCCCCAGAACAATTTGCGTATTTTTCGAAATGGACATCTTATCTACGGCGACCAAGCTGGTACAATTACGCTGCAAGAACTAAAAGAGAACTTATTCAATGGGTATGGGGGTATAATAAGTTATTTGATGCTAGAGAAGACATTTCACGATTTATTCATAATTTTTTGCTTCCCATAGTGATTTGACGACGTTCCAAGATTTGATTATTAACTGTCTGCTGCGGAACTATACAGGAAAACCTGGCGGAACTGGTGTCCTTGAGAGGATTTTAAACATTCAACTTCTTGCAAAAGTAAGTGGAAAAAGGACGAAGGAGTTTTAGTGCATATGAAAAAGAACAAACAACAAAAAAGAAATGACTGAATCGTTAGCTTAAATTTCATTTTTTCCGTCATGGGTTTTTTTTATTATTATATTTATGCTTTCCGTTTCATTGCACTGTTGTGTGAATACACAAATAATAAGCTCTCCAAAGGATGGAAAAAGAGTCATAGAAATAATTTTGTGTACCTATGTATGTATATGTACCTATGTATGTATGTATATACGGTCGTTCCACGTTCATTCGTTTGTTCGTGACCGAGTCCTTGCAAAGCGCGTTGAATTGGTAGTTTTTATTTAAAATTTAGCTGCCAGTGAAATGTTTCCTTTTATGTATGTACATATATATGTGTTTAAATCTAGGATGCCAGGTTTTATTCTTTCAGTTTTTATTCTATTTTTTGGCATTTAAATAGGAGAATTAAATTTAAGGATCCGCTTCCTTGTGATGTTATTTAAAGTTTAAAGTTTTGGTTTATTTGTACTAAGCAATTCAATTTAGCAGTAAGGATTTAATGAAAACGCGTAAAGTATATAAATTATGTATCTACACCAACCCGCTTTAAAAATTTGCATAATTTTAAGGGAGTATACTGTAAACCCTCTTAACGTTAACGTTCTCGATTTTCTGTAATGCCAACAGAATTTTCAGGCATATTCATAAAAGTCTGAGGTTTCCTAGTCGAACTTTTGTATTTGTTACTTTATAAAATTAGAATATTTATTTTTATCAAATTTAATTGCATACATATATTCAGGACTACATCATTCAATCATGCTCGAATGTCACTTCAGAATACCCCACAAAAAGAAAAACCTTTAAATGGTTAGAAAAGTTCCTAGAAAGAAAATCAACTGACTGCTTAGATGACCTTACACCTCTCGAAAAATATCTAATAGCTGCTACATTTTTGGATTGTTCTATAATTGTTGCCTTCAAAGAAATCCACCTATCAAATTCTGTTCAGTAAGATATTAATAAAGTAAAAAAACATACATTTTTCATTAATTTAAAAACTGTCTACATTTACAGAATCTCAAGTCATCCCAACGTTATTTGTTTAAATGGAAAATCATACCTGACCAAAGTGTCTGTTCTCGACATGGATCCTAAGCCGGATAATCATTTTGAAAAATTCGTTAAAAATACAAATCGCGCTTATGAATGTGCGGATGAAGAGTGTTAAAACTGTTTTTTTACGGTGATTGTTCTTTAAAATCACGAGTTTCCTATGACACAATTTTAAAATAATAGTAACAATAAAATATTAATAAAACCTTTTGAAGGTTAACTCTACTAGACTTTACAATAATAACAAAAAAAAAAAAAAACGATAAGCAATAGATTTTCGCGTATACAATCTTACAAAAATGTTTTTACAAATTCTATTTAAAAAAAAATATACTAAAATAAATTAAAAGAACAAAAATTCAATTCTATACATGTATGTGTCTATATTTTTAAAATAAAGTAAGAAACTTAAGACTATTACAATTTTTGACCTTTTATTATTTAAAACTAATTTAATCACAAGTGCGGACAAAAAAAAATGAAATTAATCAGCCTGATTACACGAATCCTTTGTCGGTTTCGTGTTTCCTCTTTTTTGAGAGTTTGGGTAAGTGGTGTGAAAATATGACTGTTTGGTAACGAAAATTTTCAGCACGTGTCACAAAACTGAGTGTTTTTTTTCCTATAGGTTTTGACAGCAAATTGTGATAAAACATCGCTTATTCGGTATAAACTAATTGTCCGTTGTTATCTTTTACGATGTGTACTTTCTATAAAAAACATTGTTCTTATGTGAAGGTTTTATAATACAAATTCTATATACTACTGAAATACTGAAATACATCAGCCAAGTAGAAGACTTAGCACTATTTAATTGGACTTGTTGAATTATTGATTCAAAATAGCTTTAAACGGCCTTTAGTCCATAAATGCTTATGTTTTTTTGCATGGGTTCTAAGGCAATTTAGCAAAAAAAAGTAAATTACTCCTAATTTGAAAACCCAGAGTCAGTTCGTCCGATTCCGTCGTGAAAGTTTTTATTATTCAAATAAATAATTTTGATTTTTTTTATAAAACATCAATGATATTTAGCACCTTTAATCAAAAACAAATTTTGATGCAAATTTCAATGTATTTGGCTATCAAAACAGAAAAGAAAAAAAAATTCTTTTGGTAAGTATGGTTTTTCATAACATCGATATTTCATCAGGTAGGTAGTTTCGATAAATTTTGCTATGGATTTAACAGCGAATATCAGGCTCTAAGAATTTTCCTGTCAAATGCCAACACGAGCTTCAGCTAACCATTTTCATCTCTTATCTAAATCATTTTTGCAATAGGGGTGACAATTTATGATAGTTTTAAAGAATGTCTTTATTATTAAAATAATTTAACACTTTAATGTATATATGCAAATTAGTTTTTAGCAAAATAGTTTTGTTTTCTAAAAAATGGACCTAATTTAGCTAACAGAAAATTTGATCAAATTAATTGAAGCCTTTTTCTAGGAAATTAAAATTTTCATTATGGTTTTTTTTTAGCAATTATTTGGTAGGTATACCGTTATTGCAAATTTCTAAATATGAGAAGTTGTGCGTCGTTGCGTATGCTCAGTCCTAGGCATCAATAAATTTTCGGTGTCTTATTTGGTTTTTGTAAAGGCAAAAATTCCCCATAAAAGCTTAACAATTTATTTATGTATGTAAATAATGGTGAAAGAGGGCCATACGCCGTGGGGAAATCATAGTCATTTTGGAAAACACAAATTGGTCTTCATTTCCGAAACAATTGGCTTAAGGTGAAAAGTTATCAAGATCAAAGTTGTTGGAAATAAAAAGTTGTCGCTTTTTCTTACTCTTCGTCTGTGCGTCCACTGCAGTTTGAACTAGAGCCCAAACGGGTGTGCCTATTTGCTTCAAATTTGGTACAGAATTTTTGTTTTGGCTCACCTAGACCGGGTAGCTGCCATACAACAATATTAATTTTTAAATTTTTTTTAGAAAATCGCTCTAACGATTTTGATTAAACTTTGTACCTGGAATGACCAATATTTTCTGAATGTGTGTCTGCATTACTGTATTTAACCACAAGATCAAGTTCGTGCGGTTTCATCGTGCATATAATTTTTCTCAATGTTTAAGTAATTTATCTTCTAGAGATTTTAAGGATGGATCTCTCCATTGCTCTTTGTGTCGTGGTGAGTTTGTTCGTGGATAAATTCCAAGTTTGTGTGCCGTATGTCATACAAAAATGTGGTTTATTTTTTACAAAACTCTTTTTACAAAACTCTTTCTCCTATTCATTTCTTCCCTAAAATATCGGCTGCTTAATTTTGTCAAAACCTCATAGAAATCCGCAACTTAATCAATTCATGTACAATTGATTTTTAAATGAAAATTAAAAGTGGTTTTAATAATGATTAAGAGCACTACAAGTTGGTTTCACCAATTTTTTTTAAATTTTTTTATCGTCCATTTATAAAAATTAAAGTAGATCTTGGATTTATATTATTGTTTTTCTTAAAATATTTGCCTTATTAATTTTGTTCAGTGGGACATTAACTCTGTATAGAACGCTGCAAAAAAATCAGAGCTATAATATATGTCCTGGCGTAATTTCCGAGAGCCTTAGAACTAACTTGGGATAGGATACCAAAAAATATTAGGTATATTTGGTCGGGTATTGCCTAAATCTGCAAATTTTTACCAATTGTGTAACAGTTTTTTTTGTTTGTCAAAAAGAACGCATTTTTGCAAATTGTGGTAAGGGCGTTTAAAATTTACCTAGTCCACTTACCCTTACATAATTTTGATTGTTGACCTATAAGAAAAGACAAAATAAATTATAAGTAGGTATTACTTTCAGATGATAAACCAGTGGGTACTGATGATGCCGGGATAGTGTATGGAAATTTGTTTCTAAACCAGTATATACTGTTTATCAGTTCTTATTACTTGAAAGTAAGTCATACTCATGCTTGTGTATAATTTCTATGAAAAATGTAATAATTATGTATGGTACGTATTTCGGAAACAAAAACCACTTGAAAGATAAATATTTTCTCCTCGAGCTAATGCAATATATAACCTAGCAGAATCTAGTACTAGCCCACATACCATCCATTTTCGAGACCGCCAAGAGCGTCTAGTGTTATGCATAAAAAAAATCAATAAATATTACCACCCGTTAATTCATGGCCATGTCCCTAAGGCGTTGTAATAATTTCCAACAGAAAACACGGAAGCATAACATGATATCGGAAAATTCTCATTTTGATATTTTCCCAGCTCGACAGGATGCCACACCTCAGTGCCACACCACTTGCTCGTTTCTACTCCTTCGTCCTTTGGCCACGACAATATAAGTTCGCATTTGAGCTACAGAGAGAATATAAGCCAGAGGACCACTCCTTAATTAATTTCCATATAAATATAGAAAGGAAAATTTCACTGCTATATACGTACGTTCTAATAACGACAAATATACCGCAACTGTGACTGTCTTACACGGTTTTGGCTTTTAGTATTTTTCAGTCTTTCAACGAACGTGACACATCCATAAGGATATCCCCCTTGAGAGGACTCGTTATAGCACAACTATACTGGACGAAGACGAATAAATATATTGCATTCGGCGAATTCCTTTTCTTTCACAAGGATGGGCAACAAAATTGTTACATTTACCGAACAGCAATTGGACGATTACCAGGTGATTTCCACTTGAGAGCATAAGAATTCAGTGTGTCCTGGTGCTATATCCTGTCCTGGCCCTCTATACTCGGTGTCCTGGCAGAGCATCAAAGACATATACACTTGTTCTTGCAGTGAACAATCTCTACACACTTGAAATTTTTGCTGAAAGTCATGGCTGTCTTCAACATTTATCCTTTTTCTTGCTTTCATGTGATGCGGTGCGGTACTTTTGGGATAAACCAAACGACTTGTGTCCTGGTGACCATGTACTAACCAATTTGGGCTAACAAAAACTTTCAACGGTGCATTTGGGAACAAAAACACAACAATAACGCCATCGTTATTTTATTTTGCGGACTTGCTACAACAAGGATTGTACGTTTTTTACTCGAAAAGAGATTTTACGGTAAATTAGCTTAATACAGTGATGTATATTTGTGAGTGCTTAGTCTTAAGAGTGATGCAGTGGTCTTGAGGTTGTTCTTTTTATTTGTTCTCAAAAATAATCCTTGATTTTTTTTTTGTCTCTTGTCGTGTTGTGTCTTGTGTGTTGACTTGTTCAAGAGTGCATTTTTGTTATTAGTTTTTACTATGAAGTATATTTCTTCAGCACGAGTACTTATTACGTAAATCCCTGCTGCTGTGGATAGAGTACCTACCTATTTTTTGGTTTTTCGTTTATTCAGTGAAAGTCCTTGAATATTTCAAAAAGGAATTATGTTCCTAATAAAACTTTATTTTGGATTCAGCAACACACTCAAAATATAAGTGGGATCTGTGTCCATGTTTAAATGAATTTAAATTTGAAATATTTTTGATAATTTGTTGTTGTAGAGTTGTAGACTTCTACAAATTTTAATGAGGATAAATAATTTTATGGGAGAAGAAAAAATACATATATTTGAAAAATTTTTAAAAATCCATAAAGGTTTTTTTTATAGGGGACTTTTAAAAAATTATATAAAAAGCCAAATGCAGTTTTTGTTTTTAATCAATACTAGCTGACCCACCCGGCTTCGCTCGAGCAGACAAACCTCTTAGCTTGGCATAAAAATTACAAATGGAAATACAGATAAATATTTAATTCAAAATAGCTTTTAACGGCCTTTAGTCCATAAAAATTGGCGTTTCGTCCCGGCGATCTCACTTGGACTCATCAGTTGACTAGTGAAGACCTTGTCAATACGCAATTTTTATTAAGTTCAGTTCAACTTACTTAGGACTAAAGGCCGTTAAAAGCTATTTTGAATCAATAATTCAACAAGTCCATTTAAATAGTGCTAAGTCTTCTACTTGGCTGATGTATTTCAGTAGTATATAGAATTTGTATTATGAAAACCTTCATATAGATAAATATTTAAGCTACTTTTTGAAATTGAATACTTCATACTGAGTTTTGACTCACTTCACGTTATGAATGGCGAAATTTGTAAAAATATGATCATCTGAGTCCATTCTTTATTACTTTCCCAACGTAGAAAGAATTTTTGTAATCAAAAACCACTTTCTGTGTTTATCCCATTTCACTCTATAAATATCAATATATCTATGATATCGGATACCACTTTACGGTTTTACGCCCTATCACTCTATAAATACCAAATTTTTGAAAAAAATAATCCAACATAAGGCCATCCACTCAAAATCACCTTTCAAACACAAAAATACTTTCTTTAATCTGACAATTTTTTTATTTTTACCCCATTTCATCCTATAAAATGATTTTTTTAATTTATAGTTATTCTGCTATTTGGGGCAGAGACAAATTAAACAAATCAAAAAGATCATTAAAATCGGTCCACTCGTTCTTGAGTTATAAGTGTTGTAATTAAAACGACTTTGCTTTATATTTTAAGATTAATTCGATATAGATGTGTATCTGAGAATAGATAAAGATGATTCTCATCGGCTTTGTTGGACCAACAAAGCCGATGAGAATCATCTTTATCTATTCTCAGATACACATCTAACAATCAACTTGGTCAACAAAATTCACTAAAAAAAAATTAATTCGATATATACCGACGGCGACATTTTAAAATTGTATGTATATTTTCCCGTGAATATTTTCCTGTGTAGATAGAAGACCATTAGAGAGCTCAGAAATATTCACATCATTTGACTGTAATTCGCGTAGGGTGCACATTGAAATTCTTTAGAAAACGTTTTAAGAATTCAATGAAATAAAAAAAAAGTACGTATACGCCCAAGTGAACTACTAGCAAATTGTATCGACTTTTGCAGCAGTATCATTTCCGTTAGATTTTTTCAATCGCCAAGCTTAAAAGCGGGTCGTTTATTTACTCACGAAAGAAACAATAATCGAAAACTGGACAAAAAGAAACAATCCACAATTATGGATAATGAAAAATGAGCAAAAAGTCTTGATTCTTTATTGAATTTTTAAACTGTAGAAATTATCAAGGAAAACAATTGATGATTTTTTGCATGTTATTGAATCAGTTAAGTTATTCCATACTTTTTATATTACAGGAGGGTTGCAGGAGACCAAAGAAGCTGCAAAACACATAATAAAATTTCGAATTTCAAGTAATTGACATTAGGTACTGTTTTATTTATTTATATTTTAATTATAGTTATTTTTGTACGAAACAAAACCATGCGAATCTGATGGGGTGGGCCAGCTAGTACTTATATAAAAATCAATGTTTGTGTATATTCTGTAGACTCAATAAAACTACTGGACCGATTTCGATGAAATAATTATAGTTTCTTCCTTCATTAGTAGCAACCAGTTTTAGAATGATTTTTCAGTAAAATCTGACCATACTGCCACCCCCAATTTTCTTATGTTTGTGTTTTGTCCTTATTCGACGTTCTTAAAGCAAACAAATCTTAAATTACCTTACAGTGTCAAATTTAAAGAATGGCATGTACAATTTTTTACAAAGCAACACCAACTATCGAGTTCAAATTTGATGATTTACGCAGGTTGATCAACACTTTAACCTTCCACTTCCCTAGTAAATTGCCTGCCTTACAAAAATTATAATATCAAACAACTCACAAATTTTACGGATGTTGATTTGACAACATGACCTCTATGGCTATACTTACATTTCAGGCGTATTTTTTGAAAGACCCATTACTAGGGCTCCGCTAGCTGGTTAAAAAGAATTATGTAATTCTCCAAAGATTTTAGTTTTTTTTTCAAAAAATGAAAAATAACCACCAATTTTTTCTGCTATGCTTTCTATTACATAATGTATCAGTACTTGTATCAACGAACTTCAAACCACACACAACTTAAATAAAACATAGCACATTTAGAGAAAATGGGTTTACCAAAACATTCAAAAGAACTTCTGAGGACTGATGAGGATTGAAGGGTCTTTATCCTCATCTAAATGACCAACTTTAATATTCTTCCCTTTGTTACAGCTTTACGGTAGTCAAAAATTTAATTTTTTTCTCTATCCTTTGTTTTTTTTCCTTTCTTTATACATCCAAAATGCAATGCAATTTTAATCAAAATGTAAAAATGTTTTGTTTTCTTTCTGTTTCTCGTTTTTTTTTTTTTGTTGATTTTTTAATGTTTTGTGTGCTTTCCTGCAGGGTACACAAACGTTTTCGAGAGATTCGCCCAGATTTGGTGCCACGCCAAATGACCGAAGGACAAGCATCCAGTGTCAGGGTTCCACGTGAGTGCATCGAGAAATTGCCCGAACTAAAAGAAAATCCGTTCCGTACCAGGATATGCGAAGCATTTTCCCGTGATGGTCTGGGCAATTTGTCGTTTGAGGATTTCCTTGACTTTCTCTCGGTATTCAGCGAACAGGCGCCAAGGGACATCAAGGTTTTCTACGCTTTTAAAATTTATGGTAAGCTCTCAAACTCAAAGTGCACACAGCACACACAAATGTAATTGAAAACCAATTGCATCAGCAATCTGGACTCGAACTCGAGTACCTATTGACACTCTATGTACTTAATATAGATAAATAATTGCGTAAATATTTACAATTTGTCCTTTAAGATAGAAAAATAATATTGTTCTTTGTTTTTTTTTTTTTTTATTCGATGTTTTCCTCTTTTGTCTTATTCTTCTTATTTCCTTTGGTCTTCGATATTTGTTAAATACGGAACGGATTTTGTACTTTTTATCGAGGACAACCATGTTCAGACTTCGACCAGGATGGTTTCATTGGACGTGCCGACCTAAAATCTGTTCTGACAACAATGACAAAAAATGACCTCAGCCCCGAAGAACAGCAACAGATTGCGGATAAAGTTATCGAAGAGGCGGATGTCGATGGTGATGGTCAATTGTCCTTTCTGGAGTTCGAGCATGTTATCCTGAGGGCACCAGATTTTCTATCGACATTTCATATAAGGATTTAAGTGCATCAGCTTCAGCTGTGCTGTGGTGGCATGCTGACAAGATTCTTCGACGAAGAAAATTTGCTTCTATAGGTATATATGGTACCTACCTACATATACACTTTGATGGTATTCCTCTAGTTCAGAGTAAACTGTTGGACGACATGTATGAAGGATTATAGGTGAACAAGTATCTCGAAGGATTTTGCAGAAGCTACATGATGTGTGCACAAATTTTGTGTGGGTTCTTGAGAAATAATATTAAATCTGACAATGTTTTATATGTATGTACAATATTGTGTGTAGGTACCTACATGTAAGTAGAATATTTAATCTAAGAAATTGCAGCATGGCAACAAAGAAATTATGAACCTATATTTAAAATAAAAATATTTGTCTTTTGTTTTCTTGTTGATGTAGGTAGTTTACTATGTACAATGTAGGTACGTATATTGATTTTATTTTTGACATAAAGGTTTATTTTTTATCTTGAGTAGGAAAGGTGGAGTAGGTTAGAGCTGCTATCTAAACATAATTCTTACATCAGCCAAATTTAAAGTCAACACTCTAAATCGAATTAGTTTCAGGAGGAACGATAAGGAAATTGAAGTTTTGTTTTTGTGGAATGAAATTTTCAATGGTACTTAAATAGAATTTTCAATGCTCTGCAAATGGAATATTTTAATAAAAATGGCTTAAGCCCAGGAAATGAAAAATAAAAATGTTTTAATAAACGTGAAAAATTAGTATGAAAATATAGTTATTCCTCCACTTAATTTTTGATTCTCATTTTGGAATTTTTGATACTCATTTTGAATGAAAAAAATATATTAATTTGTTTGATAGAATCTCGAAAAAAAATTTTAGAAGGCGTGTTTTGTTGTTTTTTTCTTAATTGAAAAAAATAAATATGGCAAAAGTTACAATATTATATAATATTTTGAGCAAAACAATAATTTGAAAGGTCATACTTTTGCATAGAACCTTAGATTTTTTCCTAGTGGTTCGTACATTGGAAAATGAAAATTGTTGCGTGAAATTGATTGAGAACCCAGTTCATATTTCACTTTCATATTTTGGTATTCAATTCATGCTCATTTAAGAGCAGTGAACTATTAAACAAATATTTTATAATTTTATCTCTGCTATTTGAAAAAATTGATGTTTAGCATGCAAAAAAAGATTAAATTTTTCAACTTAAAAGAAAACGTCACTAAGGCCCAGATTTTCAGTGAAAACCAGAGTTAGTTAACTCTAGAACTTAATTAACCCATATTCAACTGAGCAAGCAGTTTTTTGGTGGAGAATTCATTTGGAACGACTAAACAAACTCGGTGGATAACATCAAAAGCATCTGTATGGTAGTTAATGCTGAGTTAACTTACCAAAGGGAAAAGCCCATTTCTAGCCCAGAGTGTACATAAACGAGTTTGGTATCAAATGAAAGATGACATGAAGCTCGATATATGAGTAAAATATTTTTAAAATTGTTCATGGGAAAGTCGAGATATTCGGTCTTGAAGAAGAATCCAATCAAAGGTATTTTTCTTGTCTTTAAAATAATTTTAAAGTTAGTTTGACATGTTCAAGGTTCAACACATTTTAATGGCGAATTCCTTTCAACAAAGAAATCGGTTTTTTTTCTATATAGAATCGAATTTTTTCTAAACAAAATCGATTCTTTTCTGTCAAAACAAATCTTGCGTTTTTAGCAAGATTTCACACTGATTTGCACACACACTATGAAGACTTGACATTTCTAATACGTCAAATTGAAAGTCGCTGAATTTTCGGAAGACGAGTTGTTTTTTTTCTGGTTGCAACGAATTCTACATAATTTAACAAAATATTCAACAATATATTCAGTCAATACAGCTATAAAAATAATTTATTGTGCGTTCTTCATTATCAAACATAAATTTGACAAAAAAAAAAAAATAGCTTTCGCGAGTGAAAGACGTGTTAAAAACTTTTAGTGCAAGTAAAAACTTTTCAATACAAATTTTCTTTAAAAATATATGTGCAAATAGAAGTTCAAACAAATAAAATTCACCAACAAATTGGCACCATATAAGCTGGCTAATATCTTTTATTTATTAATTTAATTCTATTGGTAACGCATTTTTCTCACAACAAAAACAAACAACCTTAATAGTTTTGTGAATAATTTCTTGACGTTTTCGTCAATTGCAGCTATAAATAAGTAACACAAACACAATCAAACCAAAAAATAAACGATTCTTTTGAGAAATACGAATTCCTTTCAATTGACAGAAAAAATTCGATTCTGTTTAGAAAAAAATCGATTTCTTTTTTGAAAGGAATTCGCCATAAGATATTGAGTTTTGACTTCTAGAAAAGCCACTTTTTTTGCGCTGTCTTGGCCACACCGATATTTCAAAAAATTCAGTAATGACATACATATACTTTTTTTTAGCTCTAATGAAAAGCTTATTTTACTGCCTTTAATTTTATAAAATATAGAGGCCATTTTAAGAAGATTCAAAGTCTAAGAAAAAAAAGGGCGGATTTCAAAAATTTAATTTTCATTTAAATCACTAAGGCCCGCATTTTGATTTTTTTTTTAAATATTTAAGAAGAAAGCAGCGTTTAAGTTGAACATAATAATTTAAGTTTAGTATCAGCCAACCGCTCAAAAAGCTTGTATAAAAATTATAATTCTCTCTCTTAAAAAGAAGTGTGGGATTGGGCTTCTGATTTGAATAATTAAGATGCGAATATTTTATTTTCGAAAAGTGTAAAAAGTGAACTTACAATTAGTTAAGCCTTAAGATCCAGCTGATGTCTGCCCTAGACAACTTTTTCAAACCCCTTAAATGCTGGGAAAAGGTTTTTTTTTTTAATTTAATATTTTAATTAATAGATACGTAGTTATAAAATAAGAAACTTAGTTCTTAAAAAATAAAATAAAACCTGTGCCGTACGCCAGAACTGCGATACGTTATTTTTTTTTACTTTAGTAGAAAAATGGTTCATGTTTGAAATGAAGCAAATTTTCAGAAAAGTATTTTTGAAGCTCTTTTTGAAGAACAAATTAAAGACTCTCCCAAACCAACGCGAATACTTCTGAACGACGACGAAACCTGTCTTAATTTATTTATATGAGGATTAATGAGAGCACCCACACTGACACGATGCGAATTTTCGCACATTATGCAGACGTCGCATATTTGCTCCGAATGTTTCGCTTTGGCTTGGGAGAGCCTTAAAGGTTATCTATCTTTTTAATTTTTCAGTCTAGATATTTTATTTTTAAGCATTTAAGTTGAACTTAAACGTAATTAAACCTTAAACAAAATTAAGCAATAGCTGCCCACAGTTTATACAGACACACCAATCTCCACTACGAAAATTTTGGAAGATTTACATCGATCAATTTTCAGAAGTTTTTTTTTCAAATGTTTGAGTTTAAAAATTATTTTTTTTTAAACTATAGATTAAAACAGAGTTATTTAGAAAGACAATACAAGAATGAATTCCTGGCTTTAAAAGAAATTATAGCATTTTATTCAGAGTGTTGCCGTTGTTTCTGATTTTTTTTTTTTTAAATTTCGAGTCTGTTCAAAAAAACACCAAATTGCCATTCTCACCTAAACGAGTTGAAATAGATCCCCCTGCCCTACGATTTTATTCTTGTCTCGACCCAAATTACACACTCGTTTTTTGTCGCATCTTATCCCAATCACCCTGTATATTTATGTACATACAACATACACATTTTAGAAAAACGTTTTTTAAATGAATGTGTGCTCTATAGTTGCTAACGATATTTTTTGTATTGTTTTATGAACTGTTTTTGAATTAAATTATCGTTTGCGGTTGAATGCTCTTTTTTAAACTGTTGCTAAGTTAGACGTGAGTTTAATTGAATTTTCTACGACGAATTTTGATTAATTACTATTTGTTACTCTTTCAATATTTTAAGTTGAATAATTCAAAAAAACTTATTTTGAAATCAACTAAGCAGGTAATTTGGTTGATAATAAGAGCTATATTCGTTAATAGATTTAAAACTTAACCTGTATAGTTTAGTCAACATGAGTTTAGCAAACGGCTATAAATATACACCAATATGTATACAAAAAACGATGCTTTTACTAGTTTAAAATGTGGAAATCCTCTTTTTAACCAAGCATCATTCTAAAAATGCTTTAACACCATACTAAATCGTCTAAAATTTTGCGCCTGTGTTTTTAAAATCCCGGGGTTACGGGTAAGTATTAAATTTGAGTCTTCTAAATTGGACAGTATTTTTGTATTTATTTTGAGCTCTTTGAGCGTAAAAATGCATGCATTAAATGTCAAAATAATGGCCACCCTTATTAAGTTACTAGTTCCTATCAATGAATCTTTCCAATCTCTTCTTTCCCATTCGAGAAATCTTAAGTCGATGTTAGTTTTCGCCCTTCCTATACTTTATTCCCGAAAAACCATACTTATATGCACAACTCAATATATATTTCTAGTAGTTACCCACCTATAGTATTTTCCTACATAAAAGAACATATTGGACACAATTTAAATGGATGTCATACAGAGTTTTGGGGGAAATTAGGCAACGTTGTTTAAAGACAGCTTAACTATTTAAGAAAACTGACCAAACTACCTCTGCCACTTGTTTTTCAAAATATATTACAAAATGTAGGCACGGTTGTTGTAAGTCTTCAAATTCTTCACCACTTGAACTATAAAGCCCACATTATTCACTCGCTTAATCAAGATTAAAAATTAAATCCGAATTTAAATTAACTATCATTCAAAAACGTAACAAGCCAAGTAAAAATAGCCGGATTGCTATCCAAACCAATCAACATCTTTAATGGACTCCGACAAGGGGATGGTTTGGCCTGCCTCCTCTTCAACCTGGCGTTGGAGAAAGCAATCCGTGACTCTGGCACGGCAACAAGAGGGACCTTCGTCAACAGGTCCAGCCAGATACTGGCTTACGCAGACGACATCGACATCATCGGAAGAACTGAGCAAGCTGTACATGATTCCTTCATCCAGATCGAGCAGGCGGCACAAAATCTGGGGCTGCACATTAGTGAAGGTAAAACAAAGTACATGGTGGCGTCGAATGCGAGAGGAACAGTTGGTCAAACAATCAAGGTAGCGGAGCACGAATTTGAAGTGGTGCAATCCTTTAAATACCTTGGGTCAATAGTAGCAGCCAATAACAATATAGAAGAAGAAATACGCGGGCGGCTTCTCAAATCCAACAGAGCCTACTATAGTCTGTCAAAGCTCTTCAAATCCAGAAATCTCACCATAACTTCAAAACTGCTGCTGTACAGGATCATGGTCCTGCCAGTACTCACATATGGATCCGAGACTTGGGTGCTTAGCAAAAGGCACTTCGACCTCTTATCCGCGTTTGAGAGAAAAGTCTTAAGCAGAATTGTTGGCCCCATATGTGAGGAAGGACGATTCCGGAGACGGTACAATCATGAATTATGCGCAATCTACCTTGAAGCAGATATCGTGACAAAAATTAAGCTCGGTAGACTCCGGTGGGCAGGTCACCTAGCTCGCATGAGCGAAGAGGAACCTGCTCGGAAAGTTCTTTGTGGTACATTCTATGGTAGACGACAGCGTGGTAGACCATGCTTGCGCTGGAGAGATGGCGTAGACCAGGACGCCCGGAGCCTTGGGGTGCGCAACTGGATGGCGGCGGCTCGAGACCGGGATGGGTGGAGAGACTTGTTGAAGGAGGCCAGGACCGGACCCCGGTTGTCGAGCCGACGATGATGATGATGATGATCATTCAAAAATAGTGGATAAATACAATAAATTGAATTTAAACTGCTCACAGAGAAAAAGTCAAATTCTGAAAAAAACTTTTTTTTTGTCTAGACAAACTCCTAGATCACGACTATTTTATTTTAAGGTTTCTAGAGCTCTTAGTTCAGCCGCAAATTGCACAAAATTGAAGTTAAAGAATTACATACCTATTTTCTGCAATTTGCCAGCTGAACTAAGTGATCTAGAAGCCTTAAAATAAAATATTCATGGTCTAAGAATTGCTACCTTTCCATCGGACATAAATTTACTGAATCCGGATCTAATAAATCGGGGTTTAAAGTCAAATTAAATTCTATGTGAATAATGTGGACATTTAATAAAAGTTCCAAGTTTATTTTTTCTGTTAAGAATTGTTGCCAAAATGAAATTTTCAATTTAAACTGTAGGGACTCTGTTGAAAATAACGAAGAGTTAATTACATTTATCGTTATATTTAATATATCATTTTATTATTATTATTAATACAGCTTTATACTTATCAGATAAATATTACATATTTATTTATTTATTTATATCTACGATACTTATTCTGCTTTTTGTTTTCTTTATATTTCATATAGATTTCGTATACCGAACATTTTATTTCATAAACACTTTTTTTTGTTTCATTCAATATCTTATTATAAAATTTATTGTTTTCAATTTCATTAAAATTTATCTTAAAAATTTCACATCTGTACATTTGCACAAACAATATTGCATATATACACTTTACGTATACATATTGATTGAATTAACAAAAAAAAAAAGAAGAAATTAAATTTTTAATCGAAGTTAAATATAATTTTTAAACAAAAAGAAAATTTAGATTATGAGTCGATATTATCTATCATTTTCTCCATATCTTTTATTTTTATATAATTATTTTAAATGCATTCTACTACATGATTTCAATTTTATTATGTTTGTATACTTTATAGGAAATATTCTATTTTATATGAAAATTTTAAAATATTCATTTATGTATATATAATATAGCCTATTTATCTATTCAAATATATAAATATTATTTTGTTTTATTATTATTTTCAATTAGCGGGGACTACTGAATTCGCATAAATTGTGGCAATGAGAATTCTCTCGTCAAGCAAAACAAACTTGTAAAATTTGTTTTTCAAACATCGTATACATTATTTTAAGTCTTTTTCCGTTTCATTTATTTTATAAATTAAAAAGTTTTAATTTTTCTGGTATTATTATCATTTTTTATAGGTTTTTTTTATTTTTGTTTGGATTCATTTAACAAAATAAAACTATTTAAATACAAAATCAAACAAAATTAATACTGGTTAAATTTATTCTTTTTGTTTTTTTTTACATAATTTTCAACTTAACAAAAAAAACAAAATTAAAATTAATTTCTTATAACATGTAAAATTTTTATTTAGCTATTTTTACTCTTGCTTACACCCCATGCGGCAACAAGAATAATACATAATACAATGTAATGCTGTTGCAGTTGGCTTGGCAAAAAACCTATCAATTTTGTAGGAAATCATGATTTGCGCAACTGTTGTTGATGCCATAATCCGAAAAGCTTTCAAAGCTTTTCAACAAATTTCAGTAGACCGAATTATGGTGCTCGTATTGGTTGTGTGTTGCGTGGTGCAAGTATGAAGGTATAGAAGATGCATTTAATTCTGAAGCTCGCCGACGAAGCGCTGCTATACTATGTCCTCGCCAAACATCTTCGTCGCCATCTGTCGGTGATTGGAGGCTCTGACAATTCGAAACAATATGGTGGTGGTTGGTAGTGTCCTGATTGTGGGATTGTTGCGATGGTGGTTGATGCTGTTGCTGCTGCTGTTGTTGTTGTTGCTGTTGCTGCTGTTGGTGAGATTGTTGTTGTTGGTGTTGCTGAGTAGCTTGCTGTTGTTGCTGGTTCTGGAAGTGGAAAAGGGAAATTTAGTTAATGACAAAACCAGATTTTCTAGGAATTAAAAAGGAAATTTGCAAAGCAGATTATAAATGGGCGCATTCAACGCATATCTTTTTACATCTGAATTTTCAGAAATCTGAATTTTTGGAGCTTCTGATTGGCCAGCTTTCATAAAAAGCTAAATGACTTTTAATGACTTTCAGTTACGTTTGCTTGTTCCATCTGAATTTTCAGCCAAAAATTCTCATCTGAAAATTCAGAAAAAAGTGATAGTGGTGGGGGAAATGTTAAAGTACTATACTTAGAAGTTGAACTTTGTTATTTTCGATTTGTTTAGTGGTTGATTTGTGCTGATTAATTTTCATTATTTCTAAATTATATCAGACGATTAAAATATTTTAGTTTCACCAATGTAGAAAAGAGGAATTTTAAGGAAATTTTAGTTTAGATTGAGTTTGTCTCATCACATCCCTGGATATACAGTAGGGATCTTCAGACACCGGTTAAATTGTTGTTGCAATTCACATCTATTCATCGACACGGGAAGAAATTACAAATACAACAGTTTAAACAAATGGGTTTTGGAGGGTGAAAAGTACGAAACATTCTCATCTTCATATGGCTAATCTGTGGTTATAGTGCCTGATTACATGGGTCGTTTTACCGAAGAGCGCATCGATGAGACAGGTAGATTTTATGTGCATAAAAAAGAGAAGGTGGAATCTACCTTCTCTTTTCTACGCACATAAAATCTACCTGTCTCACCGATGCACTCTTCAGTAAATCGACCCTTGTAATCAGGCACATAGTTTTAATAATCACAATATATTAGCCGTGTTCCTTTAAGCCGTGTTTCTTTGGAGGTGGCGAACTACTCATGAGAAGATGTAGATACAACCAATAATCCAGTGCTACCAAGGCAACTACTCGTGCTTTCATGGCGAGTAGATGAGGTTTGTAGGAAAACCAATTTTGGGCATTCAAAATGGCTATACTCTGTCCAACAAAAATAGGCAGCTTTTTCAAAATCAGTAGCGTTCCATATTTTTGCACCATATTAAATTGAAATAACTCCCCCACAAAAATTGTTTGCCCAACCGTGAATTTCCAATAGCATCTGACACAGACCCAACGTCCTATTCAAGGCACATCTGAGTGTGCATGTGCACTGAATTACTGTGGCCAATGGCGATTGGCTGCTGCGTGATGTACATTCAGAGTTACATGCATAGATACATCACATAAAGATGACAATCTTTCGTACGTTTCACCCTCCAAAACCCATTTGTTTACATTGTTGTATTTGTAATTTCTTCCCGTGTCGATGAATAGATGTGAATTGCATTTCTTGTGTATCTATGGTTACATGTGTCCAGGGTTAGAACCTCAGTAGTAAAATTTCGGAGCAGATTTGTATAAAAAGTGGAGTAAATAGGAAATTTCTGGAGTAGATTTGAAAACGAAAGAAAAAACTTTCAAAAATTGTATTTTTAACAGAAACAAAATAGCTAAATCACATAGGTACAAAAATTCACTTTCAGAACTGAATAAAATTTTAAATTTAAACGTTCAGAGCCCGAGTTGGTTAGAAAACTGAACAACACAGCTCTTTCATATAGTTTGGCTGAAGAATTTGTGATTTTTTTAATGTGCGAAAAAAGGAGTAGATCTGAAAAAAATGCAGTCGTGGAGTAGATTTATTTTTTTTCTCAAAATTGGAGTAAATTTACTCCGATTGGAGTAAGGTTCTAACGCTGCCCGTGTCAATTTTATAATTCGTTCAGCTTTTTTTCCTTGAGTTTCTGTTAAGGTGATTTTTATTTTCGAGCTTTAAGAAAAAGCTTTTAATGATAAGTGTTATCGTGTGCACTACGACAACCCTGATGTGAAAGCTTTAATGAAGGACAGGTTTATGCAATCCACTGTAGCCAGATTGAGAGGCAAACGTCCTATATTGCCTACACTGCCAATTTTTGTTGGACAGAGTATAGCAAAGTACTCATGAGTACTTCGCCACCGCCAAAGGAACACGGCTTTTTAGGTGTAAAGCTATAAAGCTACCATTATTATGTATGTGTTTTATTTCCTTACCATTTGATCGCCATTCACTTCATTTTGACTAGCATTCTGTTGATTGGAGAGGGGTGGTGTGACCGAAGAGCAAGAGTTTATATTTGGCGGTGTGCTCGTAGTTGGCGAATTACCAGTACACCCTACACCGCCAACGGAATGTTGATACATCATAGAATCACCTGGAAATAATAAATTAGTATGTAGTTTTTTTTAAATTTATTTTATTTACATTTTCATAGGAATGGTCCGTGACGAACATTTATTTATAATTATAAGCAAGTTTTTTTTTGATATATTTTCTAAGTAAAGAATAGTATTTTTTAACTTTTCCATAGATAACGAATAATATGAAGGGAATGCTAAATAGTGGTTTTATATTAATTTGCATTAAACATGACTAAGTTTTTGCTCTGTATTTCGAATTAGTGAGGTTTGTATATAATTTATAATTATTTTACAGTTTTGTTCAAAAATAGGCACATATTAAAAATTGGTTATTTTGAATCTTTAAACAACTGAAATTTTAAAAATGGTTTCAGGTTTTTCTACGTTTTTTATCCTTTCATTTTTTAGACACACTTGTGTATTAATAATTTTTCAAATTGTGAAATGAACGAGAGAGAAAGGCCTCAATCTAAAGTATATGTTTTTGCAGACCTGCTTAAATTTTACCAAAACTGCTCCTATTTTGGTTGTGTGCGATAACTGTTGGCATAATTATCTTCCACCTTTTTTTGTTTTAAATTTTGCTTTCAAAAATGTTTACAAAAACTGTTTTTAGGTACTTACAGTAGGTACCTGTCATAAATAGATTTTGGATTTCTTTTAAATTTCGATAACGCCTTCACCTAATCAAATTTAAAATAATAATAACTGAAGTAAAAGTTTTCAAAAAAAATTTATATTTGTTTAAAATTCAATGACGCAAAATTTTAAATAGCCTGATGTTCAGGTATTAGTGTGATACTTTTTAACAATTTACTAACTTTTAAACTCTGTACTTAAATGTTCTTAGTTTTTAGCAGTTTCCAGCTAGTAGGTATCATATTAAGCCTATTTTCTTACGAAAGACAAGCCGAGCCCGCCTAAAACAGTGACATTTCCTGCAAAAAAGTAAGCAAACATACCTACATTTTTGACATTTGTCATTGTCAAAGTGACATAAACGGAGGTGATACTTTAAAGATAAAATAGCCATTTTGTTATTTTCACTTTAATAAAGTGTTTAAAAGGTAATACGATGCTAACTCTATTAAAATTTGTAAAATTTTCTTTTCAACTTACCATCATACTAAAAATACTTTAACATCGTTCTAAATCGTCGATGTGCGAATTATCTCGAAAACGGGTTGATGATGTTTTTGAAAATAGGTTTAAAAGTTTATAAATTTTAATTCTTGAAATACATACATTTGTTTAGAAAACGTTTCAGGAATTTTATATACACCCTCGAAAATGGGACAAACATTTTTAATTTGAGAGAGAAGCGCAAAACTGAGTAAACTCAAGAACACTTATACAAAAAAAAGATACAAATGAACCGGGGGTGTTCATACCTACGTTCAAAAGTCAGCAGGTGTCACGATGGCCATAGTTTCACAGTCGACACTTACCGGAATAAGTTGCACTTAAGTTTACCATATTATGAATTTATTCTAAGTTTCCATAGCTAGCGTAAGTGGAATTTAAGTCACCAACATAGGAGACTTAAGTGCCACTTATTCAAGTAATTAAGCGCCTTAATTCTTAACATTGCCTACTTTAATGCCACTTTTCTGACTGTGAAACTGGCCCTAAGTCACAATAAATAAGGAACTATAATAGGGTTACATTTAGTAGTTAGTAGTACACTTTATTAAACTTAGAATGATGATGCACTTGCGGGGGAATTAAATCAAATCGAGAAAGATGAATCAGATGTTTTTGAAATAATATTCAGAAAAATATCAACTTCCCTCAAAAAAAAAAAAAATAAATTTCTACCAAATAAGAAACATCACTTAAGTGTTAAAATAAAATTGTGTTGTTTGATTAACTTTATTTTTTTTAAAATGCATTGAGCTACATAAAGGTACATACATATATTTCACCCGTATAGTTTTGTTGTTGTTTGTGAGATGTGAGTCGGTTTTCAAAAAATCACTTGGCACCTCGGGGCCAACGACAACGCATGCAGTTGTTAATTGGCTGATTAAACAGAAGTCAAAAAGGTCGTGATTGTCGATTTTTTTTTTTTTTTAATAAATTTAAATACAGAAATGTATGTATGTATATACTGCGGGGGCATAAAGTTGATATTTTATTTGTGTCCATAAAACAAATAAATTAAACAAAAAAAAAAATCAAAACCAGTAAGATTCAGAAACCTAACTTGACCTTTTTGTGCTAATGGTGGTCCTATGTTTCACGATTTATTTTAAGCAGATATACATAGATGCTCGTACGTATTTATTTAAGAGAAATTTCTAACAACGCAATAATGTGAAATTTGTTTAAAAGCAAAAGAATACAAAATATTTTAATTATTTTGAATAATTATATAAAATTTTTAAGATTTAGATACAACAAATTTCACCTACATACCTAATGCATTTAATCCATAATGTTGATAACTCCCAGCACCCATTGCTGAACCTATGTTAATACTCGAATTAAGACCACTATTTAATGAAGATGTGAGTGAGGACGATTGATTAAGTTGACCAAAACCTTTTAATGCATATTTTATTTTTAAGTTATTATAATTTATTTTAGTATACAATCACCCAGAGTTAGTGTTTTAGCCATTTCAAAAAAAAAACAGAGAAAAGAGAAAGAGAGAGAGAGAGAGAAAGAAAATAATTGTTAGTAGATATTAAGTTTTTAATAACATACGAAATAATTAGTTTGATTTTACTTCATTTATTTTTTTTTTCTACTCACCAGCTGTCATGGGGTTGACACCGACACTCCATCGATCACCGCCAAACATTGATGAGCCGCACAACCCTTCGCTCATTGCAATATTCGTTATGTTTGCACCGAAGGGCGGAAGTCCGTGGGACGGCAAGAGAGCACCGGGGGTACGGAAGACATTTGTTGTCTTCTTGCGTTTCTTCCATTTGGCTCGACGGTTTTGAAACCAAACCTGTAATATAAGCAAATAAAAATAATTTATTTAAATTTTAATGAAATAAGTTGCTATAAGTGAGTTAAGAAGAGACTTCCTTAAAAAGCCACATAATTCAATACCTTTTTTATAAAAAGGGTAAACATAATTTGCCGGACGGCTTAGTTTTTAAAGTGTTTGAATAAGGGTGATATGTCAAATCCTTATTTGGTGTATAAAATACTTATTCCAGAACCAGAGTTGCCATTTGGTAAAAATTTACTTATTTTATTTAAATCTTAGGCAGTGAATAATAATAAAGGATTTTTGTAAATGGACAAAATTCATCATTATGGAAAACTCAACCATAAATGTTGCCTCTAGTCGCAAAACGGACACTTCTATTCCATTCATCCAGGGAAATAATACTATCACTTAGGAATTGGCTCCCAGATTTGCCCTCACTGTGGTGAAAGAACCGTGAATTGTCAAAACTGCAAAGGGCACGTTATATATGTTTAAAGCTACTCCTTTATAATGTTGCTCAATTTAATTAGATATCCATAATTATGCAAAAACATCTTCAAACTACGCCATCGAAGGTTTCTATAACAAGAGAATCACTAGTTGTTACTTTAGTAATATTAGCATTCCAATTTCCAAATGGTAAACACGAAAACATAACATCATTCTAATCAAGATCAATTACATATACATCTTGTACACGTGAGTAAACATTGCTGGCATAAAGGTACACAACACATAGCATCAACAAAAGTACATCACATTGCATGCAACTACTATAGCATCGCTTCTTGTATAACTTATGGAGATTTATGCGATGTTTGGTCAAAATACAAGAACAGCCATTACTCCTCAGCCTCACAACAAGTCTCTCAGATTCTATATACATATACATATAAATATGTATGCATGTATGTGGGTTGTGATTTTAATATAGTTTAACGTGTAGGTAGGTTATAGGCACTGCTTATTCATGTGCAACATTCAAAATTTGACATGAATTTCAGCACTTAAGGAATCTCAAAAAAAAGTGTTACCTTAGGGTGAAATTTTTTTGCTATTGTTTTTTTTTTAATATGAATGTACCTTGAAAAACAGTGCTGGAGGATAAGGGGAAAAATCCTTCTTTCGGGGAATTTCGACCTCTATGTAAAGGGAAAAAGGGATAACCGACTGGGAATTCGTTGTTTTTTTTCAAATTATACTCAGAAAAAGATATTAAAAATATGATAACAGGTTAATGTTTTAAGAATTATTTTTAAAAAAGACGAAATAAGGTTAAAAAATATCAGAATTATTTTTTTGAAAATTTTATTAGAACTGACAAATAACACAATATAATTTATGAAGGTGAATACTATATTCAACGGCTGCATCTCTAGAAATTGTAATAGTTTAGACCAACATTTTTTTTTAGATGGAAAAGGTATGACACAAAACTAGAGCGTGTAGATTGGGTTGAGACATGACAAATATCTCATAAGAGAGGGAGTCTTTTTGTCCCGTTTAGCCGGGAGGGCATATTTTCTAAAAAAAATATTCAAAAACAACGGTAATACTTACAATGGTATGCTATACTTTTTTGTAAAGCTTGAAATCTCTTCTTTTATTTTATTTTTAAATAATATTATTTTAGTGAACAGTTTTTGAAATAATAATTTTCAATCTCAAAATTTTGAAGAAAACAAAGTTAAAATTTGTTTTCAAAAATTCTCTTCTAGTTCTTTAGAAAATTGAAATTATAACAGAAATAAAATTCCCTTTCTGTTCGTTAAGTTGCTCTAAAATCCTATTTCCACTACGTAGAGGAAGTAAAGTAGATTTAGTTATTTTCAATTTTCCCAAAAATTACAAGACATTTAAGCATCGAGTTTTCTGTTTTTGACTAAACATTTATAAGAACATTGAAATTTTGAATTTTAAAAACAAAAATAATAATTAATAACATACATTTGTGAAAGAAATTAGTTTGAAATCTTTTTTTTCATTTTTTTTTTTTAAACTGAGTGTGAAAATTTATTTTTTAAAAACTGTTCCCTAAAACAACTTAATTTAAAAAGAAAATAATAGAAAGAAAGAGTTTTCAGTGTTTTTTTTGACATTTTGAACAAAAAAAAAAAACAGATTGAAAATAAAATTAATTTCACAAAAAGTATTCAGTCAAACAAGTTGATTTAAAACCCACGTTGATAAATGGAATTTGAGCTTTAAGGAAAGTTATAACGAAATAAAGTGAGGGTCGCTGTTGTTTGTGAATAATTGATTTTCTACTTTAAGACTCTTTTTCATAAGATTGCCTCCCTTCCACCATACGATTAATTTTTTTTGTTATGCACTCAAACTTTATATGTACCTACAAAAAAAAAATATTTGAAGAGCAAAGAGAAGCAGGACGGTAAGTGGGTACAGGTACATTAGTTTTTTTTACAGTTTATGATAAAGTAGTGTCATATTTGCAGCTTTATATTCTTTTAAAATGTTTATTTGGAACAATTTCTCAAAATTTCAAACATTTTAATAGGAATTTTGTATGTTTGGGGGGGGATTCCCCCCTTTGACCCCCCCGTAGTTACGCCACTGCCTATTGCGATTTGCGATTGTTCATTGATAGTTAATAAAAATTGAAATTCGATATTAAACCACCCAACCGAAAAAAGTTTTGGTCATTGGGAATAATGCAGACCGTTGTGAATTATAAAAAAATTGACAAATATCAATGAATGGTTGATCACATTTTCAGTAAATTGAGTTTAAAAACCCAAAATATAAATATTTTTCAACTATTAATTAACAATCGCAAATCGCAATAGGGGTGAATAATTATGGGAAAAAGGGAATTTTCCAACTGACTGAAAGGATATTTCTCTTAAAAATGCCCCCCCAGTACTGATTTAAAGTTGTGGTTCTGGGATCTTAGCCCCCATACGTGGGATATTCGCAAAAAATCATATGCTATCTGAAAGGTTAGTGGTTGGCAAAAAAAATGATATTATCTAAGACAAAATATAATTGACAAATTATACTGAAACTGTTATTGACTTTTTATGAGGATTAATTGACCTTTCAGATGCCTTTATCCCAAATGGGGTGGATACTGAAGCAGAAAGTTAGTCAAAAAACAATTGTTTTTCGGAACGATTTTTGGAAAAGGGCTATTAGAAAACAACATAAGTTCTGGTTTTTGGGATGTCATATTACTGGAGAAATCCGCCATTTAAAAAAACTTGAATTGAGTTATGTATAACTCCGAATCTATTTGTTTTAGATGAAAACTTATTGTTGGAAAAACAATTATCATTTATTTGTGCAAACATTTTCGAGGTTATTTCACCTTCAGGAGGTGCTCTTCAATTTTGATTGCGTGAGAATAATTAATATGTATATAGCAACTTTACTCTGAAAGAACGAGTAAAATACGAAAAAGTAATAAAAGAATTACAACGATATAACCTCGAAAATATTGACCACGCAGGAAATAAAATGTTGGAACAATAAGCTGGTAGGTATAGGTAAGGCACCTATAGAACCTATACTTTCCTCTACCCTAAGAGTGGACAGCCCCAAATAGTAAGCCATCTACGGACTACATCATTGTGGCTTCATTCCAGACATAGGATCCACCATCATCATAGTATCAATTTTTAGACATTTACTTTGCCTCATAGCATAGACACAGACAGGGAGGAACTTAATAATGGGATGAGAGAATTTGACACAAATGCCAAATAAATTGACATGACTATATTATGTAGGTTGTAGATTGAACATGACCAACACAAAGCCAAGCTTAAATATAGCTGGATTGCTATACAGACGGGATATTTAATGGACGTCGATAGGGGAAGATGCCTTTCTCCTCTTTAAACTCTGGCGTTAGAGAAAGTTATCGCACGTAAGAGGTAAACACCATCAGATACTGACTGCGCAGATGACATCGATATTATCGGAAAATTGGAACAAGTTGTTAATAAATCCTATATCCAGCATGAAAACACTCAAAGGTATGTACTCGTCAATGAAGGAAAGACAAAGTACATGGTGTGAAAAAAACAGTCTGTGAAAAAAACAGTTGGGCAGACAATGGTAACAACGAGGAAGAAGAAATACGCGCAACGTCAAGGCTGCTAAAATCTGACTCAGCCTAGACGCTCAAGAAAACGCTCCGGAAATCAAAAAATTACTCCAAGGCTTTTGCCGTCACATTAAGACAGTGCTTTTACTAGTACCTATGTACTTAAAAATAAAGTAATGATAATTGGGGCTTGGTAAAATCACTCCGCATGCAAAATTGAGGTCGAGACAAAGGTCTCATTATAGTCGAATTAATTGTTGTCCCCGTTTGTGAAAAAGGGGAATTCTGGAGAGGGTGCAACCACAAACTATACGTAATCAAAAATTCAAATTTGCCGACTTCCTTAAGCTGATCACCTAACCTATAGCTCAAATTAACGCAGGGGAGTCGGCTCGGAAAACTCTTTGTAGAACATTTTATGATAGGTGACAGCGTGGGTATACCTGCGGCTAGAAGGACAGCGTAGAGTAAGATGTCCGAAGATTTGAGAGTACGCAACTTACGATTTAGATAGGTGGGATAGACGTTGAAAGATATCCGGTTAAGCAGTCGAAGATGAAAATAGAGAGTGGCTCGATTATAAGGACGATTGTTATAAAGGGTCCGCCAAATAACTTTTTTTTTTTTTGAAAATGGCGCAAAACATCGAGTGTAGCTTCGGCTGTGTGGCACGCAGCGCCGTCCTGTTGAAACCAAATGTTGCCAATATCCTCCTCTTCAATTTTTGTGCACAAAAATTCGTTCAACATGGCCCGATAACGATCGCCATTGACTGTAACGGCCACTCCTTGCTCATTTTCGAAAAATCTCCCAATTATGCCTCTGGACCAAAATCCGCACCAAACAGTGACTCGTTTTGGGTGTATCGGCTTTTCAATGTATGCGTGCGGGTTTTCTGTGCCCCAAATGCGACAATTTTGCTTGTTTACTACCCGCCTGGGCTTCATCTGAAAAGATGATTTTTTTGGCAAAATCGGCATCTTCTCTAAGTCGATGGCAGGCCCACTTAGCGAAGCGTATACACAACCATATTCGTTCAGCGGAAGGATAAAACTAATTATCTGTCGAATCAGACATGAGCTAAGTGTTACCATTCACGAAATAAGCACTAGTTGAAAAAAAAAACGTTAGATGGCGGACCCTTTATATATGAATCATCTTTTACTAGATGTATTAGGTTGTGTGTATGCTGTATGCTGATGAAGCTGGCGATAAACGAGTAGCGGTTTATTGAATCTCCAACATAAACACGCACTCTTTAACTTGAAAAAAACCCAAAATACTTCGATTTATGCTGTAGTAGCCGGTGGCGTAATGATGGTAAGTGCGTATAGGACTGTCATGCCAGAGGTCTGGGTTCGATTGCTAACCTCGTCCATCTTAATAAATAAACCTGCTACTGCCTCTTGCGAGAAAGTGAGAAATCCTCGAAGTGTATACCTATCTCTTGTCATAAACACATCTCATCTTAGCCGTTCGGATTCGAAAATTGTAGGTCTCCTCCATTCCTGGGAACAAACTACAACTCCAGGAGCTGTCACGGCGCCATATTTAATAAACATTTTTTTTGCATCTCGATTTGTGTCATTTCGGAGTTATACTTTGTTTTTGGACACAAAAATATATTTTATTTCAAAAAGAATATACTAACAATGACACAAGATGTCAATTTCGTAAAATTTGATTTGTGTTTTTTTTTTGTTTGTTTTGTTTCAAATTCAAACCCTAAACGTTCATATAAGACCCACCTGCCCTTCAAAAAAATAAAACCCATCCATCATCATCATTAGATTGGTTAATGCTCTATCTGTGCTCAAACTGGTTTTAGGTCAGGACTATAGGTATATATGTATGTATGTCGCTACCTATAGATATGTTTTCAAATTATTATTACTATCCCTCTATATGTATGTGTCTTCACGCAAAGCGTGTTACACGTAATCAACCTCTTATTCTAGCAGTTCATTCACGCCCCGTCTGCCACGTAAATAGGCGTTAAAAAGTCGGTTAAAAATACACTTTTCATTCTGTGTCGTTTCACTTTCAAGTTTCAGTATTATAAGAAAAATATGAATTTGGGGTATCTTCTTTTTCCGCATGTAACTTTATGGTGTTGTTGTATGGAAATGTCTGATGTCTATAGGTATAAGGGTGCGGTTGCACACTCACCCTTATGAATAAATTATTAGTGCCATTGCCATTCCATTATAGGATGCGATTAATAGTCGTCTCGTGCTACATTTTTATTATTAAAGAGGCGAGCGAAATTGAGCACAAATGAAAAGACAACAAAAAAAAAAGAAACAGAATCAAAACAAACATAAAATTAGATGATAAAAGGAATATGATGATGCTACTTTCCATATTATTCAACTCAAATAGACATTACAAGGGGAATTTCACCAAAAATAAATTAAAGCAATATAATGTCCTGAATAGTAGGAACAAGGTCTGTCTTCTCACATTTTGTTGGTTGGAAAAAATAGTTGATATGTTTTGTATTTAATCAAAATTTATTAACTCTCTCAATCGTAGGAATGGTTTTAAAAATGATTAATTTTTTATAAATAAAATTTTGTACACATTTAAAAAAAAAAAAAATGGTACGCCAATTCAAAGTTATTATTAATGTAGAGTTGAAAATTGAATTTTACAAAAAAAAAATCTCGCACCCGTTTTCGAAACAGCAAATTTAAAAAAAAATAATTTGAAGTATATTTTGCTGCCTTGTGACGTTAATATTAAAAAATATTACCAAATTTGTGAATTTTACGGATGAATTTTATTGCAAAATTCCGATTTTCTTAAAAATCAAAGATGCATATTTGCAACTTTTGTGGCCAAAACTAAAATTTGTAAAAGCCATAGTGTGAAGTTAGCAAGGTTTTTTTTCAGTTTAAAAAAAGCGTGAAGTTAGCACTACCATTTTCTTGGAGCACCGAAAATGGCAGTGCCAACTTTACGCTATGCCACTTCGCAAAATTAAGTTTCGTTGATAAAGTTGCAAATATGCGGATTTCTTTTTATCTCTTCGGCTTTAAGCAGCACGTGATACTGAGCAAAAAATAATTACACCTTTAATTGTTTGTAGAAAATCGCTATTTTGCAAATAATTTCATCCGTATATTTGTAAATTTGCGAATGTAAAGGGTGTTTTTTTTAGACGTGTGGTTTTCAAGAAGAAATAAAACGCATATAATTTAATGCTATGGCCAAGAATTTAGCTTTATTATAAAGATAAGGGTTTGTCATTATGTTTTAAAAATGATTTCGGGGAAGTGGCCGCCGCGGCTGGCTCAAATAAATTCCAGCCGAGAAGCCCAATTTTCGACAGCTCCAATTGTTGCGCACGATGGCGTTTGGACTCATTTGGGTCTTCTTCGATACTTTGCTCCACAGCTGCAATAGCGTCTTCGGTGCGCACGGTACGGCGTCTCTGAGGATGCGCATTATCCGCTAGAGTAAACGTGGTGCAAAACCGATCCATAAATGCTCGAATTTATGTGATTTTGCGATTATTTGGACCGAATATTGGACGCAGCGCGCTATGCGTCGCATGAACCGAACCATTATTTTGGTAATACATTTGCACGATTTGCAAACGTTGTTCAGAAGTGAGTCTTATAATTATGAAATGGCAAACCAAACTGAGCATAAATCAAGTGACAGATGTCAAAAAGACCCACTCCGAAAAAAGTATTGCCAGATTGAAAACCCACACGTCTAAAAAAAACCCCTATAGCAAATCAAAGCGGTGGAATTTCGATAGGTAAGGAATTTATTGTTATTGTTTTATTCTTCGCATGGGAATTGTAAATTAGATTTAAAACAACATTTTTGATACCTTCCAGCTTCATTTCCCCTAGAAGTTTCTGTGTAAATTCTACAATTCAAATTTTTAACTGAAGAAATTCTTCTTGTGACTTTGCGACAGGTATTCGTGTATCTTTTCTCATTTTCAGCCCTTAGAGCTCAGACAGCGATGATGTTGTGTGCATTATTTGTGAGTAGTCTATGTTATTTTTTTTTTTTTTTTTTGTCATATAGAAAAAGTGCTATTTCACACATTTCCAGAGTCCTGACAGTTTGATTGAATGCGTGCCAGCCAGCTCGCTAGCAGACGACCCTTTTACCAGAGGCCCTGATGTCAAAAGTTTGACTCTATGCTTACACCATCCGATGCGAGCGAGCAGCGAACGGTTCGTCCTCGCTATTAAATGTATAGTAGAACTCCGCCAATGAACCGTATGCTTCTCGTTTATGATGCTGTATGATGTGATTTTAATGCCATAAGAAGTTGATAATGTTTTTTCGTTGTTGTCCGCGCATGTTTAACGCTGATTCTCACAATGGGTGGTGTATTGTGCGGTGCTGTGGGCCCATAATTGCGAGGGTGAAAATCAAATGAAATTTATATTAGCCCAAGGGTTGGTTTCTATATGCGGCTTCGTTGCTTGTGTGGTGGGTTTAATAATATTTGTTGGATTTCCTTTATTTTTTTCCTGGCTGGTTGAATCAATGATTTGTTTTGATGATGCGAATGAGGATGGCATCAAATGGGCGTCGGATTATGACTCCCAAGTGGCAATTTTTTTGTTTGTCTACCCGAGGTTTTCTATATAGATATATATAGTATCTACATGGTTTTGACTTTCGACTCGGTGTCAGTGGTGATGGTACATTAATTGTGCATTATGAAAATGTGGTATTAAACACCTGTTATCTGAATTTGAGATTCATTTTTGATTTCAATGCGATGGGATATAAGAGTTAAAAAGTTGGA
This sequence comes from Leucozona laternaria, assembly GCA_932273885.2. Taxonomy (NCBI): domain Eukaryota; kingdom Metazoa; phylum Arthropoda; class Insecta; order Diptera; family Syrphidae; genus Leucozona; species Leucozona laternaria. Next base: position 24,041,730 of record OW026368.1, on the reverse strand, counting down.
AGGGTGGTGCAGTATAGCACTTAAACCTACAATACAAAGATGTGAAGAGTATGTTGAAATTCGGGTAGGTATCTGGGTCAGACCACGGATCACAATGTTATTTCTATGATACAATATGTATGTATGCGAAGATAGAAACAATGGTAAAATAGAAAAAAAAAAGAAATTACCGTGTGAATGTTTGGGAATAGAATAGAGACGTTTTGATTGATTGAGATTGACTCTATAGAGGTATCTATATATTTAATTGAAAGCTTAACTCATATGAAAGAAGTGGTTAAGTCCATCGTAAAATCGGAGAGGGTTCTACAGGAGTACACATCCGCACCGCGGGGCACATCTTCTTTACGCTGATAAAAAGATGAGGTTAGACGGGAATAATCCAAATATGGGACATTTCTTTGACAAAAAAAACTTCAAAACTCTATTTCCATTAAATATTAAAACACTATTTCCGTTATCTAAATTATTCACCATGAGCTAAAACAAAAATTTGAAATTTCACTCAAGAAAATCTATGCGCAAAATTTTAGGCAAACAGATTTAACCCTTTGAAGCCAGTTGTAGCTATCATTAAAACTCATCATTTACAATTTAAGTTTTGAGGCATTTAAAAAGCTATTTCTGTGATTATTTTGATGCCAATATAAAGGCGATGACTTAACTATTAGTTCTTGCTAACATAGAAAATCATTTTAGCCAAAAATTTCTCATGAGATGATATTTGTTATTTAAATGATCATTGGTAAGGTATAGTTCAATCATTCAAATAATAAAACTCATTTCAAGGGAAATGTTGGACCAAAATGAAATTTTTTTAACTCACGGCTTAGTCTCTAGCTCGCTTTACTAAGCTATATATGCTGTGTGAAAAATGTGGTAAAATTAATTTTACTTATCTTTGTGGAATGAGAGCAAAATTGAGAAATTCACTTAGATAGGATGATGCGTGGATGATGCTATGAAGTCTAAAAACGAGCCTGAACTTTAGGTAATCATTCAGGTTCATTCCAAAGAGAATGTGTCTTAAATGTGACACACTGGTATATTTTGGAAAACATTAGGTAAATGAAGCGAATACAATCAATAAGAGCAAAATTAATTTGCGCTTATACACTCACAGTCCAGAATTGGATATATCGAATAGTTAAAAGTCAAGTAAGCCATATCTAAAATTAATCAATTTATGAGGTGTTTCTTCATGTTGGGTTACAATAAGTCTAAGGAAGATCTAAGAGTTCGCAATCCAAAGTAAATATTTCGAATAGTGTCTGAAATTGCTTTTTAGCAACTGACACTGCTATGCATCCTTCAAATAGATAATTACTTTATTATCAAGATCAACCGCTGGGAAATCTTAAGGCTTGGGTTCATCTTTAGAGCTTAACAAAGAAATAGACTTTGCAGGATTAAGTTTCATATATAATTGTTAATAGACCAAGTAAGGATATGGCTTGATTCCTCATTTAACCTAGTTATGTGGTCCTCCATCAAACCAATTTTACAAAAAATGTATAATATTACACCGTCAGCATAAAGATAAATTCGGCATTTGGAAATGACATCGGGAAGGTCGTTTATAAATAACGAAAAAAACAGAGGTGCCAAGACCAAGCCCTGAGGTATTCCGAGTTCTTATTCGCTGAACTCTATATCTATATGAGGACGTTTCACAAGTACTAAAAACTTCAATTTTGTCTTGAGTTTAGAAAGCAGGATAGAGTGATAAATGCAGTCGAAGGCTTTAGACAAGTCTAGAAGAATAACTACTCCAAACTCAACGGAGTCAAGAGTAAATCGGATATCCGACGCAGAAACATAAGAAAGCCTTCGTATTTAGTGAATTAAAATAACGGTGAACCACAATTAAGACATCGACAATATCAGCTCTATATATAAATAGTGTTGCCGCATTAACAACTGATCTGTGATACCAAAGAAGTTATACTATACTTATATAGTTTTAATTTTGGTTGTTTCAATAGTTTTGTATGTTTATTTATTTACATAAGTAACTACTTGTTAATTAATTAAATTGTTTTCAAAGTAAGTTTATCCAACAAAATGTAGGTATACTGTTAATAATAGTTCAATGTTAAATTTAATAATTAAGAAATGTCAAACCATCACCTTCACTCGAAAGTGCCCTCTCTTGTCCCAAAGACAATACTAGATTAATGGAGTGCCTATTCTTATTGTAACCTCCATTTGCGACTTGGGAGTCATTTCTGACACTCAACTCAATTTTCGCTCGCATATACTACGACAGTATATTATTAGCAACGCCAACTCAACTCTCGGGTTCATAAAACGCTCGTTAAAAGAATTTTCTTGTCCATATGTAACGAAATCCCTTTATATGACTTTCGTTAGACCTCTCCTAGAATATGCCTCCCCAGTCTAGCCACCATATCACCAAGTTCACACAGAACGTATTGAAGCCATTCAGCCAACCTTCCTTCTTATGCAGGCAGTCTTAAACTTCTGAACCTTCAACCTCTCAAATTACGCCGTAATACGGCTGACATCGTTTTTGACACCAAACGTTGTCATTGTTTGCCCTAATCTGTTCCACATGATCTGTCTGAACCCAAACCCCTGTCAGTTAAGATCTGTTCCTTTCTTCCTCACTGCCTACCACCGTAAAACCGATTATGGCCTTAACGAACCATATTGACTCGAGTGCAACGCATAGCCAACAACATAAATATCTTCAAGCCCAACATAAGTAAGCCTGCTTTAAAACAAGCTATCCTCTCCTTAACTCATCCTTCTCTTAGTCCTTTTTCTATTTTTTTATTCTAACTCTCCCTTATTGAACATTTCTAACTTTATATCTATGTTTGAATATATTTAGATTTAAGAAATATTATATGTTTAATTTTAAGTTCAGCTTGTTTTAAGCTTATAATAAAATTAAAAATAAAATTACTAATTTCGTTACACAACAATTTTTTATCAAAATCGTAGGAGTCGTTTTTGAGCAAAAATAGATTTTCTTTAACAGTTCTTAAACATTTGTATGGGAGGTACTGTTATCTTCTAGATAGTGCTAAAAAAACGCTTTTGGCAAGTTTAATACAAATCGAACAAAACGTTTTTGAAAAAAAAAATTCAAAGTTTTTTTTTAAATCTAAAAAATATATTTTTGTACATGTAACGGGTGATTTTTTAAGAGGTTTAGAACTTTTTTAAAAAAAAAAAAACACAAAAAATTCGAAAAAATGAATGAAATATTTATTTGAATCGATAGTTTGAACCTTGCAATTTAATGTTTAAAGATAATTTCATGCAAATGTTGACCGCGGCTGCGTCTCAGGTAGCCCATCCGCTGAGTCCAATTTTGGCATACTCTTTCACACATATCGGCCGGTATCTCACGAATGAATGCATGGATGTTGGCTTCCAGTGCGTCAATCGAAGCGGACTTGTCCCTATAGACATTAGCCTTGACATACCCCCACAAAAAATAATCTAACGGTGTCAAATCGCACGATCTAGGTGGCCAATTGACCGGCCCGAAACGTGAAATTAACTGTTCACCAAACTCGCCTCGCAATTGCGCCATTGTTTCGCGTGCTGTGTGGCATGTGGCACCGTCTTGTTGAAACCACATATCATGCAAGTCAAGAACTTCCATTTCGGGCAAAAAAAAGTTTGTTATCATCGCTCGGTAGCGTTCACCATTGACAGTAACGCTGCGATTCGCATCATCTTTGAAGAAATAGGCCCAATAATGCCGCCGGCCCATAAACCGCACCAAACAGTGGCTTTTTCGGGATGCATTGGTAGCTGTTGCAATGCTTCTGGCTGATCTTCACTCCAAATGCGGCAATTTTGCTTATTTACGTACCCATTCAACCAAAAATGAGCCTCATCGCTGAACACAAGCAGCGCGCGATGAACATTTCGAACCGAGCACGAATTTTGATAGTAAAATTCAATAATTTGCAAGCGTTGTTCATTTGTAAGACGATCCATGGTTAAATTGCAAACCAAACTGAAGCTGTTTGACAGTGACACAAGGTACTAAACACACGTCAGCTGTCAAAACCAGTGTTGCCAAAACCAAACCAGCTAAAAAATCACCCGTTATTACTCATTCTTCATATAAAAATTGATCAAAATCAATTAAACTGTTTTCGAAAAAAGGGAAAACCAAAAAAAAAAAATGGTTCTTCGGTAGGTGCCATTAATAACCTATTTGTTTACTTAACGGCAGCTTATAAATATTTAAATTTATTGATTTTTTTTTTTAATCTGTGGAGCCGATTTTGAGAAAAATTAGTTTTTCATTTTTGTCCAAAATATATCGTATGATAGGTACCGTTATATTTGGTCCTAAAAAAAATGAAAAAAAAACGTGTCGGGGGGGAGTGTCATCCCATCCGTTTAGGCTGTACAGTGAAACAGACAGACAGACGGACGTTTTTTCGTCTTTCCTATCATCGTAATGTCAATACTCGTTATCTGTTTCAAAATGTGGAAAAGCTAAAAAAGGACAACAAAAATTAGTACCAACAAATATATTTCAGCAATATCGGTATCGGAGTGGCATGTGATTCTATTTCGTATCGTATAGCGAGAGTGTATGTGGAATGCATCAAAACTTTGTGAATCAAGTGTTATAGTGTTGCCAACATATTTTTTTCTTTCCCAGAAAAGTTCTTTTTAGTGTCCTAAAGTCCTCCAAACCTGCTAATTCATACCTATAAATGTGTAAATATTAAAAACTTGTGTCAACTTCAAATTTGACGAATTTTCATAGGTTTCTGTGAAATATTCAATTCTATCCTCTCAGGGTTTCTCTATATAGATGTCCCTGCCTACAATGTATACATATAAATACACATATATATATGTATAAACATAGTCATCTTTTATATTTTCTATCTTGCTTTAATTTTCCAAATTAAATTCCTGAATTTCGTTTGATGTCCATTTCCACTCGATCTGTTTTTTTTTTTGCAGGTGGGTACGAGTTTATTGATTTTTATTATGTTCTTACATATACATATGTACCTACAAAAACGATGAAAACCCCATCTCAAACTACATATATTATACTTTTGTAGGTACCTATACATTTTCTTATTCCAACTGAATGCCAATTATAGATATGGGCAATATGTATTTCAATAGATTGGAGAAAACCAATCCATCGATATTGATATTATGACATTCGGGCTTTGACAGAACTCTGTCAAACACTCAAAATCCATTGAGATTTGATTTCGAATTCGTGAGAATCTATAGAAGGTAGATAGTCCTTTTATTCCTGTGGGTTATCCTTATCCCAATCGATGCGAATCAATTTTCAATAACATTTTATAGTATTTCGTATTACAATTGCCCCATCACCGATCATCATCATCATCATCAACATCATTGTCGTCATGATTCACTCAACAGATTCCCGCAATCAAAGCCAAAGAGCTCCATCAGATATCTATCGAATAAATGCTTCGGAAAACAATTTCGTTGCCAACATAAAATCCTCTTCTCTCGCATTTCCTATATAGGTACCTAGGTATAGCATCAGATATTGCAATAAAGTTTATGGCTTTTTCTGGCCCTCGACAGTTACACACTGTCAAGGACTCTATTGGGGGATGTCGTTGAGGGAATGAAATTCTTAAGTCAGTCATTTCTCACTTTCATCCACCCTCTAGCCTGCTCCCCCCTCCTATCAACAATGAAGTGGAAGCAATAGCAATACGGAATAAGATGGGCGTTCAACTTTAGATAAAGGACATATAGACACATTCAATGAGGAGCTTCTGCAAATGGAGTCGATATATTTTATGGGATCCTCTAAATCCTGTTTTATTATTGTGGAATGTGGATACAAAAATATCCAAATATAAAACAAAACTAAGAAAAATGTATAAATAATGACGACGAGGACGACAACGTATTTTTGCACGTTCGTCCTTTAACATCAGCTCTTCCCTTGTTCTTCCTAGCTTTCCAAAACAAACCAAAGAAAATAATACCAAAAAAAAAAAAAAAAGGATGAAGAAGTGTGAAACACATCCTTGCCATTGCCGCCGTCGTCGCGTCGGTCGACCGTCGTCGCATTTATGCTGAGAGTTAGCTCTCGTTTACTGTCATTCAACTAAAATACGATTCGGCTAAAGTAATTTTGCTTGTAGTCGAGATGGTCCCGCGGGAGTTGTCTCTTCCTTGGCTTCCTCCCCCTCACGAATACCAAATTCACTTTCGTCCTTTTCCCGGCTCTTGCCATTATACAGACACACTCACAAATCTTTTTTAGATTTTTATTCGTTTTTTTGGATTTTATGAACTAGTGCAGGATAGATATCGGTGCAAATTTTAGGATTTCATTATATTTTTTTTTATTTCTCTATATATTATTGGAGTAGGTATATCTACCTAATGGAAATTTCAGACTTCGGATTGTGTCAAAAGTTCGCGATTTGTAATGTAAATTTAAAAACAAAAAAAAACTTTACCGACAAACGTCTCTGATGGTTGGATGCATTAAATGTTTAGACTTTTGTTTTTGATTTTTGGTAGGTTAGGTATACATACCTACTTGGGAATTAATGGATTTGAAAAAAAAGTATAGATTAATGCAGTCAGATGTGCCAAGAAGCTGTGAGATATAAAACAAAAATTGGACAGATTTAATATATAAGCTCGTTTATTACATATATGATTTGTTTTTGTTCATATGATAAGTACCTATTACATATTCGAATTTATAAAAAGCCAGAGTACATATATTCGGATGTTTATAATACATCGCTGTGACATGACATGAGATGATTTTTGGGAAATAGCTAATATGTCATATACGGTATCGTCTGTCTTCATTTGTGAGTTTTTTTTTTCTAATTACATTTAAGATTTTTAAATTTAAGTTTATAACGTTTTTAGAAACGATAAGTTTTAGGCTGTTTTCAAAAACGTCGAATAAACGTCAATTTGAATGTCAAATGATTGTCAAATAATCGTCAAATGATAGTCATTTTTTAACGGAGATATTTTTTTTATCGTCAAATATACAATCGTCCTGCTAGCACAAGAACTGTTTAATCAACGTCAGTCAATTTTTCTGCAAACATACGTTTGACATTTTCGATCACGCGACTTTCAAACACACACAAACAAAAAATATAATCTAAATATTTACAATCTCTGGCTCACAGATTACCCTCATATGAAGATGAGAATCCCCGGCAGCCATTTTAATTTGCCTACAAGCTTGAACTGTCAGATTTCAGGTAAAAAATGAGAATGTGTGTATAAAAACTTCACACAAAGACAGTAGGGATCTTCACGCGCCTGGTTAAATTGTTGTTGAAATTCACATCTATTCATCGACACGGGATGAAATTACAAAAACAAAAATGTAAACAAATGGGTTTTGGAGGGTGAAACGTACGAAACATTCTCATCTTCATAATGGCTAATCTGTGCTCTGGCTTTTCAATATTTTTGTCATCAACTCAATTTTGTATGACTTAAGCAAACTGCGTTATCGAAAATTGGGTTTTCGAATAGTTTTCGTTTAAGAACATCTTGTAATTGCATTTTTGACGCAAATAAAGTTTTCGAAAACGACCTTATTTATTCTGATGTATTCCATATGACTCTGGTATGACCTCTATAGCTATTCATTCCATAAATGAAGTGAAAATTCTGTATGTATGAACATAAAGGGTGTTTTTTTTAGACGTGTGGTTTTCAATCTGGCAATACTTTTTTTTGGAGTTGGTCTTTTTGACAGCTTGTACTTGATACATGCTCAGTTTAGTTTGCGATTTCATAATAAATAAATTTACTTCTGAACAACGTTTAAAAATTGTGCAAATTTATTACCAAAATAATGGTTCGGTTCACGCGACGCATCGCGCGCTGCGTCTAATATTCGGTCGATTTAATCGCAAAATCGCATAAATTCGAGCAACCATGGATCGGTTTCGAAAACGCGCATCCTCAGAGACGCAGTACAGTGCGCACCGAAGACGCTATTGCTGCTGTGGAGCAGAGTATCGAAGAAGACCTGGATGAGTCCATTCGCCATCGCGCGCAGCAATTGCAGCTGTCGAAAATTGGGCCTCTTGGCTGGAATTTATTCGAGCCAGCCGCGGCGGCCACTTGCCCGAGTTCATTTTTAAAACATAATGGCAAACCCTTATCTTTATAACAAAGCAAAATTCTTGGCCATAACATTAAATTATATGCGTTTTATTTCTTCTTGAAAACCAAACGTCTACTGTGTTGGAGCTCATGTTAAACATGTCTTTGGTGCCATCATCCTTCTCTTCTCTGGAGTTATGCGCCGATATGGGACTTTAGTTGGTGAATTTAGCCTCTTGATACGAATTGTTGTGAGGCGCTCGTTTACATAATCAAATAAGGTTCAGGTAATTGGCTCGTTTTTGTAAATTTACTAAAGGCCAAGTTTCGAAAAAAATCCCGCAATGCTGAATCTTAGATTTATTTTTGTGTTTTAAGCATTTCTTATAAAATACCCTAAGTTTGGACCAGATCTAAAAATTTTAAGGAGTAGGGGATAAAAGAGGGATTTTTGTTTATATCCTTAACGCTATCAAATCTTCTTATAGAAATTCCAAAGCAAGAATTGTAGGTCATAAAATATTACAAGAACAATTCTAAAATTTTTTCTTAAAAGCAAATGATTTTGAAAAAAAAACAGCGCTAACGTTACTTTTTTTCATATCACCGCAGTGTACGTACGTTACTGGCCGTGTGTGTGTACGTTATTCGAAAAAAAATGGTCTAATCCAATGTTATGAAACAATTTTTTGCCTAAAACTGATAAATTTCGACAAATTCACAACAAAACCTTTTGTTTTACCCCTCTCACCCCATACAATATCAAAAGTCCTATGTTTCAAATTTAGTTTGCTGAGTACCTAATTTTATTTTTTAAAAATATATGTAAATGTACAGAGTATTTAGGTGGAGTGTTGAAATATTAAATTAAGGTGTGCATTTGTTTTTGTTTTAAATTCGAACTGAAGAAATTTCTTTTTTCAAATAGAAATTTAATGCACATTCCTCATCCTCACATAGAATTATGCTATTATGACGCTGTATATTGGTTCAAAAGTACGGGTATATAGGTATCTACCTATAATAATAAAGGGAAATCTTTTCCAATCGAAAATCCAGTAAACGTTACGTTGATCGTTTTCTTGCTTTTATTCGTTTCTATTTGCTTCACCATCGTTATTTAAAGTGACGTTTTTACCCTTTTTTTCTATAGACGATGTGGTGTGTCACCAAACATTTCACAAATTTTATCCCCCATAATCCCCAAAATGTATATGTGCGATGGTAATGGTATCTCTTTTACCATAATGAAACACTCCCCCTATTAATGCGCAGCCTTTTTTTTTTGCTGTTGCTACTGGCGTGGTGGATACTGCACTATATGATGTTAAATATGAGAGAGCGTGATGTGGACTTAGGACTATGTATATGGGGGTCTCCGCTCCGCATATGTGTCCAAAATCACCACTTGTCCAAGTCCATCCATTGTTGTATATCCTGGTTGCCATCACACGTCCCATTCCAAGGACGACGACAACGACAACGAGAACGACGACGACGATGGAATAAGGAAGACTATTTTCTAGCAACTTGCCGCACGTTATTAAAGGCCATAAAGAAAATCTACCACGCTTTCATTTTATTACACTTGCAGCAATTTAAGGTGCAATTTCCTTGACACTCTTTTCTGAAAATATCCTTCCAAAAAGGACCCGACGACAACGAAAAGGACGAACGATGTCGACGTTAGAGAGGACATGGCATGGTGCGGATGCGGACTGCGGACTGCGGAGCGGAGGCAGCATCAAAAGGGTAATCTTCGTCGGAGGCAGATAAAAAAAAAAAAATTGAAAAAAAGAAAACAAAAGTCGAAAAGCCAGCAGGAGAAAACAATAAAATCTAAATCAACTGGATGGATATAGGAAAAGATTGTAAAATTCAGAGAAAAAATATAGAATAGAAAAACAATGAAAAACAAGAAGGAAAATGAGAATATAGCTCGAACGCTTTCCAATATCTTGGCATTCTCGTTCTCGCGTCTCAAAGGACCATAAAAGGGGGCGTTGAGTCAGTATAGGGGTGATTTTTTTTTGTTATACTAAATTGTTTTTCTATTTTGTGGAGTTTGTCCTTGCTTCGTTGCACTTTCCCCACGCATGCTCCAAAGCTACATCTACCGAGACCGACGATATGCAAAGAGAGAAAAAGAGCTAAATGCTTGCTATTGTGAATGAGTCACAATAGAACATTCTCTGAGTGGGTGGTGGCGTTTGTTTGATTTGTTTGCAATTACCCATCGTGCAAAGGGATGATTTTACTTTGCGAGAGGAATGAAAAAGAAGTGTATGTAGATATAAGTATACCTATAATACCCATAGAAGAAAAACAAAATATCCTTACAATCAAATATTTGGATGTTGAGGGAATTCCAATTGTTAGGATGTGATTTGTTGTCATGGAAGCACGCATTCGCACTTTTTTTTGGCATCTACTTACAGAATTTTCCTCAGAGTTAAATTCTTGTGCACTATGGCAACAGAATTCTCTTCAAGTGCAGCAAGCAAATATTTAATCTTTGAAGTGGTTTCTGCATAATGCTTTTTGGTTTTAACACATAACATAGGAACGACATCATGCGCCAACGTATGTTTTATATCAAAAAATACTTTTGTAAACATAATTTGAATTTTCTTTACTTTCAGAATATCTACATACATAGGTTACATACATAATGTATGTACATATGAAAAGGTAGACATTTTTGTATTCAACTTAATAAGCAAAATCTTACCTGAGGTTTACCTTAGTTAAATACAGGGTCATTCATTTCGTGATTTCAAGTTGGCAGCGCTGGCATTTGACACCTGTCAAACTCAGCTGTCATTTGAAGCATCATAATATAAGTTCAATGTTTTTCCATTTACGATACTGGATCGCTTAACAATCGAACAACGACGATTTTTTTTAGGCCGGTGATTGAAGATTATGACTTAGACGATATAATCCCCGAGCTCTAGACGCATTTAAAACCAACATTACTCAAGTTATGGCTGAGATACCGCCTGAAATGTGCGAAAAAGTGGTTTAAAATTACCTCAAAAGAAACGCATGCTACGAATCTTCCCAAGGCGGCCTTTGAATGATATTTTTTTCACACTAAATGGCAAAGTCCAAACGTAATGAAATAAAATATTCATCAAAAATGTATCGCTGTGTGTGTTTTATTTAGCTTTACTTTCGAGACCGAAAAATGAGCGTATTGCAGAACGAAAAGTAAAACGAATATTTTCTTTCATGCTTTGTGTCATTTTTGTATGAGATTTTTTGTTTTGCAACAGCTGACTGACTTGTTTAACAAACAACTATACGCTACATGGCAACCAAAGCTCAGTGAAATTTTTTATAAAGGGTGTTTTTGATGTGTAAACATCTATGCTGGCGGTAGAGTGAAAAAAAACATGAACGTTCGTGTGCAACGTTACGGTGTGCAACGTTACGATCTGCATACTAGGATGGGTGCGTTCAGTGAAAAAAATCTTAAGATCCCCTTCAAGCAAAAACAAGTCCGTTTTGGATCCGCGCATGTTGATGTTTACACATATTAACAGTGAGTCCCGGCACTCACACAATTTTTTTTAGACGTGTGGCTTTAAAGAAGGAATAAAACGCATATAATTTAATGTTATGGCCAAGAATTTAGCTTTATTATAAAAATCAAAGTTTTCCATGTTTTAAAAATGATATCAGGCAAGTCGCCACCGCGCTGGCTCGAAAAAATTCCAGCCGAGAGGCCCAACTTTCGACCACTTTTTGCAGAAATTGGGACCGTATGTCAGCAATAACGCACGGAATATTCTCTTCCAAGGCGTCGATCGTCTTGGGCTTATTTGAGTAGACAAGCTTTTTCTCATAACCCTATACAAAAACAGTCCAGCGGTGTTAAATCGCACGATATTGGAGGCCACGTCACAGGCCGACGACGCGAGATAATGCGCTCACCAAAAGTTTCCTTCAATAAATTGATTGTTTCGTTGACTGTATGGCATGTAGCGCCGTCTTGTTGGAACCAAAGGTCGTCCACATCAACATCTTCCAATTCAGGCACGAAAAATTCATTATAGCGTTCCCCATTGAATGTAACATTATGGCCGGCTTCATTTTTGAAGAAATATGGACCAAGGATTCACTCTGTGCATAGAGCACACCAAACAGTGAACTTTTTGAGGATGTAACGGCGTCTCAACAATGGTTTGTGGATTATGATCACTCTAATTATGACAATTTCGCGTGTTAACGTACCCATTCAACCAAAAATGAGCTTCATCGCTGAACAAAATTTTCTTGTGAAAATCGGGATTGGTGGCCATCTCGTTTTGGGCCCATTCACCGAACGTGTGACACGCTTGATAGCCGTTCGGCCATTATGAAATGGCAAACCAAATTTAGCATAAATCAAGTGACAGCTGTCAAAAAGACCAACTCTGAAAAAAAGCATTGCCAGATTGAAAATCACACGTCTAAAAAAAAAACACCCTGTAATATCAGTTTATTTTGTTCATGCAGAGACAGACTGTGGCTAAATAACAGTGTTATGGCCTTATTTATGCTGTAATCAAATAAGGTTACATATCAGCGCAATGGAGGGGTTAAATTTTGTTCCTAAACAGTTTATCAAGAAATTTAAGGAAATTATGGTAGGGTAGATAGGATATACCCACGCACATTGGTTTTGAATTCGTGTTAAATTATATGAGAAGGACAAACCCGTAAAGCGTTCAGTGCAGCTAACAATAAGTTAAAGAATCAAGGAAGTTAAAAGCAGGTACCCTAGGGCCGAAATCCAAAAGTGTGAAATACACTCAAACCTATTCAATAAACTTTCGCTTTAAATCTTAAAACCAAATTAAGAGGATTAACAAAATATCTATACCATCATCAAAGGGAACCTTAAAATTTCGCAGATTTTTGGCAACTTTGAATATGTGATAATTTTACTTAATGCGCCACTTAATTCCACATTTACAGTCAGTAAACTGTAAATTTGTAAAATAAAGTCGGCGACATATCGGAGCACACCATCAAAATTGTTCATTTCACCTTCTGAGTCAATTTGTACTTAAAATTTCAAAAAATTAATAAACAATAAATTTAATCTGAACACAGATTTTTGTTAAACCAATTTTTTAAAATAATTTTCAGCCTAGTTTATGCTCCATGAAGTTTCAAGTTTCTATATAAAGAAAGTCTGTTGTAGGCTCAAAAATGGTGACAATATAACTTAAATGCTCATTAATATAGAAAATAAGAATTCTATTTTGCAATACCTTCTCATCCTAATCATGATATTAAATTACTTGGTTGATTTTCAACTAGACAAAACTAAGAAGATAAGAAGGAAAAGTTGATTTCTTCCGGCATGCAGCAAAACAAAGATTCACTTTCCATAAACTAAAAGAATCTGATCCCATGATTAAAAGTTCAAATCATCACGATTCATATCATCAACCATGTCAATGGATTTAGGTGTTCCCCTGATGAATAGTTTCAATAGTAATGCCCTATTAATCTCGAAAATATATTCATTGAAGAGATTTATAGCTTTTCTCTGGCATATATCCTTAGCCTCAATATCTAAACCCTCGCAATATAGCTAGTAGTATAGTAACTCACAACAAACCCAAAATCAGTGCAAAATCAACTTTACCAATTTCATGATGGTTAGTGGTGTATCAAGGCCGTAGCTAAAAAAGTTGTTTGGTGGGGACTTATTTTTTGTTTGTCAAACATTTTTGCTTAGAAAGTGTTTAGATATTTATTTTTAAGGTTATTTAATACAATATTTAACGAGAAAATATTAAAAGTGTCAAAAGCACTAAAAAAATGATTTTTTGTTTGATTTTTTTTTTTTGTTAATAAGAAAATGTTTTAAAAAATGCTTGAACGCATTATTGTTTCAATTATTAAGAAGTATCAGATTGCAAAATTATAACAAAGTCGGTTTAACCATGACAAAGATATACGCGAATAATCCAAAAATAAGACCATTTTCTCCAAAAACGTAGAATACCTAAACGCAGTTTTCTTATAATTGAAATTTCATCAAAATCGTTAGAACTATTTTTGAAAAAAAATCAAAAAAAAAGGAAAATATTTGTATGGCCGCTACCCGTTCTAGATGAGCTAAAACAAAAATTCTAATTTCTCCCCTAGGGAATCACATAAAAATGCTCTGTATAAAATTTGAAGCTAGTCGGTCGAGCAGTTTAGACTCTAACTCAAATAACAGCGGACGCACTGACGCAGGGACGTACAGACGCACAGGCCGACGGACGGCATGACGAAACCCACTTATTTGGACTTCTCGACTATCGTAGTGTTATTTTGATTACCTACAACCTTAATTTTTGTTGTCTTACACGAAACTAATACTTGCCCTTATAGAGCAAGTAAAAACTATTGCGAAGCCACGCAAGCAGGTGTGTGCTAGTATAAGATATAAAAACAATTTTATTTGGTAAAATCATTCCCGGGGAATGAAACTGAACTTTAATTTTGGTATAAATCTGAAAGATTCATTGTACTAAAAATATAATATTATTGTTACCCTCAGCGAGTCACTTAACCCTCACGCCCCCCCCCCCCCCCCGTAATTAGTTACGACCTTGATAAGTCTCCTTGCTGAGCCATCGTTCACTATATTGATGACATAGGAATAAACAGCAGGCATTTATTCCCTCACTCCCGGGATTGTCCCTTTGCCACACATTATAACATCACACTGCTCTATCCCAGCGCTTCATTCACACCACACTGCGACACAATCTCTCCCCTCTTATTGAGGTCTTAATGCGTTAACTGTAATTTGTTTTGTTTTTGGCACATTTTGTGGCTTGCTGTTTTCCATCCGTATTTTCGTTTGCCTCTGCTGCAATTTGCCGTCGGCAAAAGTGTTTGAATTTAATCGAGGATTTCGATTTCGATTTCGATTTCCAATTCTATTGTGATTTTTATTAAAGTTTTATTCTCTCCCTCTGATTTATTGTGCATTTGCAGGCATTATCGGTTGGTGGGTGATGAGCTGTTGGGTAGGTTTATGTGCGGATGCAGGCGTTTGTTTTTAAACATCCTTCTCAGGTGTCTAAAATTTAAATTGAAAAATTTCCTCAAATCCTCGTACCTACTATAGTTTAGATCCAGAAGGGAAATTGAGCTTTTTTGCAGGTCTACTCGTATCTGGGTGGATTTGGAAAAACTCCAGCTGAGTATACTGAGTGAATAGAATTAGTTTTCAAATTCAGATGCAGTGCATGTTATTTGTTATTGTGATTTGGTTCAGACACTGGCAGGTATGGTGAAGTTGATGCGATAGATAAGAGTGGGTTCATGAATGATTCCAACTTAATTAATCATTGATAAAATATTTTGTATATAATGGGTGATTTTTTAAGAGGTTTAGAACTTTTTTAAAAAAAAAACACAAAAACTTTGAAAAAATGAATGAAATATTTATTTGAATCGATAGTTTGAACCTTGCAATTTAATGTTTAAAGATAATTTCATGCAAATGTTGACCGCGGCTGCGTCTCAGGTAGCCCATCCGCTGAGTCCAATTTTGGCATACTCTTTCACACATATCGGCCGGTATCTCACGAATGAAAGCATGGATGTTTGCTTCCAGTGCGTCAATCGAAGCGGGCTTGTCCCTATAGACATTAGCCTTGACATACCCCCACAAAAAATAATCTTATGGTGTCAAATCGCACGATCTAGGCGGCCTATTGACCGGCCCGAAACGTGAAATTAACTGTTCACCAAACTCGCCTCGCAATTGCGCCATTGTTTCGCGTGCTGTGTGGCATGTGGTACCGTCTTGTTGAAACCACATATCATGCAAGTCAAGAACTTCCATTTCGGGCAAAAAAAAGTTTGTTATCATCGCTCGGTAGCGTTCACCATTGACAGTAATGCTGCGATTCGCATCATCTTTGAAGAAATATGGCCCAATAATGCCGCCGGCCCATAAACCGCACCAAACAGTGGCTTTTTCGGGATGCATTGGTAGCTGTTGCAATGCTTCTGGCTGATCTTCACTCCAAATGCGGCAATTTTGCTTATTTACGTACCCATTCAACCAAAAATGAGCCTCATCGCTGAACACAATTTTTCGATAAAAAAGCGGATCCTCGGCCAGCTTTCCAAGAGCCCATTCACCAAAAATTCGGCGTTGTGGTAGGTCGGCTGGCTTTAGTTCTTGCACCAGCTGTATCTTAAAAGGCTTTACGCCCAAATCCTTCCGCAAAATTTTCCACGTAGTGCTGTAACAAAGGCCTAACTGCTGGGAACGGCGCCGAATCGACATTTCGCGGTCTTCTGTCACACTAGCTGATACGGCCGCAATATTTTCTTCACTACGCACAGTACGTAAACGTGTTGGTGGTTTAATGTCCAACAAAGTAAATTTGGTGCGAAATTTCGTCACAATCTTCCGAATAGACTGCTCAGAAGGTCGATGCCGATCATAAAATGGAAGCAGCGCGCGATGAACATTTCGAACCGAGCACGAATTTTGATAGTAAAATTCAATAATTTGCAAGCGTTGTTCATTTGTAAGACGATCCATGGTTAAATTGCAAACCAAACTGAAGCTGTTTGACAGTGACACAAGGTACTAAACACACGTCAGCTGTCAAAACCAGTGTTGCCAAAACCAAACCAGCTAAAAAATCACCCTTTATCTACTTATTTTTTTTATTAGAAAACTCTTTTTAATACGAAAAGAAACTTAAAATTTGTGTATCAATAAAAAAGGATCGTCGCTCCTTTTTCTTTTAGAAATAACCGCTCGTGCTTAGTGTGTAGGTATTTTTCTTGGGAAAAAAACAATTATATGTCGTATTTCTTTTTCAACTCAGAGCAGATTACGGAATTTTCAAAAAAAAATTCTATGTTTTTATTTAGCTCAGACATATCAGAGCATAAAAAGTGTGTTCCTTTTTTCCACCGGAGTTAGTATAAAATGGCCGAGCAAATCGAGCGAAACGTTGATCTAAGCCAACTTCACTTGTTTTTTTTGTTAGTGATTTTACAGACATACCTATGAAATGACAGTTCAGTGCGTAAGTGTGTAGTGTGTTTCATAATTAAATCTGAGGACTGCGATCATAATCTGCTCAGAGCTCTGCTCCGATCGCTCAGCCTCTGCTCAAAGTTTTATTCAGAGATAAAAAAGAAAAACGCCAATAGTTTCTAAAAATATTTTATACCTCTGTCCACTCTAGCAACTTAAAATAAAAAAAAAAACTGGTAGCGTGACTGCTGATGGAGAACTATAGCCTTAGCTGGATGCTATTTGTCAATTTGTTAGGCCCTACGAACTAACTCCCAAAAGAGTTAACTCCCAAAGAACTTACTCCCACGAAAAAATTGGAACTAGGTTCATATGAACTAAATCCCATTTTTTAAGGAACTAAGGCCCAACGTAAAATTAACTATGTCCTAATAGAAGTCCGAAAGCCCGCCAGATTTAACTCAATGTAAACTGTTACACAGTAAAAATCTGCGGCTTAAAACATCTGCTAATGATTTATCTCTGGTTTGTATCTAAACTCCGTTATAAAGGGTGTTTTTTGTACATGTGTGGTTTTCAATCTGGCAATACTTTTTTTGGAATAGGTCTATTTGAAAGCTGTCACTTGATTTATGCTCAGTTTGGTTTGCCATTTCATAATAAATAGACTTACTCCTGAAGCCTGAACAACGTTTGCAAATTGTGCAAATTTATTACCAAAATAATGGTTCGTTTCGCCCGACGCATCGCGCGCTGCGTCCAATATTCGGTCGACATAATCGCAAAAAATTCTTGGCCATAACATTAAATTATATGTGTTTTATTACTTCTTGAAAACCACATGTCTAAAAAAACACACTTTATACTAAAAATGTAAAAAATCCAATATTTTGGTGAAACGAACTAACTCCTTATTTTAGCCAATTTGTTGCTTTGTCTATAAAATATAAATTAACTAAACTCCCACTTCTTTTTTGGCTGTCAACTTAGCGAAGCAACGTTCAGCGGCCGAAAAGTGGTTATATGGATAATTTGCCGTTAATAAGTTCTGATGATTCCGAGTTTTTTTTATCGTTTTTAATTAGTTGTGACAGTTTCAATTTTATCGTGCGATGTTTTCTAGATTTCTTCATCAAATTTGCTAAATTCATATGACGTTCGCGAAGTACCTCCTGAAAAAAGGTTATAAAAACTTGTCATATTAAATGGTTCCCTTAATAAAATAGTTGTGACAATTTTAATTTTGTTGTGCGATGTTTTTTTTTAATGTTTTTCTGGTGTATTCATAATCATGAATTTAGCAAACATAAACCAAAAATAGGAAGAAATTTTTATTCTTGCAAAACAAAAAAAAATGAGAAAACATCGCATCAAAAAATTCAAATTGTCACAACTAATTCACGAAATATGAACGGCAAATTATTAAGCAAAATACCGTTCAATGTAAGATGTTTTAAACGGTTTTTGAGGGGAGTGCTTCGCTAACTTCATATGAATTTACCAAATTAATAGAAAAAATATGCACGACTTGATCGCACGAACTTGCTCTTGTGGTTAACAATTGTGTGTAAACACATATCGAAAACGCTTGATGTATATAAATATGTATTTACCGAAAAAATATTAAAAGAGTCAAAAGTACTATAAACATTTTTTTTGTTTTTTTTTTTTTTTTGTTTATAAGAAAATATTTTAAAATTTTTTAAATGCATTATTGCTTATAATATTGAGCATTAGATTTCAAAATTATTACAAAATCGGTCAGACCGTGGCAAAGATATAAGCAAATAACCCAAAAATAAGACCATTTTCTCAAAAAACGTGCAATACCTAATTCCGTAATGTGAATTTTTTGAGAAAAACCTGAAATTCAGTTTTCTTAAAATTGACTTGGTTATTGCAGGTACGAAGTTTAATCAAAATGGTTATAGCCGTTTTCGAGAAAATTTGAAGAAACCAAAATATTTATATGGCAGCTACCCCTTTTAGATAAGCTAAAACAGATATTGGAATGTTCCCTCTATGGAATCACAAAAAAATGCTCTGTACCACATTTCATGCAAATCGGTTCACCCGTTTAGGATCTAGCTCAAATTACAGTGGACGCACCGACGCACAGTGGTTCGGTTTGTATGGGAGCGCGGAAATAAATCGATAAAACCTGTAATATAAATCGGAAAGAAATGAAATTTGGCACACATGTGTGGGTTAGGGAAACACACATTTCCTCAAAATTTGGATTAAAAATAACAATTAGAAAATGAGTTATTGAGATGTTTCTAAATTTTGGGGTTTATTGTTCATATAAAAAAAATAACAATTTATGTTTTGTAATACTTTTTGCTTTAATATGTAAACATTACAAAAAATACTTATAATACTAATTTCATAAATAAATAATTAAATAAATAAACAAATAAATAAATGCATAAATACAATTGGGTCTCAATTGGGTTATAAAGGGATCAGATGATCATGATCATGTGGAAAACATCCTCATTTGTAGATAGCCCAGATTATTTCCTGGAGTGGTGGGTTCTGTAATATTTGTAGTCCTTATTTCTGCTTTCCTGGGCCTCCTCTGAAAGTGAACCCACTGGCAAAGATGCACTTTGTATTACTTCTGCTCCGTGTAATTAGATTTTTATGAACTGTTGCAGGCATGTGATACCAAGGGTATAACGAAATCGCCAATTTATCTGTCTCTTCAGAATAAACCTTAAATTTTTCTGTATCAATTGAAAAATTGCAGCAAATTACTTCCAATATGACTGAAAGTCTTTTTGTTTGTTTTTCATTCATATAACAGGTATCAATTCATATACCTAACATCAAGTATTAGGAAAAACCCATATACAGGTAAAACCACAAAAAGCACCTTTTTTTATTTTACCATACAGGTACTTACATATAGTTTGATACATCATAATTTTTTTTATTTTTATTGTAATTTTTAAAATAAAAGTTAGGAAACAATTGGAAAATAAGTCAGGTAAAAAAAAAGTTTTGCGCTAAAAATTGAATATCTCATAGGTTAGTCAATGGATTAATTTTATTTTATTCTTTAAAGAAAGGTACATATTTTTTCTAAAAACTAAGCTCTTATCTAGTTATCTGTGACAAGTATTTTCAAAGAAATTGTAATTTTTCGGTATCTACTGTCATCAAAACCGTGTTTTTTAAGACCTGATTCAGGTGAAGAAAATTGAACATAATAGTCACAGGGTTGGATCCAGACGGATTTCATTCTTTTTGGACTAGTTAGGTGAGTATTGTAGCTTTCAAGTGAATTTAGTCAGAGCGTGTAGGCAAGTGTAGCTAAAATTGTAGCTCTAAGGAAAAAACAGTAAAATTTTAATTGTAGAGCTCTCTGCTCTGACTTATCTAAAATATACATATATACATATATTTATATATGCTTTTGTTTTTTTTTAAGCTTAAAGTACATGTTTTTGAAATAAAAATAAAAATTCTGGCTTAAAGTTTTATAAACGCTATTTTTCGTGCCAAGAAGTTAGTGCAAGAAAATATAGGAATTTCAAAATTGAAAAAAAGGGTAACTTTGGAGCCCTGTATCTTTAATACTTATGAACAAAAGTTGCTCAAATTTTCAAAAATCATAGACCAACTATATAACTATAATAAAATAAAAAAAATAACTTCATACTAACACTTTCATTTTTTTGATTTATTTCCGCATTTTAACCACTGTGCTTCGCGACGCACAGACGCACAGTCGTACAGACGCACAGACCGACGGACGGCATGAAGAAACCCACTTTTTCGGACTTCTCGATTATCGTAGTGTTAGTTTTGATTATAACCTCGAATTTTTTTTCTACACGAAACCAATACTTGCCCTATAGAGCAAGTAAAAAACATAGGAAACATAGCACGACAAAATTGAAATTGTCGCCTCCTATTATTGAAAACTACCGAATGGAAAAATATTAATCAGTAAACAATTCAATTTAAAAAGTTTTTACACTTCTTTGAGAGGGAGCATCGCAAAGTTGACACTCATATACTTTTTTCTCATTGGGAAATGGTTCACTGGGAATTGTGAGTCCCAACTGAACTAACTCCCAAATTTATGAATTAAGTACTGAGTCCCACTGACAAATTTGTTGATAGTTCATATATTGGCTATTGAGAGTTAGCTCTTTTAGGAGTTAGTTCGTAGGGGCGATTTTTTAAAATGCCGATTGAAATAATGTCGAAAAAAAATTGTAAGTTTTAAAATTTTTAATTGTTTGGTCAAAAAAGTCGATTTTTAAAATGTCGACTCTTAGAATGCTGACTTAGTGAATACAAGTTAAGCATACAATTCATAAGTACCTAAGTATTTTTTAGGTTCAACAACTAATCCTGAAAATACACTTCCAGTTATCATCATACAACTGGAATAGGGGAGTAAAAGCTTAGGATCCCTTGTTGACCATAATGAAAAAAAAGTAAAAAGTAAAAAGCAACTTAGCGGAGAATTCCCTTCAAACTATTTGGCCTTCCTGTGCATAATACCTTGGAAACCCCAAATTGTTGGCTTCAGTCCCATCAGAACATGCCAACAAATTATTTTCCCGTCATTGATTAAAATCGGAATGTTTCAATTTACTAAAAGATGTCAACTGAAAACACGTGCCTCTGACAATAGGAAAACAAACAATTAATTTCTTATAAATATACCTATATATATGTGTATACTATGCAACGCGTGCCATATTAATTTGTTTTCTTTTTTTTCTTTGTATAGAATTTGCACACACACATCTATTTTCTCTGAGTTGTTTAGTACTTATCTATAATATGTTCGTATTCCAATATTGTATTAAACACGAGGCTAGAAAAGCAACACACATCACATATTTTGTCTTTAAAAGTTGTACATCGCTATACACCTATATACACATATATTCTCTTACCTTTGTTTTAAATTTGATAAAAAATACTTTGCAAAAATGTACGGCATAAAATTTAATAAAAAAAAGGACTCATCTCTTTGATGCTTTCCCTTGCACGGTAACCTTCAGTCTTGAATTTTATTTACTACCCCCTTCCTGCATTTATCATGAGAGACCATAGCGTTAGCAAAGAAAAAACAAAAAAACATATCTCACAAAAAAAAATGAAGGATACGCCATCGCCATAGGTACGAATCAACGCACAATGAGGGTAGAAAAATGTACGTTGATGGGGAAAGTGGATCCACAAGCTCTAGACCGGGGGGGGGGGTGGAAAAACTTTATACAATGTTTTCCTGAAGGTACTTATGTAGAGCAAAAAAAAAAAAAATACAGAAGGTAATATCAGAGATCGTATTTTAATTTAATTTTAAATGAAATGCCACGAAATGGAACATAAAAGATAATGCCATAAGCTCTATGGCAACTCTTCTTATAGGTACCTACGTATAGCCATTGGGCCCTTTCGTTTTAAGTTTTTTTTTTTTTCTTTTTTTTTGCGTTTGTTTATCTTTTGCAGATTTGTTTTGTTGCTGCATTTCAAATTAAAAGAACATATTTATGACTTTATATTATTTATATTATAAACACAAAGTAAGTACGTATAATAAGAAGTATGAGAAGTTAAATTTTTAATTTCAAATAAACAGATATACATATATGTACGTGACTATATATGTATGTAAAGGGTATTTTTTTTAGGCGTGTGGTTTTCAATCTGGCAATACTTTGTTCGGAGATTGTCTTTTTGACAGTTGTTACTTGATTTATGCTCAATTTGGTTTGCAATTTCATAATAAATAGACGTTTTCCTGAACAACACATGTGAATTTTGCAAAATTGGCTCGAAACGAGATCGTTGTTGATCCCGATTTTCACAAGAAAATGTTTTATTCAGCGATGAAGCTCATTTTTGGATGAATGGCTACGTCAATAAGCAAAACTTTCAAACTGTCGTATTTGGAGTGATCATAATCCACAATCCATCTTTAAGACGCCGTAACATCCTTACAAAGTCACTGTTGGGTGTGGTCTATGGGCAGAGGGAATCATTGGTCCATATGTATTCAAAAATGAAGCCGGCCATAATGTTCCAGTCAACGGGGAGCGCTATAGAGACATGATTAATGACTTTTTCATGCCTGAATTGGAGGATGTTGATGTGGACGACCTTTAGTTCCAACAAGACGGCTCTACATGCCATACAGTCAACGAAACAATCAATTTATTAGGACACTTTTGGTGAGCGCATTATCTCGCGTCGTGGGCCTGTGGCGTGGCCTCCAAGATCGTGCGATTTAACACCGCTGGACTATTTTTTGTGGAGTTATTTGAAGTCGCTTGTCTACGTAGATAAGCCCGAGACGATTGATGCTTTGGAAGAGAATATTCGGCGCGTTATTGCTAACATACGGCCCCAATTTCTGCAAAAAATGGTCGAAAATTGGGCCTCTTGGCTGGAATTTATTCGAGCCAGCCGCGGCGCCACTTGCATGAAATAATTTTTAAAACATAATGGCAAACTCTTATCTTTATAATAAAGCTAAATTCTTGGCCTTAACATTAAATTATATTGGGTTTTATTTCTTCTTGAAAACCACACGTCTAAAAAAAATACCCTTTATTATAGAAACCGGAAATATCTTTCAAAAATCCATATCAATACACATTTATTGAAAAAATGTGACATTTCGATTCAAACATACTTTGTGAGTTTTATCTTTCGGCAGACGATATTAAGTAACTCTATACACTCTGACATTAAAAGTATACAAACATATCTGACAATAAACCTAAGCTATAGGTATTCTCTTTTCAAATGTAGGTATATGTCTGCTGGACTGCTCTCATTCATTTATGTGTATCTACATTAAAACGTCATATAAATAATTTCTCTATATAGCCATATCTATAATGTATGTAGTTATTATACTTGCAATAACTCGCATTAATCCCCTATATACGAAGACAAATAAAAAAAATATTAAAATGAAAATAAAAATAAAAATGCAATAAAGCTGCAATCATAAACTCAATTAATATAGCAAACACACCTTAAACAACACGCACATTACTCAGGTAACTCTCCACACCATTCTCAAAATAAAAATACATTTAATTTACAAACAACTCACTATAGGTATACGACTGATGACACACACAACACATACGTAGGCATGTCGGTCGGTATCTCTGATTTAGCTAAATCAAAAACTTTCCATATATACCTACCTTGCTGTTAAATTTTATAAGTAAATTAATAAGAACTTCCTGTTAAATGCCGACACGTGCTTCCGTCAGACCATTTTCATTTTCACCGTCTTATTCGATGTATAGAATCCCCCTTCGGGTGCTGTGAATGCCTAATAAGGGTGCAGTCGTAAATTGCTTTAACCCTGCCAAGGCCGCCATCAGCACCCCCGCAAAAATCCGCATACAAATTTCTGTTTTAATATCGGTTTTGGTGTCAGCCAATATGTTTCATCGTCCTTTCGATTAAAAATGCTCAACACACGTATCACGCACCCAAAGTTTATATAATGACGTCCGATTTAATACCTACTATACACATACCGAGTAACAAATCGATGAAAAAAGGAAACATTCACGGAGCTGAACAAAAATTTCACGAACGCGATTTCGCCGCCGCCGACACGCCGCCGCGCCACACCACGGCTTACACAACAACAGCAACACCCTATTCTGCTGCTGCACATCATCACGCACGCACATATCAAATGTAAATCATTTAGGATTCACAGGATTACAAGGATTATGTTTACGAGTCAATTCGCTTGTAAGCCAAAGGCCAATATTATACCCAAAACCAAAACAACCCCCACAAAGCGCACATAACAAAGACTGACAATATGCTTCTTCGAACAAAACAACAAATAGCGCGCACCCCCTGGCGGCGCGGCGTGCGCGGGGGTTGGGTGAGA